>WEKY01062489.1:2575-13168 GCA_013390045.1 Picathartes gymnocephalus
TTCAGTAGGAGTTTATGCTTTGGGATAGGACCAGTCAAATTATTTCTAAATATTTTTAATTTTTTTTTCATATTGGTTCATTTACAGTACTATACAGTTAGTGTCCTGGAAGTTTTTACAGCATGGAAGTTTTAGGGATGAGCACATTTAACATCCTGACACAATGGTTACAATTGGCAATTCCATGCCAAGAATACTATGGTCATTTAAAACCTATGAGGAATTTAAATATCTTCCACAATGGCAATGATCTCCTGATCAGAAAAGAGACTAATGCTTTTTTTAAAAGAAATTTTACTTGAGAAAAGCTGACTCTGTTGTAAGAAATAAGTAAACATGGAATTATACACACTGGTGATCCCCAGGTGCAAAGATGGAGTAGTTATTGGAGAAAGGGTGGTGGATTATTGTATTAGAAGATAAATGGTTATGCTAAAGGCATTATTGAAGGTCAAAAGACCTTTGTGAGAAATATGTAACTCCAAGGAATTTTGGAAGCATCAGGATTATTTAGAGTTATTTTAGAAACAACTTTGAGAAAACAGAAGGAAGAGTGGTGTGTAATTTTAATAAAAGAAAACTTATAGTTTCCTATAGCAGATCGATGGCAGGTCTGGCACTTAATCTGACAATAAGGAAAGAAGGCTGGAGAATCTTGATATGTTGTCAAATATATTTAGACATGAATAAGTGGTGGTTTCTTTCTTACATTTGTTCCTGGTTTTAAAATAGTTATGTAGTTCTGTAGAAAGAAACTGAAACAAATGATCATTATTTCAAGCCCCAACAGATAAAACTTTAGCTTTGCTTTGAGGTTGCCATACTACATATCCCTCCAAGACATGCCTTAGGACATTGAAATGAGTGATGTACTCTGTCAGCTTCTACTTTATACTCTATTCATATGTTACCATTTGCCTTTCACACTTCCGTATCTCTAACATTCAGGATGGGCATTATTATTCACCTATGCCTATCACTGAGATACTTACCTTTTTAACAAATATGTATTGTTTAACTGCAGTCCGAAATGAGAACAGATGCAGTGTGGTGTGTGTTGATACTCATGGGCCGTAGCTGGCCATTCTCAGAGTGGGTGAAGATGCATGTCCTGAAGGGAGGTTATTGCTGTTGAAATGTATATACTGGCAGGTAGAATACTGAAGAACAACTTATCTGCAGTACACCGTTCTGGTGAGCTCTCTATAGAAAATGCAAGCAAATAATTATATATATGGACTGTCTTTCTTTTAAAGAATTTAGCATAAAAATGAGCACTTACTTGTTACTAGGCAGCAATACTAGCAAGTTTCCTTGAAGAGTTCCCTTACCCCCAAAGCTTTCTCATGGAGAGGTATCCTTTCTTCTTGAACTCCCTATAGGTATAGTCTGCCCCGACACCACTATAGTCAAACCCAGCTGTTCCTCTGATTTTTCTCACAGTTCTTTTGTGTAAGATGTGCTTTCCTCTCTCCACCTTGCTCCTTTGTAAGTTGCTTTGACTGGTGTTATACCAGACTCTCCTTTTTAATAATGATTTTGGAACAGTGGTCATCCATCAGCACAGTACTTTAGATGCTTAAATGTTTTAGACTTCAGAGCACAATCCAGTGTGCTCTTGTGACTGAGCTTGCATGGTTTAAGAAGTTAGTACCTCTTGATTTCTGTTTGACACTCTCCCCTGACAAGCTCTGGCATTGTAGCAGACAGGTTGAGCTTTTCATTCAGGGACTGTGCTCAACTGACCAGTCTGTTGTACATTCTCTGTGCGAGTATCGTAATACACAGCTTAGCGATGATGAATCTTTCTCATATATCAGTTGGTTTTAACATCATTATCCCTGATGTATTTCTGAATATCAGAATTGGGGTTTTAACCCAAAGACCACTGAATATTGTGGTTTAATCTTGTCTGGATTCTCAGGTGAATTTTTGAATGAAAAAAATCCTCAAAATGTTTGGGAAAAACTGCACTGTATCAATCTCTTGTTTTTGATTTCCAATTTTACTTGTAATGCTGTTTAGAACTGTTGGCTATATTGCTGTCTCTATACAAATGACCACCATAATTGCAGTTCAGTAAAAGGCCTGTCTCCTGTTTATCAAAATTCCTTCAAAGCCACAGAATACACAATAATAACATTATTTTGCGTTTTAATGATTTCAAGATTGCATTTGCTATATAAATTCTTTAAAAAAACCCCAAGCCTAAACAAATGCAGTTACCTTTTCTTCATACAGATTAATTAAGACAACATTTTGTGTTTTAGTATACAGATTGCTTTAATATTACTATTTGTCCATTTAAATGATTAGCATTACTACAGTGTTGCAGAACTATGGCATTCTGTCTACTGAAGTTAGAGAAGTTTTATTACAATGGCACATCTTTCAATAACAAACCTCTCAATTGTGTCTATCAATGCTCTCTCACTCATGGCTCATACACATAATCAGCAACAGTACCATTATTTTACTGCAGGTTTTATGTATTTTCTTTTTAGCTCTTAAATCATCACAGTAGTTCCAAAATTAACTAGTCAAACATGTGCTGTTTAGTATGGGGACACCATGTTAATGAGTACTGATTAATATCCTGCTTCAGGACCAGGGACAAAATCTTTAATATCTAATAATTTCTGATCCTTCTGCTTTTTTATGCCTATAATCAGGGGTTATTCAGCCTGATCTGTTTGATGCTCAGATTAGGTGCCAAGAGGTTCCTGACTGAACCTGCCTATGGTCCCTGACGGCAGAGAGTGCGTGCCTGCTGCCCATGGATGTACCCTTAGAAGTGAAGCAAGAACCACTGTATCCATCAGAAATGTCCAATGGATTTTTAGAGGGCTATTCAGAAGCAGCTCTGTCTGGTACAGCTTGGACTCCTTCCTTCTCTTCTTTCCCTCCCTTCCTGCCTCCCTCTTTGTCTTTACTCAGGGACACAATTCAGGAGCTGGAGCATGGCACCAAGGGAGACAGTGCTGGATTCCCAAGGCTAAAAGGATGGCTGCCATTATATAAAAGCATTGCATAGCAACTTTCTTAAATCAAGTGGGGTATCGATTGCTTTTCTGAAGGGGCTAATTGAATCTGATAACTCAACAGAGAAAGCAATTTTTTTGAAACACTGCCTTAAGAACTGTATTATCTAAAAGAAATATTAGATGGATGCAGCAACCAACATTTTTTGTCAATACCTCTGAGATTGAAGACTGTTCCTAAAAACTGTTAAAATACAAACATTTTGCATTTCTGTTCCAAGAAAAAAAAAAAGGGTATATCAGGTAAAAATAATAAAAAAAATTTCTTCTTTGTCCTTGACTGTAACTTCTTTAATACGCCCTTCAAAAATAGCCTGTGCTTACTAACATTTGCAGAAGGCTCATGTGGAAATTCATGTAAAGTCAGGACTCCTGATTTAGCAATTGCACTTTACACCTGCGCTTGAAGCTAAGAATATTTCTGAATGCTCTACTGGATATGACTAGAAAAAAATTGATGTAGGGTAGATGTAATATCTGATTTGAAAATATGCCAAATGTCCAAACTCCTGAAGGAAGTTTGAACATCAGTGTATTAATAAAGTGAAAAGTCCTGTTTTATAAATACAAAGCTGATCACTGGATCTTCTGGGTAGGTTCTTGGGCTTTCCAGTAATCCAAGGCCAGGGGTGTTTGAGATCATCAGGATATGTGGAAAACTTGAAATTATTACAACTGTTAGTTTGAAACATAAAGGAATATTGGCCCTGGGAGTAGTTTTTGTTGACTTAGCAAAACCCCTTGAAACTGAAAGCCATTCTCACATTATTACAGCTCTTGGACAGAAGGGTGTGGCAATCATAACATTACATGAAGCTACATGATAACATCACTATTACTTTGACTTGAAGGACGAACAGCTGGATGCTGTTGGGATTGGGATTGGTACAAAACAAGGTGATCATGGACCCTGTAACCGTATAACTTGGATGAGGAAAGATGTGGGTTTCGATACTGCTTGAAAAATAAACAACTGTGATCTTTGCATGGAACTTCATTTTATTGAGTGGATCCTGTGTAGGAATGCAGAAAAAATACTGAAATTGTGGAGGTCTTTTATGAGCTAACTAGCCTCAAGACATAAAAGGAGACAGAATTTACATCAAGACCACTACTGTCCTATGTGGGCAGTTAACAGCACCCCCTTAATACGATTGAACCTGATAGCTCGGAAAAGTGCCTGCACTACACATTGACCCACTGACTCCACCTGGAATATCAAACCCAGAACTACTGGAAAAGATAAAGGGATGGTTGTAACAGATTGGAAAAGCTCAATTTGAGAGGTTTTATAAAGTTGACATCGTGAAAGGATATGCTATTCTGTGATTACATCAATTTGGTCTGCCAGGTAAAGCATAAACCATGATCCTGGAAGCACCAGACTTGCAATCTGAGCTGCTGTCAAGGAAAGATCACATGTATTGGGAAGTACCTGCCAAATCATGGCACAGCATGAGGCATGGTGGTTTAGGTATTTCCAGGTATTTGCTTGAAGATTTAACAGAATTGTTTTGTCTTTGGATGAGACATAAAGAGCAGTTGTTGAGCAGGATGGCATTGAGAAAGTTTGAAAGATTGTGAATTGCAGCAGGAGGTGATAAAGTTTTAATCTTTCAAGTATTTTCAAATTCCATCTGTTTGAAACCCCAAATAAGTCATGGTTATATCAGAGGAATTATGTGGTGAGGATCCAGACATGGAATGGGAAATACCCACTGCAAAGGTAATTTTTCTGAAATCTTGTAACTGGCAAAACCAAGAATTCATCATTTGGACCCAGCTTGTATCCCAAGGCTGAGAAATTTTCAGCTTTGAGGAGAATAGTATCAGTAACAGCTGGATTGAACATTGGAGGAATTCCCCATAGAAAGTTCATTACAGAGGAACAGCTGAGAGCTAATGCCTACCCAGCCAGAGAGTTTCTGATTAAGGATAGGCAACAGACCCAAACTAAATCATGCAGACACTGCCAGGTGGAGAATGAGAGCTGTGTGCATAGTATTGCATACTGCCCTGTGGTACAAGATGCTAAGGTTAAGAGACATAACCAACTACGTGACATCTAGGTGAATGAAGCTTAAAAAAAAAAAAAAGGGTAGTATTCCAGGAAGCAATGTTAAACAATGAATAAAATGAGGTATGTAAACCAGATATGGTATTTGTTAAGGAAAATTAGGCTCTTGAAGTAGGTATCATAGTTAGATATGAAAGTAAATCAATGTATTTGGGAGACAGAACAACAAAAAATTAAAGAAATATCCACATCTTAAAGTTCAAGAACAGACCAAGGCCACTAATATTAAATTTATAGTATTTCCTGTAGGAGGACATGGGAAGTAGTATGAAGGAGACAATTAATTATTGGCTGGACTAGGACTCTGTACAGTTCCTGACAGGAAAATGTTGCTCCTGTCATCATGCACTTTTTACTTCATTGGACATGGTACACGTGTTTGCTAGTTGAACTTAGTTTGGTTTAAGATCTTTATGAATTGTAGTTGTGTGAACTAATGAATTGTACATAAACTGATCCCTTCTCACCTATTGATTGAAGAGCAATGTCACTGTGTATGCTGCAAGCCAATTATCTGTTTTTATAAGGTTAAAATGAGGAGGATGTTGATGGTATGTAGAGACAGCAGTGGACTTGGAATCATGGTGTGTCATCCATCCTGCCAGAAAACAACAATTACTGATCTTAGCTTAGGTGAATGAGCTGTCTTTCTTTATTTAAGCCAGAAAAGCAACATGTATAACTTCGTATATAATTTGATAAATAGCTTGCAAGGAGGGCTTGCATCTGGCTTGGAAAATGACACTTTCACTCCCTCACACTCTTCATTCCAGCCATGCTCACAAAACACCCTTTGGCAATGAACCTATTGGGGCCACCACTGTTCGATCTTTCCCTGCCGCCGGAGCAGTGTGGTCCCCTCAGCTCAAGGGATGCTCCCAGGTTCAACCTCTCCACATAAGTTATGTGTGAACTAGGGACAGAGTTTTTCTTCCTGTCCTGAGGGAGGACAATTTGGTGTGCCTGTTACTGCTGACTTTGTCAGCCCATTATGTTAAGCAACAGAGTTCCTGCTCTGGTTTCAGTTAGTTTGAAGCCTAGGTGACTAAGTCTTGTTCTTGCAGGCTGCTGTCAAACCATGTAATAGGCATATTTACAAAGGGATCCGCAGGGCTTCAGCTACACAGTGCCCATTAATTTCAGCAGAACAGTCAAGATCTTATTCTCTTACTATACTGTGTCTTGTTTAAGGTACATTTAGCAACATTGACTTTTATTAGATTTGTGCATTACGTGTTTACTTTCTATAACATCTTGTTACCTTTTCTATGGAGGCATCACAAACATAAAGTTGTAATATGAGTTTCCTAATGAGGTACTTCTTGAGTAAACATTCATAGCAATCTTGAAGTACTAAAGATTACTTTCCTTCCAGATTGGTGGAATTTCTGTTTCAAAGGGAATCTCTCAGTGTCTGAGATTTAGTCATAGAATCCTAGAACCACAGAATATCCTGAATTGGAAGGGACCCACAAGGATCATTTAAGTCCAAATCCTGACTCTGGCTTCTACTGTTTCATTGAAGTTTGATTCTAAAATTACCAGCACAGGTTACTGTTGTATGGCTATGGAACCTAAAACAAGACTTATTTGAGCCTTGTTATCCTTCACCAACACTGCATGGGATAGATTTTCAAGTACTTGACTATTGTCTAATTTGCATGTTTAAGCTACTTTTCCAGGGCAAGAAAAATAATAAAGAAATTACTCAGTGCTACAGAACATAGCCTCTATCTGATTTAGTGGTTCTATTACCATTGTGATTCATGGCTAATTCATACAAATGAAATTAGGTTATATATTACTATTAGGAGATTAACATTTCATGAATTTAATAAATGCTCTCATGGCTACTTTGAAATCTAATTCCCTGGCCTAAAATGTCACTGATGTCTGCTTGTTTTAGGCAAACCAATTTAATTCAGTTTAGTAGTGCTGGGAGAATGTTAGCTGAGATTCGTTTTGAGTGGAGTCACTGCCCTTTTCTTCCATCCTCTGTCCCTCCCTTTCTGTAAATCTAAAACGCTGTAATGTTAGAATGATGCAGGAAAAACACTCTGTTAGCTGACCACGTTCAGGAGAGAATGACATACTAGTTTACATCATCAGGATTGGAAATGTCAGGTTGTTAAGAATAAGACTATTGAATACATATATATAAAAGTTAATTTATGGTATTATGTGTAGGCAATGCTTGTATTCTATTAACTTGAGGATATGATCATTGTGCTGTTCTCCATGGCATAATATGATTTTCTTAACAGCCTGCAGCAGTGTCCATTGCAGCCTTGGAATGGGTAATATTAAAGGCTTTATTCAATTGTGGTAAATATAAACATATAATATTATTTCATCTCTAACTCAGATTCAGATTTTCTCATTTTATGGATGAAACAGGGATGTCTTGCTGCATTTGATAATAAACCTGGTTCTTTTTTCTTCCTCTACCAGTTTCTGAACGATTCTGCAACATTTGTTCAATCTGAACTAAGACCCACCCTGCACCCGCAGCCGAGAGTCTCCCCTTAAATAATTTGCACAGTTAAGTTTTATGGACATCTTCATGCCCTTGCCCAACATTAGTTTGGTCATGGCACCCTGGAGCAACTGAAGGCATAGCCAAAGACCAGAAATGCAGGGTTTATTTTTGTCCTCTGTTTTTGGCACAGTTAAACTTAGTTGTGGGTTAGTTGTGGGGATTTTTATTGTTTGTTGGTTTTTTTCTGCCTTTCCCCTCTGCAACAGGGAGCAGTGAGAACTAGGAGGCAGGAGAGGACCTCTTCTCAAGGCCCGTGCTTTGGTTCCTTGTGGAGGGTCTGTGAGAGCAGGATGAATCCTAGTGAGGTCGAAGAGAAAGACGGGGTGGAGCTGGGCTAGAGCTCAACCTAGATCAAAAATTGTTATTGGGGAACTGTTACTTAAAAGAAGGCTAGATCTATTATGGGATTTTAACTTAGAAAAATAGGTAAACCATTATTTGTCACACGAAATAAACGGCTTGAATATTAAATGTCAGGAAATAACTGAGCTCTGAAGGGACTTCAAAGCCCTGAAGAAAATTGGCTGTACTTAAATTGTTCATCATGGTCTAGCTTAAAGGCCTGGCCAAGCCCCAATGTGCTTTACAACTATTAGTTACGGGTGATGGTGACAAGTTACAGTCCAGCTCCTTTGCTTTGCTGTGCCTGAGGGCTGCTGGGTCAGTGCCTGCAGCTTTCCCCACGCTGCTCTGTCTTGGAGTTTCTTGCTTCTCCTTAGCCCCAAGACCAGAGGTTTTCTCTCTGTGACCTGCTTCCTTGCCCTGCCAACAGTGAGGGCTCAGGAGAAGAAGCAGAATCAGGCCCTAAAACCGCCTGACCTTGCCTGGGTGATCATAAACCTACATTTACAAATATGATGTCCTTGAGCCATTAAACAAGTGAGAACACTTTCTTTATTTGAAAGGAGTAGGTTTTTGTGAGAATTCCTTCCACAAAGACATCTCAGCCTTTAAGGTAGTGTACATTTCCCTTACCTGCAGTTTTCCATGTCTCCAGTGTAGTTGTGTTATTTTCAGAAATCCCTTTCCAAGTGGATATGAATCTCCAAATGATATCTGAGCTACTCCTCACTCGCTCTCAAAATCAATTCCCTGAATTATCTGTATTACAGTGCCTAAAAGACACATATGATGAATTGTTAATTGGCAGCTGGGGATCACTTATCATTATTGATTTAATTTTAAATTACTCTGACAAGATGAGGAACAATAAACCTGATCATGTAACTCACTTTCATAACGGTATATTGTTGCTGTTATCCTCATGTCCATAAATTCATATCTGCATTTTGCCTAAAATCACTGACTTGTTTTTGTTCTGAGACAACCATCTGCCAACAGGCAGTGCTTTCCCGTGTCATTCAATAGCAAATGCAATATTCCCCTGATACTCCTTAGAGAAATGGAAAGAATCTAAAGAAAAGAGTTCATATTTTTACTGAGGTTTAGTTTGCACTATTTTGAACAGAAGTGCCAAAATGAAACACCAGACTGGTTTTTTTGAGCTACAGTTCTATTCGATATGAAAACTTTTGTTCTAAAATGGAAATGTTCCTGCCAAGCTGTCATGAGTTTTCATGTTTACTTTTACTGTTTTTTTATGGGCTAGACACTTTTTGATTGATTATTGATAAATATGTCTTTTTGAAAAATTTAGTCTTTTCATATATCAGTAGGAGAATGTAACTTAAAAATATTTATTCTTGTAATTATGCCAATCCTGAATTATATCCAAAGATAATTTAGAAAATTTTAAATGCTCTAAGCTTTCAGGCTTTGTAATTGGTGACATTACGTGAATTTTAAAAATGCTCAGATAAATTTCTTTCCCTAGTTGAGCTGATGAACAGAACTTGATCATGGTGCATGCCTGTGTGCTGACTTGTTTGCCTAAGGACCTCAATGGGAAGCTTTGGGCTCAACAAACAAAATTCAAGAGGAAAGGGAAATTTGTGGCAAAAATCCCAAACAACTCTTCCTAAAATCCTCTTGTGGGCAATCTTGAAAAGAAGAAGCAAAATTACTAACAGGAAACTGCAGCTTGTGACTAATCTTAGGGCCTCCCAGCTCCGTGCCACCACCACAAAGCTCTGTGCTTTGGTCCCTGATGCTGCCCCAGTGCTTATATACATGAGAGGCCAGGAAACTCTGAGCTAATGCATTTATTTTTTATCTTAATTTCATTTTCATTGCTTGTATTTTACTAGAGTGAGAGATATCCCAACATTAACTTTAGGCCATCACTGCCTTTGAGAACTTTGTGAGCTCCTGTAAAATGTGCATTGGTAAAAGAATATAAAAGAAAAGTTTTGCAAATGGAAATATTTCTGAAAGCATGGCCTCAGATAACTTAACTTTTGGGCTCTATATTGGAATTTCTAGGAGCCTTAGAACTACACAGTGTAAACCTGCACTTGCCAAAAAGCAGCTTTCCCTGAAGGAAGCTCAGGTAGCCAGAGATTGCAGATTAGATAACTCTGCTTCACTGCTGTGTGAATGCACTTTAGATTACTCTGGCTTCAGCTGGAGATTCAGTAAATTGATTGTTACTTTCTAGAATTTGCAAACAGATTATTTCTTGAAGAAATGTTGTTGATTTAATACTTTCTATAATTGACTCAATTCTTTGCTGAAGTTAGACCCTTGATTTGATTTTAAATTTGGCAGCAACTTTGTTTGATTCTTAATTTAAGTTTAAATTTAGAAATAATTGAACAATGGCAATTTTTTCTTATTTTTATTGATTTGTTTTAGTTGTAATTTGTTGTCAATGATTTTAGTAACATTCATGCAAAGAAGTAAAATCAGCTTTCTTTCAGTAAGGAATGTGGATCTGAAGTCCTCTAAGATTGCATGTACTTTTCTAGTTCTTGATTTGTAAGCCTCAGGATAATATAATTGCTATAGTATATTGAATTATATTTATTTATTAAAAA
>WEKY01062548.1:7751-21962 GCA_013390045.1 Picathartes gymnocephalus
AAAAAAAGAAATTCAAGTGTTTGATTTCTATGGATCCCAGTAAAGTGACCACAAGGATTAGTTGCAGGAATTTATTACCTGTAAATTCCATATAATTTTTCTTCTCACTAAACCTTTTACTCAGCTTGTTTTAGCCATGTAAGTTTGCTGGAGTAACACTTTCCTAGGTGTAGGTGTTCAGGCAAAAGCAGGACTAAATAGGAAGCTAAATGCAGGATATCAAACAGAGAAAGGGATTGTGTAGGTGTGTGTAAAATTACATTGGAATTTGAGTGATGGAGGCCCCAGTGAGGATAGGCTGCTGTCATTGCCTTGTGCAGGTCTTTTGATCAACCTCCTTGCTGCCATGTAAGTCTTCAAGGACTATTAATAATAACAGAAATATTTCGACCATCTGCATTTTAAAAAGGGATGTATGAAGAAAAATCACAAGGAACTGGTAACGGTCTTAGCCTGGTGTAGGTCATGCTATTTCAAGGCTTGGAAATTCCCATTAAATATCTTTATGTTAAAACTCTTTCTGCTGGAAATAGATGAAGCCTACAGTTGATCTGCCTCGTGACAGTTCTATTAAAGGACTGTGCTATATATATATTTCTGGAGAAAGCTTCAGGAGCAGTGCAAAAATTATTCCTTTTACTTGAATGATTTTTTTCAGGAAGGTACAGGAGGCTTTTTAGGTGGCCGATGGCTGTGTTAGGAGGCTCCCAGACAGAGATGCCCAAACCTCCTGTACCTGTGGGAGTTGTGCCTGTACTATCATTTCTTGATTAACCATAAAATATACTTTTAAATTATTCATTCTAGTCTGTTGCAAGTTTTACTTTACTTGATTTTTTTTTTTTTTTTTAATATAGAAGATTTTAAAAGTTCAGTATCAGAATTTTTAGCAAAACCCTACAGCATTGATTTTAATTGCCTGATCAATGAAAGCACAGGCTGGTGTCACTTCGGTGAACCTCTCTAATTAGGAGCATAGGATTTGCCATCACAGATCAGGCCAATGGTTTACCGAGTCTGTGAGCATCCTGCCCCCAGCAGTGCCCACAGCAGCGGGCTCTGATGGAAGTAGCATCCCCTCTCCCTCCTTCCCCAATAAGGCATGAGGTCAATGGGAAATGAAGAAGCAGAATTTTCCTCTTCTATTGTGCGGGGGATCATTCTTCATCCCAAAGACGGTGAATTGGTAACTGGGGTCTTGGCCAGCCTGCCTGTAAGTGGCCTTTAGAGATAAAATTACTAGTTTTTTATGTAGTGCTAAGCTAAACTTAGGTACAGAGGCTTGCTCCTTCCCATTAGGAGAGGTATTTCTTAATTATTTATAAATATACAAGTACATTTGACTGGAAAGGTCTTTGTGACATAGACTGTAGTGGAGAAGGGGGAACTAAAATTTTTTCTGTAACATCTGCACTCTAGAGCTTTTTTGCTTTTTTCCTTTTTTCCTTAGTCTGCATCATAGCTGGGGACAGTGCCCTTCTCTGCCCCTTTAAATCTGATCTAGTGCCAAATGTGTAGCTTTAACTGTTGCCAGTTTTCTTCTCTCTAATTGGCATATAGATCATGATACAGAAAGCACTCCCAGCCTTTTAAATGGAAGCAGGAGGATCTAAGCTGGAAGCAGGGTCAGCATTGACAATTTAATCTAATTTAGAAAGTTATCAGTCAGTAGAAGATTCAGTTAGATTTATATCTGTGAAACAGATGGCCAACTGCAAGACCATTAGATTAGGTTTGTGGAAATTAATTCAGCACTTTATTTTTTTTGTTTGGGGAAGGAAAAAAGAAACAACTTGTGTTGTAAGTGCTTAGCAGGAACAAGTTATAAAGATGACCTTATTTCCTGTAAAATATGGCAAACCCCTCGTGAACCCAGCTATGCAGAAAGGTTTTTGCTGCAGCCTGATTTCTGGGCTGTGTGGCAATATAGTGAATGGCATAACAAAACCAAAAATGCTTTCACCTATGTATAGATGGTTGTTAGTATATTCAAATGCAAGAATTTTACTTCAAGATCTCATTAACAAAACATTTCGGGCCAGACACCTGTGTGGGCTGCATCCCCCCATCTGTATGTTGGTATGGGAATATACAAATATTTCCTTTTCCCTACAAAACAGTGAGGACCAGATTTTAAAAATGCTGGAGATCTGCCACTTGTTTAGGTTTTTTAAAAAGTATCTGAAGCTTTCTGAAAGACTGGTTGTTAATTTTAATCGCTAGGAGGAAGATGAGCCCTTGGGATAATGTGGCTCTAATGGGAGATGCTGGATCCTTCTGAGACTCTGAGTCTTTTTGTGTGTCTTTGGGATGGAGTCTTTGCGACACAAATTAATGCTCAGCTGTCACAAAATATTTTTCACTATCTTAAAAATGCAGCTTAAAATAAAAACAGGCCTTTCAAAAGTAGGTCACACCTAGGATTTGTCTAGCCAACTGTCCCATTTCTGACAGTGCCCAAGAGCAGGAGGAGCATTAGAAATAGAAATATGGGTAGAATATACAAAAAGTCTTTGGGAGGGTAATTGGCTCCTTCTCATTCTTACTCTTACCACTGTTATAAATAAACCCTGTAAATTCGTGCTATAATATGAATAGAAATAAAGTTATAAAGATTAAATGATGCAGCCCCCCTCCTAAAACCAGAAGTTTCAAAAAACCCCTAAAACCAGTTTGACCAGGGAGGGGTTTTCACAACACCAGAGCAGCCAGAGAATCAATAGGTGGGAATTCCACCCCAGGTGGAGTCAGATTTGTATCACAGGAACATTCACACCACGACCGGACAATAATTGCCTGATCACTATCTACGCCCCGGCCATCAAGGAATTATGTTTCTGGGAATCCTATTGTGAAGACAGAGGAGCCAGCTGCCCCAGGAGATGGACAATGCATCGCAGGATGGACCACACATCTCACCCAGAAACCTCTTCTTGTCCAGCCCTGTAACCTATTCAGGGCTGAGAAGAACAGACTAGATGTTGTCATCCCACCCAGAACTGTATAAAATCACCCTGGCTGAGACAGTCGGGGTGAACCGGGGGAGATCTGATGCGATAGAGGTCAGATCTATACGCGTTCACCCAGTACCGACCCCGGGCTCGGTGCTGCTCCTCAATATCGTGGCTTATTGTGACCGATCTTTCGGCTGTATAATAAACTTCATTTCTTTATAAATTTGATTGGCAAATTTATTTATAACACCACCAATAAGCTTTAGAAGTAATGGAACTAACATGTAATTCTTTCACTACCAACTTCAGTGCTGTTCAGTACTCCAGCATTCCTGTTCAGAGGGCTTAAATGTGCGCTCAATAACTGAGACTTGAGTACGTGCTTGAAGTGATCGTGTGGTCAAGTCTTTGCTCAAGTTTGGGTCTTGTTTCCTCCTTTTCGTCGTTCCTTCCATCTCCAGATTTTGCATTGATCTTGCTTGGCAGATAAAGTGATGAATAGGTTGTTGGCCTTCCTAACTCAGTTGCAGTGATTTTTCATCCATGTGTTGGTTGCCTGTTGCTTTATGGTGTTCCAAGTGTCAGAGAGTGCTGCCTCTCGCCAGCTTCTGGCAGCTCCAGAGGCATTGCCGATCGTGAAAAGCCTTGGAAAATGAACTAAATTACATTTTACAGAGTGAGGAAGGTAGTGCAGATGACTTACTCTCTTTTGAGTGGCATCTGACGCTCCGTTCGTGGCAGAGGAGGATATTTGGCTGGTGACTGTGGTGTCGATATGGACTGAGCCTACCCAGCCCCTGGTTTTGAAGTCTCGTTTTTGTCCATCAAGCACTAAGTAGACCCAGAAGAGAATGTTGGCCGGTCCTTCTTGGCTAAAAGAGGACTAGGATTTGGTGCGAGACCAGGGCCAATTTCTGTAATTCCCTAATCCCCACAGCAAACTGGTTTTGTTAAAAATTAAGAAAAGCTTTTGCAATGTTTCCTGGCCTCAGTGTTTGGATCAGGCAACTTTCGTCTTCATACACTGCTAGGAGTTGAAAGGCTCTAGTATCATGTACCTTAGAAACCAATTTTACTTTCTACATGGAGTTGCTTCACATCTGTGAACGTTGTTTTGACGAATTAATCCTCTAAGCAATCAAGAGAAAACGGAATAGAGGAGTGAGTTTGTTCTTAAAATGCTACATGGCAAGTCAGGTTCCATTTCCAGCCCTCTTCAGATTATTATCTCTTGGAATCTTTTCCTTGCCCTTGGTTTTTCAGAGTCCAGTCCAGCAGTGATAGTTCATCTGTTTTGATCCCTCCTGTGGCCATGGCTTTCTGCCCAGAGGAGATGATACTGCAAACACACAGATTTGTGACCCCAGGTGAAAAATACCAATGAAATTACAGCAGCTGTTTGGAACAGTCTCTCATACCTTTTCCAAATAGAGGAAAGGAGTCTGTCTTTATTAGAAAAGTTCAGAATACTTACTTACTGTCACGAGCCAAGCGTGCCAAGACTACGCGGAGTTTTGGGAACGGATCACGTTGAGTGCCGAGTGCTCACAGCAGAAGCTCTAAGGCTGCAGAGGCCTGGAGTTAGATCCTTCTCCTATCTTCAGTGGGTTTTGGGGGGAACACGTGCAAACTTCCCCCCTTCTCCCACTCAGCCTGATGCCCGTGTGCATTAGCAGCGCTGCTGCTCACAGCACAGTCCTGAGCACATCGGAGCCCTGGCCCTCTGAGCTATTTGGGTAGAGCAGCTACTTCGTGTCACAGCACATCATGTTCTCCTCAAACTCCATCAAAGCCCCTCTCCCCCAAAACAAACACCCACCTCGGCCACGGGGAGGGGGCTTTGCTGGGGGGGGAGCTGATGTGGAGACACTGTGGCTCCCAGGCTGTTTGCTTTTCGTGGAGCAGTTAAAAGAGCCGCATGGATCTGACTCTGGCATGAGTGTGCCTTTTGGAAAATCAACAGTGGAAATGTCAGACATCTATCCCTCAGCTTGGCAAGAGGGGAGCTGAAGCAGCCTTTGCTTCTCACCTTGGCAACATCGGCTGTGTTATTTTTTTTTAACATAAAGAATTCCAGCCAAGCATCTTACAAGTGCCAATTCTCTGTATTTTTAAGGAATGCCAGCAACAGTGGTCAGACCATGGAATTAGGGCTGACTTGCACATGGTGGGGTTTTGCCAGAGGGCAGGCAGCCCCTGCTGCACCAGGTTGTGTGTGTCCATTCCAGGTCTCATTCAGCCTCATGCTTTTTAGCTTGCATTTGTGATAGATAAAACCTTCAAATATTGTGAATGCTCCAAAAGTTCTAAAAAGGGGTGTACCTGGAGTTTTCTGTCATGCAAAATCTTGTGTTTCCTTTCAGAGCATAAACTTCCATAGATGTTAGGAGCATTTACATCAAGGGGGTTGTCTCTATAATAGGTAGAAAGTCTCCTGATTGTGTAAAAAACCCCCAAACAACCCAAAACAAAACAGTCAAACAAAACCCCAACCATTTCTTTAATCATTCCTTTAGTGCCAACAGTGTCCAACACAAAAGACCTGCCAGACTTTATTCTTGCTGTAAATAGCTTTGATATGATAAAATATACTGATCCTGTTTGAAATTGATGCCAAACATTGGAACTCCGTGTTCGAGACAAAGTAGTAAGAGAAGGGAGCAGTGAGGGTGTGTAAAGGAAGAGCTGCAGGAGGGGTGGGAGTTGTAAAGTGTGACTGTGTCAGAAATCTGAGCACTGTGCATACACGTCTTCAGCTAAAATTAACCACCCAAGCTTCTCATGCCAGCATATATATAATCATTTGACTGTGGACCCCCTGAGAAGGAAGAGCAAGCTGGACTCAAGCAGAATATATTCACATTAAATATGCCAATAAGTAGTACAACCTTCCAGGTCCCTGTTCGTGGGAGAAGTAAATTTTCCTGTGACCATTATAAAACAGTAAGCAGCTCTTGGCTCCTCGATCATGGCAGTGGTGCTGTTGAACAGTAACTAACTTCAGCCTCAGAAGTGTTTTTTTGGTTTTTTTTCCCCCTTTCTTCTGCAGCTTCTTAGGATTTTCTGTGGTTTCTCTTCGGAGTAGATATTTACCACCTTTTCAGATAAGCCTTTTTCTGTCGCTCTTTGTGTGTGGTAGTAGATGTAAATGGGTTTATTCTGTGTATGAGAACTGTGATATTTGAAAATAACTTTCTGTGCCCTTCAGGTGACTTTTTAGAAAACGCTGACAAAAAACAGTGCATTTGCTGCTTTTGTTCTCTGAGGTAGATTATAATTTGTTGGCGTGAGATCAGTTCAGTTGTTTCGCTGTGGCCAAGTGTGACTGGGGATGGGTTTTGCCGACCAGCTCAGCGAACGGAACTCTTATTTCACTTTGGGACACGCGACGGATTCGCTGCAGGTGTGAAAGCAATCTCCTTTTATTCAGGACTTCATGGGCTTTTTGGCAAGGGGGAATAAGAGCGTGGCCACCTGCTTGGCGTGGTGTGTGTGGCTCCAGCTTGGCAGGGATTTGTGTATGGCAGACGTGGAGAATGGGAGCATTGAGAGCGCAGCGTGCCGATGCCAGCACCGTTGCTGTCCTTGCTTCACCTTCCAGGCCGGTGCAGGGCAAAATGCTGCTCTGCTGAGAAATAGCGAGCCCTCTGTGTAGGCAGCACCTGGCAGTAACAGGGTTCAGAAACTTTACAGCTGGGGGGGGGAAAAAAAAAAAAAAAAAAGATTTGTATCTCATCTCCTTTTGTATTAAAGATAGTAAAATATTCAGTAGGGTAGGAGTAGCAAAGGTGCCAGCTGGGCAATTGAAAGCATGATGCTTGTTTGGTATCCAGCAAAGATTTGCTCTAAACAAGCTCAGTGCCTGCTCTGAAGTGAGGACAGTCCAAGGCTCTGTTCCTGGAAGGGTTGCAAGCCTGCTAAAATTGACACATATGCTTGGCTCTGTGTGCTGTGAGTCAGCCCACTGCTTTTGAATAGTAGTCATATGCATGAGAAAAGCCCTCCTCAGTTGGGAATAAGGCTTTAAAGAGAGAGAAATAAGTAGTGCCAGTGGTGTTTAAATTACCCATTTCTCTATTTAACTTCCAAAGGCTAATTAACGTACACAAGTGTCCAGTAAAATGTAATATTCAGGAGAATATCCCCCACCAACTGGGTAATAATTCAAAGCAGTTGCAACAAACACTTGCACATCTGAGTAGAATAAATAATGTAGTTGAGTTGCCTTAAGAAATGTGAAAAAAAGAGGCAGAACTAGCTCTGTTTCCCCAGAAATGCGGGAACCAAGTGGGAATTGCAGATGGTTATAGTTCAGTTCTCAATAATTGATGATGATAACTCAAAAGTTCCAGCACTTCAGGTAATTGAGAGTACTGGCATCATATTAGATACTAATTAGCAGGTGTATGTGCATATGTGCGTGACAGCTGTTTTTAGGGGATTGCAAATCAGAGAACCAGAGAGTGGATGGGGTTGGAAGGGACCTTTAAGATTATCTCATTCCAACCCCCTGCCGTGGGCAGGGCCACCTTCCGCTAGACCAGGCTGCTCAAAGCCCCATCCAGCCTGGCCTGGTATCCGCACCGTGGCATCCCAGGAAGGGAATTTCCCTGTCTCACCTGCCTGCTGGAAGGAATCCGCCTGCCATTCAGCCCATCACCGCCTCACACTTGGAGTTTCTGGTGGTTTCCTCCCTTTATTAGCTGGCTTTGGTGCCAAGGTGCTTGGTAGGATTGAGTAAACAAAGCTCCAGCCCCCCCCTTTCCTGGCTTGCAGGATGTTCCCAGTGTCTTGGAGCAGAGAGGAGAAGTGATTCACTGCTTGCCTCCTGTGTCCTTTCCTTGTGAGTTGGGGGTCACTAGGGCACCCCTAAGGACAGTGTGTATTTGCTTTGAGTCCTACTGTCCTTTTACCCTCAGCTGTATCCTAAAAGAAAAGGAGCAGACAGAACTCCTGGCTCAAAGCCCACTAATACCTTTAAATAATCACAGAGAAGTGGGGTCTATCCTGTGTCCTGCTTTTTAAGCCTTTGTTTTATTTTGTTTCGTTTTGCAAGAACTTATATTGGGGGGAAAAAACCTGCAACAGTCTTTTTGAATAGCAGTGCAAAGCTTCGTTTACTCTGGAAGAGTCAGCACTACCCTTTTAGTGGAATTTGTGTCTTGGTACAGATGTGCAGATAGAGATTTCTACAGGGGTTTAAGAAGCATTTAGGGGTGACTAAGGTCACAAATTTTAAGAAATCTTTGAAAAAAGGTCTGTGACAAATGCTGTTAAACTTGATTTTATTATTATTTTTTTTTTTATCATGTGCTTCCTTGTTGTCCTTTTGCCAGTAACTCAGCAAAATATTGTCAGGACCATAATAGCCGTGACTTTCAAAATAGCTATTATTCTTCCTGTGCTCCCTTGGAGCCAGGGATGCTTCAGAGGGATGAGTTTTTCAGCGAAACCTTTGGCTTTAGCTGTTTAGCTCTGGGCTTTGCGGTGTGGTATCTGTTAGTGAGATCACTGTGTTGGACTGCAGCATGGATCAGCATGAGACTGCAGTTAGTGTTACCAGTCAGAAACTGGGATTTCGTGACTGCACGTGGGCAAGCCCCACCACACCGGGCAGCAGTGAGTATCTCACAGGCTTTTCCAAAACCCCGTCGTGTTGTAAGGACTGCAGGCATTCCCCTTCGGGTCATCTCAGTGTGTTGTGGCTGTTTTTAGGTTTTGGGGTGGTTTTTGTTTTCCCTGTGAACTTCGGGAGGCGGTGTGGTTTGGTTATGAGCGGCACAGGCAGTGCATTGTGGTGGGTGTGCTGGAGTGGGAGTTCATCGATGTGACTAACCCTGCTATTGAGTCAGGAAAAAGGCTTTGCTCTGCTCTAATTATGCTACATGATGTCAAAAAGATACTCTTCAGCTGTTACCGAATTCATGAGAGCCTGATTCATGGTAATTATTGGGACAAAACAATCGAAGTCTGATTAGTTCCGAACTGACGTGGCGAGGGAAGAAAAGAAGGATTTGAAACTTCACTTGGGTGTTGATTATAATTAGATTTGTGTGTGTGTGGAAATGAGTAACAAGGAAGAGATTTGGGCATGTTTTCTGCTTGCATGGAAGAAGAGAGACATGCTTTTCAAGTAGTTTCATGTGAATCCTTTCCTTTTCACGAGTGCATTTCCGAATACTGACTCAGAGGCAAAAAGATCAGGTAGTTTCCATGTGAAGGAGACCCTGGAGTACCTGGTCTTACCTGACACCTTAACCTCATTGCAGCCCCACGGGTATCCTGGGTCTCTAAAGGATTATTCTGGATTCTTTGCTCCTGTGACTTTATTCAAGCTTTGTATCCTGGGTTTGCTGATCACTTCTGCTCCCCAGCCTTCTCCAAGTGCTTGGGGGTGGCTGTGTGGGCTTGAACAGCCAACCAGTTCTGCAGAAGGCACCTTTTGTACTGATTCCGAGTTCAGGTACAGGGCAGGTGGGCTCAGGGCTGCTGGGCTGTGGAGAGTGGATGTGCTCTCTCAGTGCAGCCAGAAATGTTGCAGGAGGCTTGGAGTGCCAGGGAATTTCAAGGGGTCTCCTAGCTGGAAAGCAAAATTCCTCTCTCACCTGAAATGTGCTTTAAGGAAAAGCAGTTGTGAGGCTAAGGAGAGGGGAGTGGGGAGAAACCCCACTAAATTTCAAAATTCTTCAATCTTATTGATGGAAGATAGTGTTCAGGCCTTTTTCTTCACTGCTTTCAAAATCTTTAGAATTTGGATTCTTCCCCCCGCCCCCTCCCCCCCAAACCTCGCTGGTTTTTGCACTACTTTTTAGTGTTTTAGCTATGACTCATAATGTGCTGAATATTTCCAAAATTGATGCTTAACTGTAACACTCTTAATTCAAATCTGGTGGATCAAAGGGGGAGAGAAAAAGAGAGAAGAAAAAAGTCTTTCACATATGTTTTTAATTTGTTCCCAGATAATTGGATTGCTAAGATCATACACTACAGAGAAACAACAAAAAAAAAAAGTCTACTAAACAGCTGAGTCCACCTTTAACAAAAGCTGGGACTTAGACCCGAGTTAAACATTAACCTGACTTGGACACAAAGACCTGCTTATGGTGATAATGCCCAAATCACCATGTTCACTTGATTTTTGTAACTAAAGTAATGAAGCTGCCTCCAGGGATTTTCATACTGTGTGAAATCACTGAAAAGTTTTAAAAGCCCATACTGGTGTGTATAATAAGACAATATCTCTTGGGTTGTAGCGGGTTGAATATTTCATATCACAAGATTTTTATATTTTTAATTGGACAACTGTTCAGGTAATATTCACATGAGTATTGAAACATGTGACTTCATGCCCATTTGCTGAAAATACCTGAGGAACACTCATAATTGATGTGCAGAGATAGGAAAATGGAAAGTTTCTCAGCAGTGTTTCCTTACTTCTTTTATTGTTGTCTTTCCAATTATTTGCCTGGTTTTGAACGTTTGAAAACACTGTGTGCTTTGAAACGTATTTCATGTGCCTAGAAATAGCAGCCATTGTACAACTATTTTTTTTTTTTTTCACTTATTTGTTTGCAAAAGGAAAAGAAACATTAGAAATCTATTTGTGTAGTGCATTACAAAGACTGGCAACAAACAGGTTTGGAAAACATCCTGGAGAGTTTCCATGATTGGCTTAATATATGCCACAAAAAACAGTGGTGACCACAAGGAGCTACTACAATAAGCCTGGGTAATACTGTATCCCTAAGAATGCTTCAGAGCTTGTAAGTATATAGCCCAGATGGTTAAAAAGTAATAATTTGCATTTGATGCATATTGCAAAATAATGTTGTATAATAACATTTTTAAGAGAAGCACAGGTTTATTATATCTGTATTTTCCTATGAAATGCTTTCCTAATCAACTAGTGGAATGAAATAATATTCCACTCCCTTAAATACCCCAGAAAGAAATATTTCCTCCATACTGGTGTGCATTTAATAAGCATAAAAGCTCTGCTTGTAGTTCTGATAGCAAACACAGGCTGGCTTTAGCACCCAGAGTGGGGTTTACAAGAATGATTTGCCATCAGAGGGCGTTTCTTTGTGTGTTATCATAGGCAGTGAATCAGACAACAGGTATTTGGGGTTTTTCAACTTGTCTCCTTTACCAGGAGGATTTAAGGGAATTTAGGGATTTCTTTGAGGCAGTTCTGTTTATTTCCAGGGTTTGAACATAAGATCTGGTGCTCCTGGGTGCCACAGGAATTAGGGCAGTAGGAAGCAGGTAGGATGGCAGTTTTGCAATGCCAGCCATGCATTCTCACGCTGTTACTTATCAATAAAAATCAATCCTAACTAGCTCTCAAGGTCTTGCTGTTGCTGTGATTTCAGGCTCTGCCAGGAGGAGTCTGCTCCTGTTTTTACTCTAGGGCTGATCCAAGGATTTGTCTGTCTGCGTGATGATCTGCATCATGGAAATGATCCAGGATGGAATTCATGCATTGAAGTATAATCTTAAATATTCTGAAAGTCCTTCAGTGATGAATTAGGGCATTCATTGCAGCCCTCCCATTTAAAGGAAACGTGGTTATTGCGTTTGATAAGTTCCTTGTCAGCTGAATTGCAGGGATGGCATGGGGTGGACCCTTGCACTTGCAAAGTAAATGGTTTACAATCTGTTTCCTCGTGTGTCTTCACTCCTAGATAAGGAAGCTAAAACCACGTGGCAGAAAAGTAGGTTAAGTCAATCCTAGTTCCTTGAAGTCGTTGAAACCTTTAAAATATTTTCCTGTTGTGGAAAGTGTTTTCTTGTAAAAGGAGGTAAGGAACACAATGTCTGGTTTGTGCAGCGTGGGGTTTTTGCCCCCTTTCTTTTATGGTCAGCTGGGGAAATCACTCATGTGTACTCAGCCTTTATTTCATTGAGATGTTTTTCAGCCCTGGTTTTTTTTTTTCACAAAGGTGTTCCAGTGTGTTTTTCTGTTCAAGTCCGTGACACTGTTGGCATAGGAAATGCACATCCTGCTGCTCTGAAGGGGAAAGTAAAGGATAAATGGTGGAAAATAGGGGCGTGTCTTCCAGATATTAAGTGATTTGTTATGGCTGCTACCAGTTTTGTTTTACAGGTTTAAAAAAAATACAAAGGAAGACTTTATAACAAAAACAGCTCTAGTCAAAACCTCTGTTCTTAATTTCATCATATTGAGTCAGTAAGTGCAAGGGAAATGTGAAATTACAATCCTTGTATTACATCCAGGTTCCTCTGTCTTGTGGCAAATACTTGCCCCCTAGACTTGGCATCTGACTTTTGGCTCCCACGAAGGAGGACATCATCACCACATGGGAAATGCAAGGCTGGAGATGCCTCTGAGATGAGTAGCTGTGGGTCAGTCATTTAGGGGTTCTGCACTGCTCAGCCCTGGGGCTCCCAGGGTGCAAAGGATTTGCACCTACTTGGAGTGCAGAGAGGTCCATGAAAGATGACCAGAGGGCTGCAGCACCTCTCCCAAAGCTGGAGTTGTTCAGCCTGGAGAGCCACCCCTCTGCTCCTGCTCTTGTCTTTCCATCCATCAGTAGCTGGGGAGGAAGGCAGTATTTCCTGGGCAGTGCGCAGGGAGGGCTTGCCCTGAATTTTTGGGGACTGGGTGCTGTTGTTCCCTCTGGATTACTCACTCACACACTGGTGTTGGGCATTTTCATCCCCACAAGGGGTTTGTAGGGTCTGTGGAGGCTTGGGATGGCTCATGCTCCAGGAAGCACACTGAATCTCCACCTGCTTACTCACAGACTGGATTGGGATGAATGTGTTTCCAATATTCTAGACACTCTTCAGAGTAGGGGTGAACATTAATATTTAGATATTTAAAAGGTAACATCTTGATGTTTAATGTTTTTTTTACCCCATTTCTTTGGAACATAGTAGGTGATTTAAGATTTTTTTATCTTAATTTTTATTATCGTCCTATGTGAAGAATACATTAATAATGTATTAAGTACATTCTGCTAATGAATTAAGTAACTTAATTCATTAGCAGAAGTTCCTAATGAAGAAATTTAGCTTCTTTTTGATAACCTAGCATGAAAAGTTTTAATAAGTTTTCTGGTGATCTTGAATAAGTTGTGCTGGCATATGATGAGCAGTAGTTAATGCAAATTAAAGAGAGATTTTTGGCTGCTGGATGTGCTTCCTTTTCATGTAATACATTTTGAAATAAATCCCAGCAGCTGGAAGTTTGCATAACAGATTAAAAGAAATTTAATAGGCCTGTTTAACCTGTGAGATGGAATTTATTAGAATTGGTGGATATTTGGACCTTTAAAGGTTTCTTTGGTAATACGATAAAGGCATTTCCTCACGAAGAAATGCCTGTGTGGCTAACATCTAGCAAAAGTGGTTTTTGGGAAAAGAACCCTTAAAACTTTCTCAGTAATGGCTATGAGGGAAAAATGTCAAAGGAAAAATGCAAAAAAAAACCCCAAACCAAAACAACAACAACAAAAAAACCCAACTTGTGTGGCAGTTGAAGTCTCTTGTACACACTCACTGCTGCTGTAGAATGTTCCATTGACCTCCTGCTGGTCTGTTCAAGCTGTAACATGTTCAGGAGTTTGCTGTCATCTGCCCTGGGCTTTGATGTCAGGTTGCTGAATAGAAAAATCCATAGTGCAGTAAGCTGAACACTTGATCTGCACAAGGGCTTGAATTTTAATGCTGTTGACTTGTTTTGAAGAGGGGAGGAAGGAAAAAAGCTGTGATCTGAAATCAGCCTTTTGGATAGTGAGAGAAAGAAGGAATTCTCATTTTTGAGGTTGTGTTATGAGTAACAGTTTATTTTGATTTGTCTGTCTCCTAACAGATTTATACGGATTGGGCTAATCACTATCTAGCAAAATCTGGTCACAAGAGGTTGATAAAGGATCTACAGCAAGATGTGACCGATGGAGTCCTGCTAGCTGAAATAATCCAGGTTGTAGGTGAGTGACTTTCTGTGCTTGTGCCAAGTGTCCACCAGCTTGCTCAGACAATCCCTGTTTTTATCTTCTGCACAAACACGGAGTGTGCAGGGAGGGGGGGGAATCCATCAAGCTGCATGGAATTACCTAGATCCTTTTCCTTCAGAGACTTGGCTAATTAATTTGAAAAAGCCTTTTCTTGTAGTGGAAAAATATTGGATGTTGCTGGTAAGATCTCCTGACACAGCAGTATTACTCCACATGGCTGAATGATAAATAAAACAAACTATTCATGAGATTTTGGTTGGTTTTTTTTTTTTTTT
>WEKY01062548.1:29642-44163 GCA_013390045.1 Picathartes gymnocephalus
AAAAAAATCTTAGTTGCTTGTTTTCTCACAGAAAATAATTCTGTCTCTGCTCTTTGAGGGCAGATCTCCGCTCCAACCTGCTTCTCCAAACATTTTGGGCAGTTTTATACAGCCGGTGTTGTCCAAACTTGCCATAGGAAGGTGCAGTGAATCTGCCAGGCTGTTGTAGCTCCAGCCCCCCTGAGTCCCAAAGGCAAGGAGGGCTCTGCTGCCGGGGCATGTGCTGCTAATTCAGGGGAGCAGCCCTGCTGGAAGATCAGAAGCATCACAAGCACGTTTTTTTCTCTGTGAATTCCTAGCGTAGGATTTTTGGAGGTGTATCCCAGGCATTAAATATAGCCAGGTATTTTCAAGTAATCCAACTCCCAAGGCTGAGCAAATGTACTAAAGGGAACTTTCCCATCTTCTAAGCCTTCCCCCACTTTGCCTGGGGAGCTTGTCACTTACCAGGAGCAATATGCTTGGAAATTTCATCTGGTTTGATGGCACCGTGATAACAGATGGGTATCTTCTGGCCCTAGCCTGTGGGGCTGTTCCTCCCAGCTGGAGGTCAGCTGAGGGGGAAGACATCCCCCAGTGCTGTGCCAGCCTGGCCAGTGGCAGGCACCAGCCTGGCTGCTGTGACTGCCTGTGCAGGACATGGCCAAATAGCAGTTCCGGAATGTTGAGAGCATTTTCCTTAAGCTCTCAGGGTTTCTCATGTATGACCCCACCTTGTGATGCAGACAAGAGTGATTTACTACAGAGATGATCTGCCAGGTTGCCTGTACTTACCTGTCCTTCAGCCTTGCTCCAAAACAAGATTGATTTTACTGTCTCTGTTTTTTTTTCCGGATACCCAGACTGTTGTTATGCTGCCATGCTTGCCATTTGTGCATGGTAATCAGTGAGACAGGCATGGTTGGATCAGAGGTTTCTGTGCTGCAGAGCTTGCAGACTAAATAAAGCCACAAGCCCTCCCTCCTGTGCCCACCCCCCATCATCCTACGTAGAAAATAACAGGATAAATAGAGCTGGACCAGATCAGGAAAGGCCAATATGTGCATCTCCCTGCCGTGAGGCATGGTAGTGTCACTAAATAGAGATTTGCATCATTGCTGGAGAAGGCTTCCAGAATTCTTTCCAGAAGGCAGGGATGGGTGGTGAGGCAGTGTGTGCCTGTTGTGTCCATGGGATGGGTGTACAGGGTGCCTTTGGAGGCACTGCTGCTGACACTCTCATTTCAGTCCCATAATGGATCACTTTCGTGGTCCCCAGTGGGCTTCTCTGAATTCTTCACCCCTTACAGTGATACCAGAATTTGTACATCATCTGTCTCTGAAACACTGTGAGGTTTGATAAAGAGCAACAGAGTAATTTTTATGGAAAAAATTAAATACGTGAGCTTCACTATAAAGACAGAATTAGATTCTGTTTCATCATTTATGTCAGTTAAATGGAATTACTGCATTTTGAATATCTATGGTTCTGGCCATTTGGACTAAATACATGAAACAGCAAATGCATTGAGGGGCCAGGGTCATTCCACAGGTGTATATGGAGATGTCTGTAGCTTTCACTTATATACTTAGACCTACACCGAAGTCTAGAAGCACCATGAACATAATTTTCTGCCATGACCATTACTGATGTAAAATTATTACATAAATATACCGTTTATGCAATACTTTGCAAACACACAGCTTCTTATTGTGCTTGGCATAAATGGGGAAAACTGGGAAATCATGGACGAGAACATTTTCTAACTAAGAGGAAAAGGTTAGGTTGATTTGAGGACAGGTGGAGGTAAAAATTCATGTCTTGTTCTCCTTCAGCTTGGTGCTATAAGAATTAAGGCAGTTTGAATGGAAATCACTTCTCACACCTGAGTGTTTCTTTCTTTTTACAGGTGATGCAGTGATGAGTTCTTCACTGTGTAAACAGATCAGAGCTGTTACAAAGAACTAAACAGTCCAAGAAATAAACTTTTTATTATTGCTTGTACACTGGAACTGTGTGATAATGGTTATTTTAATCAGCTAGTCCATGAGGATAGTCCATATCTGGAGCACTTCATTCTTTTGGTTCTTATGCCGAGCTATCTTTGCATATACAAGCAGTATTATCGCACTTGTCCTGAGCAGTTACGCAGGGGAATTTCAGTAGGAGATGTTATCCAGGATCCAGGTGCAAGGAAGGAGGGGGCACATGTGTGCTGGTGCCAGTGGAACAAATCCCTTGGGAGCAGGTGAAGCTGAGAGCCCCAGGCCTGCAGGCACAAGAATGCCTGTCAGCCCAGCAGGGAGGGAGCGCTGTGCCTGGGAACGGGCTGTGGCCACGGCTCCCTTCCCAGGGACCCTCTTTGAGAAAGGAGCAACTGGCAGTGCCTGCATTGCAGGGGCTTCTTTCTAAACAAGTTCCATTGAATTCTGGATTCCTGCTGCAAGCTCAGGTTAATGATACACGGAGCCTTCAACATCTGAGATGGTGTTTGAGGACAGAGAGCAGCCAGCGCTCGGTGCGCTGAGTGGTGTTGGTGTCAGGCCTTCCTTTTCAGCATTTGTGCACTCTGAAAAATAGTGGTTTATGTAGATTTCAGGGATGTTTTAGGAAGAAGTCCACCTTAGCTAGATGTTGATGTTATTTTAGATTTAATCACAGAATGATGAAATTATTTGGGTTGGGGGGGGATCGCAAAGACCACCTAGTTCCAAACCCCTGCCATGGGCAGGGGCACCTCCCACTGTCCCAGGTTGCTCCAAGCCCCTCCACTCTGGCCTTGGGCACTGCCAGGGATCCCGGGGCAGCCACAGCTTCTCTGGGCAGCCTGTGCCAGGGCCTCAGCACCCTCACAGGGAAGAATTTCTTCCTAATGTTTAATCCAAACTTGCTCTCTCTCGGTTTAAAGCCATCCCCCCTTTTCCCAATTGCACAGCATGTAACTTTCAGCCTGGGAGCCCCAGATGGAAAAGGCTCTTCCCATGAGCAGCCAGGGAAGGTGGAAATAAGGCAGCTACAAGAGTCACTGCTGTCCCCATTATGGGTTTATTGAGCACAGCCATGGCTTCTCCCCACCTTTTCCTCTTTTCTGTTACACATAAACAGAGATTCAGTGCCAGGAAATACAGTTACTGTGGTATGTGCTAAAATCTTGTCAAGAGAGTTTCATCTATATCCTAAATTAATGATTCTCCAGAGGCAGGAGAAAGTATCTTTGTTGATACTTGTTTCATGAAGTTGAGCTTGTTGATGCTTAATCATAATTTAGAACATCTCAAGATTTCAAATTATTCATAAATTATCCACTTTAACTTTTCAAAGGTCTGATCCTGAAGAGCTATTCCAAAAATAATATTTCCAGGGATATTTTTCAAATAAATTGCTCTTTACTTTAGTTTTCCCCCGTGGGAAAGTTTCAACTTTAAATAAATAAACGTGAAAAAAACCAACCTGAAAGAAACCTGAAGAGCTGAATAAAGCAGGAGCATTTCTACAACCCTCCGTGTGCCTCTCCCTGAGCAGATCAGCTTTAGCAAACCTTGGGAGTTGCCCTGGATGGCCTGAATCCATTCACAGTACAAGCATGCCCCTTGGATGCTCTTTGTTGTCATTAGAAATGTTGGCCAGTGTGAATCACAGTTCTCTCTGTGGGGCTTACTGCCTTCATTTCTATTCACACTGGGCACGTTGGAAGTGAATGTTGACTATTTGTCCCATTATTTCTGCAGGAAGAGCTGGAAACACAGGATAGCAAAGGTTTTACTGGGGTCAGAGAGAAGAGGATGCACCAGCTGAGGCTTAAGATGGTTCTGCAGCCTTAGACTAGTGCCCAGACTCTCCTTGTCTTTAAAAAGCCAAAGGAAGGCAATTTTAAGAGAAGAGTCAACTCTTCACATACATTTGAACAGACTTTTGTTTCTATGTGTAGATCTGCCACAACCTGGCTTCGGAATATGGATTTGCTTCATTTGCCATTATGTTACATCTTTTATTTTATTTCTGAGGTTCCCACCAAGTTATGTCAAAATCCTGAAACTTAATTTTGGAAGACATTTTATCCAAGCAGTCCTGAGCAGCAGATGAACACTGGAATCAACATACTATTTTCTTTTTAAAAAGATACCTCTTGATTTGGGTAACTACTAATGAAGATTTATTTTAAACAGAGCAATAAGAGTTAGTATTTATATCCTTCTGGGACAAATGGAATTTGCAGTTCTGCTTTGGTGTTTTTTATATATAGTTTTGTTTAGGAAATAGAGCAAATGAGATGATATTGGAATGGAGAGCCCTTCCTCCCACAAAACTCCAGGATTCAAAGGATTGTCAATGTAATGACTTAAGATTTTAAGGCTCTTTCTAAACTTTAGGAGATAAAAATATGAGGGTAAAAGCCTTATTCAAAAATACAGACAAGGAATAGATTTTGTCCTAAGAAACAGCTTGGGTTAGGCTATTTCCTCGTTTCTGCACTGTATGTGGAGTCTGCTGGAATGTTGCGTAAAGGTTTGTGAGGCTTTAAGAACTTCCATATGAATTCAATCTTACTTCTTTCGAAAATTAATATTCTACACATAGCATCGAGCCACAGGTTAAATGGAAAGCACTGGTTTCAATATAAGAAGTAGGTTTTCTGGATAAACTCACCAAAACTCCCCATTTATCACTGTAAGAGTTGGGAGCAGAGTTCTTGCATCACAATGTGAGGAACTTCCCCTGGTTTGTAAGCGAAGGAACCTACGAGAAGTTTAGTTCTGGTTTTTGTTTGAGAAAAGCATCTGTGTCTGTGACAAGGGCAGCCCTGGTTATCCTTTACCCTGTGTATTTGACTTGGCAGAGTTGGACAGACAGCTTTGACTGGAGGCAGTGTCCACACTCAGGTTTTTGTCTGATATGGTCAATGTTCAACACATCAGTGCCCACCTGTGGGTCTCTATTTTTGGGCTGCGGGATGGGGATATTTTGGGTTTGGGGTTTTTTTTATTTGTTTCTGGCATATCCTATTCAGCTCATACAGGCCAGGGCATGTTTTTTCTCTAGCACTGGCAAGAATAGAAATTGAAATTGCTGCTGTATGACGAGCACAAAGACTTGTGTGATGGTCTTGGACAGTCCTCCATGTACAACGCTTAGCCACAATGCCTTCTGCTCCCACCCTGTCAGGTTATTCATGTTAAGAGGAAGTTCTCAGGTAGCTTTTCCTTCTCTCTGGGTGTGAGAATGGGAGCAGTGACACTTGATACGTTATGTCTGAACAGAAATTTAATTCTACAGGGTTGTTGGGGTTTTTTTTCTCATAATCTCCTAATTAAAAGAAAGGAAGAGGAGGAGCCCCAGAGGCTGGCAGCCCCTCTGATGTGGGCTCAGCAGTCCTTGGCTGGCGTTTAGGGACATTTCAGAATAAATATCCATCATATAAGGATGTGGGGCTGATAGCACACGTTGGTAGTTGTTTACACCTGAAACAGTTTAAATGTGGCAATCTAAAATTGCAAATTCATTTGATGATTTTGGCCAGGAAGTTTAATAAGGCTCAGTTTTGGATACTCCTGGTAATGTTTCCGAGGGAGATAATCACTGTGGATGGTTGTGCTTGGTTTTCCTTCTTTTGCACAGCTTTCCTCTGTTTTGGGTAGGCAGGAAATGAGAGCATCCAGCTGCTATCTTTCCTGGTTTGCTTCTGCTGTGTTAAACGTTGCTGGCAAAGCAAATGAGAAATCGGAATTGTCAACCAAAAAAACAATTGCAGCTCTCAGTGAAAAAGAAAATATCCACTCCCCTTCGGCAAATCCAGTCCTTTCACATCTGCTTAAGCAGGGTATAAGCAATATGTGGACTTGGCAAAAAAAGGTAAGGTCTAGATGATGATTTGCTGCTGAATACTCTAATTACAGGGAGGCAACTGTACTTTGTTTTGGAAGTCACCAGGATGCAGAGTCATTGGGGTTTTGCTTAGAATCATAGAACAATTTGGGTTGGAAGGGCCTTCAAAGACCATCTCATTCCAATTCCCTGCCATGGGCAGGGACACCTTCCAGTATCCCAGGTTGCTCCAAGCCCTGTCCAGCCTGGCCTTGAACAATTCCAGGGATGGGGCAGGCACAGCTCTCTGCCAGGGCCTCACCACCCTCACAGGGAAGAATTTTTTCCTACCATCTGTCCAGAAACTACACTTCTCTCCTACACACACCTAAGTGGTCTAACTACCACACTGCTACTTCAGAATAACTTGTTACCTCCAGCCCTGTCTGCACTGGGGATGTCTTTCTCCATAACACAATATTTTCATGTTATTAATAGTTACTAAAGCAGGGGCCAGAGGCAGGATCCTTCCTTGGAGCTTTCACGAGTGAAATTCATGACGTGTTGCATTGTTGGGCACTCGTCTCTTCAAACCAGCGACATGATTTCTGATGCGTTAGACTGATTCAGCTAAGATCAAGGTATCTATGCTATCTTGACTCAGGATAGCAGTTATTGTGTGGGAAGGACCTTGAATTCTTACCAACACTAAATTTTAATCATTTCAGCTATAGTCCTGCATTCAGGGTTTCACTTCCTTCTTGGATTTTCTCTGATTTCCTCCTGTTTTCAAGCTCTATTTTTCCTTCGAAATCAACCAACTCCTCAGATTCCTGCCATGTAACGTTGTTAATATCACTGTGTAAATCTTAGCAGAGTCACTGATACCTTTATATCCTTCGGTTTCATTCTTTTAGTGAATTCCTCAGATGTGCAGTGCTCTACATCCCCATCAGATCTTATCGTAGTTCTTTCTTTCATGAATGGGAAAGGGTTTACTTTTGCACATCCCTGTTACTCCCACTTTGTTTCATCGTGCCTGGTGAAATCAGGGTATTTTCCATACCAGTACAGCACCAAGAGCCCCTGTTTCTCACGACTTTTAACCAGGCATTACCACTGGTGTGGCAAGGCAGCCCATCTGACCTTTTGCATGGCAATAAGGTTCCAGATTGCTCAACCTGTGGTCCAAATACAGACCTGTGGTGGAGAGTCATCCATCAGTCTGGGGATGGAAGTGATTTATCTTAAGTCAGTGGCTACAGTGCTCAGAAAAGCTGGGGGGTTATCCCATAGGAGAAGTGGAATGGTTTTGAAGGGGACTGCTTGAATCTGAATAGAATGAGATCAGGATGTCAGCAAAGACTGCTGGATGGCACCAAGAATGAGGACTGGATGAGGAGCTCACTACCCAGATGTAAATCTTAATCCTGTGCTGACTCTGTCCTAAAGCAGTTCATGCAAAGGTGAGGGGCCTGGGAAGAGAAGCAAACAGAGCAGAGCTGAGAGAGCTACTGCAAATCTGGAGTCGGGGTGAGATATTGCTTGTCTTTAGTCACTAACCTGCTTATTTGGAGAGGAGACATCTACCCACAGCTGTGGAAGTCTGGACATGTTCTTGGAATGATGCAGCTTGTTAAGTGCAGGTAGTAGGAATGGATTGATCCTTTTATGTGGTGTTTCTTCTTGAAAAGGTGAACTTTGGTTTTCCAGCCAAGTCCCAAATCACCTCAATAAAAGAGCCATGTTGAAAACTTGAAAGTGTTGTTGAGTACTGATGAAGGAAATGGGTCAATTGACTGCTGGATCTATTGAACTGTGGATAAATGAACCTTTGAACTGCACCCTGCTCCAAGCTCTAAGGAAATGTATTCTTTGGTACCTCTCTGGGTTTTGAAGTATATCATTTACTCAAAGTGTACTATATACTTTGTGTACTTTATATTATATCTCGAAGTGTAATGAGGTTGATAAAAGTGCTTCTAATTGTTGAAATCACAGTCCAGCAATGCCAAAACCCACACCCCACATGGCAGAAGAAAATGTTTTTATTGTTATGGTTACAGACAATAAATTAATGTACCCTGAGAGCAATCCATGTGGGAGGTTTCCTGGCAGCTTCCCTGGTACCTTTTTATTACTTTGGAAAGGACAGGGAGCTCAGGTCAGGTGCTGGAGGCTAAGGTTCTAAAATGCTGCCTTAGCCCTCACTTGTGTACTTTTTTGAGGGCAGGCAGGAGCTGACAGGGCAGCTGGATTTTTCATTTTTCCTTTTGATGTCTCTACGCTTCACAGAATAAAGATAGTCTTGGTGTCTGTCTCCTTCCTTATCCATACCGTGGATGCAATGTCTGTGGAATTAATAAATTAATGTTTGAGAGATTTTCAAGCATAAAGACTCTATTTTATCACCTGCTGATTACCATGGTTAAATAAAAAAATTGTTCAACAGTACAATCCAAAAGTTTTTCATGTAGCCGCACACAAAACATGGTATTTCCTGAAATGTTCCTTGCAGCCCCCCAAGTTGTCCAGGCTTAGGCTTTCGCATGGAAGTGCTTTGGTCTGGGGTGGGGGCTGGCGTCTCTCTGCATCTTCTGGTTATGACAGCAGAGCTTCAGTAGGAGCTCTGGTGGGAAATCAGGTGTGAGGCTACTGCAAGATTCCTACTGTAATGCTGAGACAGAGTGGAAAACACTGCTGGCTCATCCAGCCTCCCTGGAGCTCGCTTTCTTAGGCAGGGTTTGAGACCAGGGTGTGTATGGCAACCAGAGTTGTGTATAGCGGCTGACAGCCCGACCTGTTGTGCACAGGTGCCTACCTGGTGGAAATTGCTTTTGTCCCATGGCACTTGTTCCCCTTGTCCCATCTCTGTGAGGGGCAGGATGTGCGCTCTCAGCGAGTGGCCAGAGTGGCCTGGCCTTTCTGCCACGCCGGGAATGCCGTGAGGGAGCGTGTCTCGGATTCCGGCTGGGGTTTCCAGTTACAGCTTTTATATTCAGCTCTTGGCCGTGGCTGAAAACTTCTGCCAGCTGTCAACTTCGGAGCAAGTGGCAGTCTGCCTTCTCAAACAAATGGCCTCCATGTTTATTTTTGGTTTCATGTTTGTTACACTTGCTGTAGGTTCCGAGTCCTGGCGCTAAACGTCCTTGACCCTCGAGTAAGAAATGCAGTGATTGCCTGTTGTGGCTGGGGCATGAGCTAACCTGCTTCCTGCAAATAGCAGAAAGCCCTGACCCGTGCAATAATCAGTTTATAATCAATGGAATAATCCATTTAGGACCTCAGTAACTGAGAGGGTTTCGTGCTATGGTTCCCACATTATGAGCACAGGGACTTTTTATGGGATGCAAAGACTGAGTGCGCTCAAGGGTGGCGGTAGATGGAAGTAAATAATTATTACAATGCATTTTCTTTTTGTGTCTCCTTTTCTTTTGTTCTCTTTGTTCTTGAACAGATTGAAAACATAGATGCATGCCTGAGTTTCTTGGCTGCTAAGGGGATTAACATCCAGGGGCTGTCAGCAGAAGGTGAGTCCATTAAGTCCATGTTTAAGATTTCATGTTAAATGAGGAACCTGAATTACTACCTCTGATTGCAACGAGAACATGGAGTGTAATGGAAGATTAGTAAGATCAATTTAAACTTCTGACAATCTTTTTTTCCCCATCTCAGTGCGAAAGGTAGATCAAATACATATCTAATTTCTACACAGCTGACTTGTAAAAATAATCCATGACACCAAATTAGAATTCAGTCACTTCTTTACTACTTTCTGTTTAAAACCAGAAATTTCTTATCTCAGTTCCATAATTTGCACATTGATCAGTGTATATTTTACAGATATAAGTAAACTGCTGTCAGCTGTTTGCCTTTTGAGAGAAAAAGTTATTTCTTTGTTCTTCAGGTAGTCTCTTACCTGAACAACCATCCTGCTTCCTTCTCATTTAAAAGATTTTTCTTGTATCCAATTGCACAAAACAGTCAAATCCGAATGTTTTGAACCAAAACAAAAAAACAAAAGCACGACATTTTGCCCTCTAATTAATCAGTCTGCTTTTGAAGAGCATCAGAATTTTTCTGAAAGCAAACTAGGTTTACTTTATTCCTTTATGCCAGGATGCGTGGTACCTGTTGGCTCAGAAGCTGTTTAGCTATTATCTCATTAAGAGATCAAACAGATTTCCGTCATCCTCAGCAGCAGCTTTCACTTGTATGTTTATTTAAATATGCTGGAAAAGCAGTTGGGTTCAGTAGCTGAATACATCATATGACGTCTCCATCAGCGCTCTGCAGAACAAATAATTGAACATGTGGCATCAGGTGAGACTTGAAAGTTACATTTGATGATTGAGTCTCTTCACAAGCGCAGTTTGGAGGAGGAGGCTGCAGCAAAATAGCAGATATTTCATATGCATTGTTCTAACCTGAATATACCACAGCTAGCAGAAGAGAAGTCTGAATATTAGGTGTATTCTTAGGCTGGATTAGAACAGCAATAACAAATATTTTCCTCCATGGAGAAGCTTTACTACGCTCCACCTGAGCACTGCCAGCATTATGTGCCTCAGTTGCTCAGTTAAAATCAGGATTCTCGCGTCAAGAGAAGAAAGCACGAGCTAAAGTTTCAAACAGCAGAAAATTTGTTCGCCAGGAAATGACGAAAAAGAAAATGCAGCTGAGTCGGTTGTAAAAGCCAGTGTTGACCTTAGCATGGAAACATTGTAAAAATACATTTCACGTTATTTACCTGTCTTGGTGGAAGGTAAAATCTTGAGTGAAATAGCAGATCAGTGATGAGCAAGCTGCCGGGGTGTACGAAGTTGGCAGCGTGGTGTTGCTCGCACTTGTGAAGGGACAGCATGATTAATGCTCATGGCTCTCCTGCCAAGTCACAGGTCAGGCCCAGCAGGATACATGTTATCCCATGGCTTCGCTGATTTGGGATTTCTCCCTTTCTTGTACAACTATCTAGGAATTGGTGCATTAAATCACATGGAAGTTAAGAAGGGACCAGTAATGTTTGCTGCCAGCATATAAATGAGAGCATTTACTGGCTTCACCACTAACACTGAAGGAAGAGAGTGACAACCAGAGAGGGGGAGGGAATTAATATATTTTTATAAAATAAGTTGAAAGACTTGAATGCAACTGTAAAGTAAATTTCCCTTTCTAGTTGCTCTGGAACTGTGTTGAGGAGCACAGAGTCATTTAAAGTGAGGAATGTTGTTACCAAACAAGCCAGTGTTTCTGTGCAAGTTGCCAAGACCTGCTAGGTCAACTGCAAATAACTTTATTTACTTCACTGGCAGATCCTCATCTAGGAGGAAGGAAAAGGTTGTGATTGCTTCCAAACGGGAATAATCACTGAAATCTCCTGGGTTTGTTAAGAGCACGTATTTTTCAATAGTGCAGCTTCAGTGTGGAGGGAAGTTAATGATTCAAAACTGGAATTTGGATGACTCCTAAATGTTGAAATAATTTGGGACTGCATGTGTCATATCCTTCCAGTGTTGAAAAACCCTGCTTTGATATGTGCGTGCCACTTAGAGTCTATTTTCATGGATTTATGCAGTGGAGATGCTGAGGATCTGCAGTCACTGATGATGACTGTGCTGTGCTAGAGGCTTCCCTTCCCCAGAAACAAAAGGCATCCCCTTATCAAAGATTCTTAAGAATCTAAAATCTCCATTTGTAGTTACTAAAGAGAACAAAACTGCCAAGAGCTGGAGACCTCTTTTCACTTCTTGCTGCAAATTGTTATTGTCCATTCTTTGAACTGTCTCTCCATGCCCCTGCTCTTAGGCTTGTTTTAGACTCCTGGAATGGCAGCTGCCCAGCAAAGCTTGCTGTCCTTCACCTGTCCTGGGTAACAGATCAGCTGAATAATGATCAGCTGAAGGCATCGTGGAAGAGTGGTGTAGGGGAAACAAGCACCAACAGGCATATTCTGGGATGGAAATCTCCAAAGAGTAGATTTGTGGGGTTTCCTGTGAAAACGAAATTCCAGTTTCCTCTCAAGTGTCTGGAGTGTTTGTTTTCAGTATCCAGGACAGTGATTTTTGGCTCCCCGTTTAGAATGTGGGGGTGACATCCTTGTCCTTATCTAAGTCAATATGTGATACTGGACCTGACCATGGACTGGAGAGGCCTTGAAACAGAAAGCATTTGAGACTCTGCTGGTGTGCAGAGTGAAGTGAGGCTGAAGTACTCTTTGAAATACTCCTTTTGTACGAGGTGCAGGGTAGAACTGCCAGAATTACCTCAGTTTTTAAGATAAAAGAAACAGAGGTGCCTGTGAAAGTCTGATTTAAAATGTTTTGCTTCAAATCCAGAGGGAAAGAGACTGCTTTAACTTATCAAAAGTGTTCTTCTTTTTGATTATCTTTGTTTGGTCAAAAGCAGGTTGCTCTTCTGATAAATACAGCAGAAAACAGGGAGTCATAGAAAGCAGCAGGTCGTGGATGGGTTATTGTTGTAATTGCCTCTCACTTCATGGAAATCAGTTTCCAGTTGCATATAGCTTTGCTAAATTTAAACAACCAGCCCCGTGGTAATTTCTTTTATCTTCTGGCCTGTATTTGTGCAGTTAAGCTTCCCAGTGCCTCTGGCTCTGTTTAGTTATGCTTCAGCCTGTGATTAAATGCTACTTTCCTTGCAGTACCCGTGAGTAATTTGAGTTCTTTACTGGAGATAAGGAAATCCTTTTTACTGTGTTCTGCTGTATTTTGTGTCTGTTTTACTTTATTGTCTACTTCCATCCCTGTCCTCCCAAGCTAAACACAGATTGTTGAAGAGAACCTGCAGATTAGAGAAGGAACATGCCTGGTGCAGTGAGGGAAGGGTGGGTTTGTGCATGGCACTGCATGGGAGCAGGAGTGGGCTGGAAAAAGGGGAAAGAGGCAGGATTAATTGGGACCACATTGTTCAGGAAGAGACTAATACTGGCCAAGAAAACAAAGGAAGACTGAAAATGGCTGCTGAAGGGCCCTGGGAATGATAACCCTTTAAGCAAGGGAATAGGGGTCAGTGATGGGAGAGAGCACTCATGGAGGGGCCAGGCTGCAGGGAGGAAAAAGTGGGTAGGGAAACTGAGTCAAGAAGTATGAGGGAAAGGGATATCCTGGGTCTGGGTGGTGACCTGGGCCACTTAGAGAAGGTCTTGTATTCTCTGAGGACATGGGCATGGGTTGAGACAAATTGAAGAAAGAAAGTAAATTATATGAGTGGCTGGGAAGGGAGAGTAGACTGAGCTTCAGGTAGACAAGGAGACCAAAGCTGGAAGCAACACTTTTAAACCGTGAGCCTCTGATCTGCTGGGTAAAGTGCTTAGGATTAGGAGCAGAAGCTTGTTTATACAGCAAAGATGAGCAATGTGAGCAGAAATGTGGCTGGAAGAGGGAGTGAAGAATGGAATGGAGCCCATCACAAACTCAGACCAACCTTTCAGCCAGAACTGGGATCAGAAATGAAAATTCTGGTTCTTGCCTTTGTGCTTGGCCACTGTCTTGCCACGTGTCCTTTTCTTCTTTCTTTCTCACTTGGCAGCAGTGAGCTTTATTAGTTCAAGTGATCTGTACAATACAGGCAAAGGTTCAGCTGTTTGATGTAGCTTTTTTAATCCACTTTTTTAATTTAGGAAATGAAACGTGCTAAATAATTAAGTCACAGCACATTAAGATTGTCTGCAGGAAGAATTTGCACTCTTGCATATTAATTATGATACAGTAGTTAACTGCATGGTCTGATACACCTCTTCATCTTTATCTCTGTTTGCTTTTACATTTCTGTGTTTGATTTTGGGTGGAAGAACAGGATGACATTTAGGAATTGAAAAGTTTATACATTCACTGTCAAGCAATCTTTAGGTACATTGGGTGTCCATCTCTTATCAGCTTGTGGTAGTATCAAAGCTGGTAATTATCTGTTTGAATACAGTTATGTCACCCAATAACCATATTTTCTAGTGCAAAACTTGCATCAGATTTCCTTAGTGGAAATGATTAGCCTGATATTCCAGGAATATATGTGAGAATGGAGCAGTGTAAGTTTGGGACTGGGAAATCATTTACCGTGTGCTGTCCTTATGACAGTTGTTGGTGTGGGGGTTCTGTTTTACAGTTTTTAGCTACTTTAGTTTAAAGGGAAGATGTAAAGGGACTTGCTTTTTAAGCACACTGGCATTAACACAGACTGCAGCAGAAATGTGAGATATTGCTCAGTCACCGCAGGGGAGAGACTGGTTATTTATTTGTCATTGGTGCTCACTGGTAATCAACTGTAATGCCAATTTGAAGTGCAGAAAGAAACTTATCCTAAAGGGTATCCCAAAGGAGCTCAGCTCAGACAGTGTTCTGGAGTGCAGTGGCTGACCCGCTGCCTTGTCAGAGAGAGAGAAATCCTGCTGGTGGCTGATGAGTGACCTCTCAACTTTGCCTTACAGAAATCAGGAATGGGAATCTAAAGGCCATCCTGGGCCTCTTCTTCAGCCTGTCCCGGTACAAGCAGCAGCAGCAGCAGCAGCCCCACCACCATCCGTCCCAGCAAGCCGGGCCTCCATCCCAGTGCCAGCTGGGGGTCCCTCAGCAGCAGGTGCCAGCTCTGCCCCAGACTCCGTGCCAGCAGCCCCCACAAGCTGTGCAGCATCAGTTCAAAGCACAACCAGAAATGCAGTCGAGGTGGGGAAATCTCCTTAAAGTTGGGCTTTTTTTCATTATTTATCTCTTTTTTTTTTTTTTTT
>WEKY01062548.1:44213-76640 GCA_013390045.1 Picathartes gymnocephalus
TTTTTTTGCTTCTCATTAAAGCTCTTAAAAAGCCAAAACCACTCCTTTCTTTAGTTCTGCTCTAGAATGAAGTGTGTTGGGAATGGAATGCTGGTTAGCAATTGACTTCATGCCTTTGGAAATCAAAACACGTGTGTTTAAATCTGTTCTCAGTGCTGGAAACCTGCAGCCCAATGGGTGTGACATCCCTGCTGGACCCAAGTAACCACAGGATTTTAAAAGGATGTTTTTCTCACTGTTCCTTTTCCATCTTTCTACTCACAAAGCATGCACATTGTTTCCCTTAGAAAACATACATTTTAGGCATATGAAAACCAACTTCAGTTCTCTGATTACAAGAGTTTCAGCCCCCACTAAGAAATGGAAGGGTTACCTTCCACTGGGGGAAAGGGTTACTCTGACAGTGGTAAAAGAAATAGAACTCATAACACCTGGTGGCAATCAAAATCAAATCAATACTTTTTGGTCAAAAATAATATGCTGCTGGCTTAACATGAAAAATAATGTTCATAGTTGGTGTTTGTTGGCACTCCTAGATCAGAGTACAGATGGATAGAAAGGGGTTTTGTTCCTTGAATGCCTTTAATACTAGGAGTGCTCTGTCCAGGTTGGAATAAAAGCAGTTTCTGAGGCAGTACCACAGTAAATGCAGCCTTCTACTGGTCTGACCCTTCCACTGCTAAAACAGGGAGGATTTAGTGGGGATAAGAAGCAGAATTAATAGCAGAAATTATATTTGCACAATTACTGAAGTACGAAGGCTTTTTTGTTTTTACATCTCTCAGATTGAGGCTTGGTTTGTGTTAACACACATCGAGGTGAACACTGGTTTAAGTGCTGCCTTATGAGGGATATAAACAGTTTAACTGAAGCCTTCCAAGTGAGACTGCTCAGAGGTTATTTGGGTTTGGCTTTTATGTCTTTCTTCACAATTTATGCTCATTTGGGTGTAAACAGTAGTTTTGTGTAATTGAAAAACATAGTGTTGCTAGAGCACGTATAAGCTTGTACAGGAAATAACTACTGTAAAATAAAGATGTGTCTGAACAGATTTCTGCAACTTTTCTGTCAAAAACATGCAGAGATGCTGAACACTGTTTTGATATTTTCAGTCCCATTGTGTAGATTGGGCTGGGTTTCAAATAACTGAAATAACATTTATATCCTGAAGATCTTCAATGTCATGTTTTTTTTAGTATGTACTAAAGTCAAATTGCTCAGATTCTACAGAAAATATATATAATAAAGGGTTGAGAAGGAAAAGAAGAATAGAGTTGGGGGTTGCATGCAGATTTGCATGTTTATTACTCTGTAAAAATTAATTAATTTCAGACTGTAGTGGTTTTGACCTGAGGTCATACTTGGGCAAGAAGCTTTATGTTACTGTGAAATTCATAAAAAACCCTTTTCTCCCTAAAACCAGTTACTAAGTTCAGTGGCTTAAAAAAAAAAAAGTTTCTTTGTTCAATGTTCTCTTCCGCTTTTTCTTTCCTGTCACAGTGCATCTCCCAGGGACTCATCTCAAAGCAAAATCATCCGATTCACTCTTGGTCAGAAAAGGTCTTCTAGGTTAGCATTTCTTCATCTTCTGCAAAGCATGAATAATCCTTTTGCAATATTTCTGGGTGCATGTTTAGGGTTCCTGTTGAAAACAGTTTGTAACTAGGCCTTTACAAACGGCTGAAATGTGAAAGTTTTAGATGGATTTAATTTTTTTCTTTTTTTTTTTTTTTTGAGGTATGAAATGCATTTTGGCCCACAAGGAAATAATTTGATTTTCTTGTTCTTAGGAGCTTTTGCTTTCGAGAACAAAACATGGTTCTGGGAGTTCTCAGCCCACTGTGTTAATTATACTTTGATCTGCATTATTGAAATCATAGAATCGTAGAGTGTTTTGGGTTGGAAGTGACCTTAAAGATCATCTAGTTCCATCCCTCATCTGAGCTGCATCAGGCCAGGGTCTCAGCTCGTGAGGAGAGTACCAGCTGCATGACGTGAGCCCCAGCAGCAGCAGCAGCCTGTGGCTCTGGCTCTCCCCAGTGCTCTCACACTCAGCACCTCTCATCTCCCTGGAGGTGATTCATGGGTATTTCAGTCCATTTTTTCCCTGGATCCCAGCATGACCTGCAAGCTCATCTGACCATCTCATCTCAGTGGTCGTAAGGGTTGCTGTGGTTATTAATCCAGTTATTAATCTTGTTATTTTACTGCTAGAATGTGTTTAAATGTTTGACTAGAATATAGCTTTACATTGGTAAATTACACCATACCATTTTTGCTAAGCTCGTGAACTATCATAGCTTATGGTCTTTATTCAGTTTGTATAGGTTGTTTTTTTCTGCTGTATAATTTGGATTTATTTCCCACATCTTATTTCTTTTATGATAACAATGAATCTCTGCAGAATAATCCCGGTTAAAAAGTTCCACATTTCCTTTTCGTGTTCTTCCTTGATCATAATTATGGCTTGACAGCTCATATTTGCTTAACAGAAGTGCTGAGGAGTAGTAAAAGAGAGTGTTCCCCAAGCTCAGTACCTTCTCTCTAAATAGCAAGAACCCAGAAAGGTGTCCCTGAACCTGATTTTTTTTCCTTAGACTTCACAGGCACTGCTGTGAAGTACCTTGACCTAATACCAAAAGCAGGGGCTTAAAACCAGTTAGTTAAACTACAGTGGGGGAAAAAGAAGTCTGAGAGAAAGGGTATCCTCAAGAGTGTTTTTAACACGTAGGTTTTTTATTCCAGTGTTTTTATTGGCAGTGACAATACTGACTCAGATGGAAAACTTGTCACTTCTTAAGTGGTCACGTGGTTTGAGGAGCTTTATTTACTTTAAAACGTGACAGCTTTGCAAAACCTGTGTGGATATGTGTGGGAGGCCTTTTCTTATTTATCAGTACAGGAAGATTGTCCCTTCCCTACTGCTGGAAAACTCCCCTCCCATACTGGGGCCCTGGCAGGCATCCTGGGGTGAGTGCCCCATACTCAGTGTTGCAAAAGTAGGTGGAAACTTTGGGCTGAGGTACCTTGTAGAAAACCTGGCTTGGTTCCTGTCAAACAAAATGAACTTTCATGGACTCTCTTGTCTTGGTTACTTTCTCAAAAAGTTTAATTTGTCGCTGGTTGCCCTCAGCTTCTTCCCCTGTGGTCTCCTCTACAGTGGATGAAGCCTCTCGGGGGTTTTCTCATGGACCCCTTGCTGCAGTGATGAGTATGGACAACTTTTTAGCACCCCCCCAGTGCTGGAAAAAGCTGGATAATTTGAGAGACTTGTCTAAAAGTCAACCTCAGAACCATGATGTGCTGTGCTGCATCTGTGGTGGTTTGAGCTTGTAAATTAATTTTTGGGTTTGTATTTGAATGATGCCCTCATGTCTTAGACTCTGAGCTTTAAAAGCATGTGCATGCAGCTGCTGACATTTTGGCTTTTTCTTCATGTTTCTTTTCATATATTCTATTTCTTCACTAGCCTTGGATAAGTCAGTTTATTTAGGAAGCCCTGCCAGGTTCCTCCTGGCTTCTCTTCCTTCTCTCAGAGGCACAATGGTGATTTGGTCGGTTGCATCCCCACTCACTCTGACAACTGGGACTTCTTCCTTTTGCCTTATTATTAACATAAGTTATTTATATTGATTTCTGTATTTTATGTAAAGAAGCTTTAAAAAGATTCTAAGTGTGTGAATGTTGGCTTTGAAGTGTTCTGAGATGTGATGCCAGTGGCTTTCCTAATTCTGTTTGGCTTTTTAGGGAAGTCTTCCACCTTCCTTTTTGCCTAAAAAGCATAAAAGCTTGTCTACTTACTCCAGAATAACTGCAGTTTTTTTTCCTAGTTAATCAGCTAAATCTAGAAAATACAGGCTATGGTAAGAAAATGCTGGAAGAGACCGATGTCCAGTTGAAACCAGAGGCTTATACCAGCTCGCTGATAATGTAGCTACTCTAGGAGAGGGTACTGAGCCAAGCTTTGTGTGATTGATATAGGCTCAAATAGTTAAACCAAGTTAAAGTTTTCCTAGGCTTGGCTGCTGATCTTTGTAGCTGTCAGGACAGAGATGTGATGTGCTTCTCTACAAGGGAAAAGGCAGCCAGGTTCCATCTCATTGTGATTTCTGGAATAAGGGAAGCCCTTGCCTGGGCAGCATGTGACAAAGTGGCAATCTGGTTTAAGAACAGTAGTGCCTCACTTAGTCTTAACCTTTTGCCAGTGTTACTGCTCTGCTGAATTTACCTGCAACTATTTCTGATTCACCAGATTTATGGCAGGTGACTGTTAATTTTGTCTCAGGGCTTTTTTTTTCTGGTGTAAAACAATTCAGACTGTAGCTTGTTTGACATACCCTCTTCATCTAAGACGATTCTTTGATTTGTTCTTACAGAGGTAGAAAGACCCTTATGAGCCTGTACTTGTGCTGTTGATCCTTTTATTTTCAACCTATGCATGGTATCCCATAGTTTCTTGCCCAGAGTGCTTTTTAACCTGTGTTTAATCATGCTGCAATTCTTCCACCAGACTTCCAGGTCCCACCACGAGAGTGTCCGCTGCGGGCAGCGAGGCCAAAGCTCGTGGTTCCATCAGTGCCAACAACCGACGCAGCCAGAGCTTTAACAACTATGACAAATCTAAGCCTGGACTTCCCCCTCCAACCCCAACAAGCAGCAATGACAAAGGTAAGCACTTCATAATTTGGGTTTTTCTCGATGGTGGCTTGATTCGGAGGAAATTGGATTTCCTGTTAATCTCCAGAAGTTGTGTAAGACTGTCTCAAATTGTGTAAATCTACACAATGTGTTTTGGATCTACAGTCCAAGAGCCAGCTGTGTCTTCTAGAAAAATGTATAGTCCTCCTTTAATATATCTGAAGTGGTGACTTGCTGGCCTGAAGGTACATGCAAAAAATAACTTTAAAAAGTCCTGGCACTGGTGAACCATGTTTTTTCATTTTCCTTCAAGCACAGATAAGGGGGAGAGAATTAATCATAAAATGAGGCATTTTGATGAGTAGTTTGACAAGAATGAAAAATGACCACTAAAGATTTCTCCAAAGTTTTTATATGATAAATAGTACCCTTTGCTTTCATTTCCATCACTGTTGTGGAAGATCCTGTAAGATATAAAATTATGCAATTTCAGTCTAATTTCAAGAATCATCTAGTGTTGTGTTTGAAGGCAGGAACATGTTATGTTTTACAAACATTGCAGTGAAATTATGTCTGTGGCAGTCATCAGAAACACTCAGGGCCGTGCTGTGTGTGAAGCAGAGCTTTTTTGAATGACATTTACTGACTTTGTGTCCATTCACTAATTTAGTAATCTGACAGCATCCATTAGCATGAGTTTGTAGCTCTGAGCCCCGTGGTGCCACATGTACCAGCGGGGCTAGGGGGCTGTGGCTGGTGAGAACTGAGCCCATCTCTTCAGTCTGGCACGGTCAAATTGTCAGCATGGGCTGGCAGCAAATTCCACATCCCTAAAGCCATTCTGCTGACACAGAGGGGCCAGCACTGCACTTCAGCACAGGCTCCTCACAGTGACTTGACAGTGGCAGCCTTCAGGCTCCAGTCTCCTCGCTGGCCATGCAGAAGTTCTAATAACTGTAATGAGCATTTTGCCCCAGGGAAAAGCACCAGTCTGGGTCAGCTTGTCTGTGGTTCTCATGCTTGGTTCTTTCCAGGAAACTCTGGTCTTCCACCTGTAGAAATTGTTGTCCTAGGACTGCACGTCATTAGGTTTTGGAATGTTACCCCAAAAAGGTTATGGTGGCAGTGGAGGATCCTCAGTATCCTCCAGGGACATTCTGAAACACCCTGATCAGATTTTGTATAACAGAAAAATAAAATTCACCTCTGTGTAATATAATTATTATAATTATATTACAAATTAATGTATTAGCATAATAAGTTAATAATTTAGCAATGTTCTACCTTGGTAAATCCACGCTTACTCCTTTAGAAGGTGCAATGTGTAAACAGTAATGATTTAGCTGTAACATCATCATATAAGAGTTGCCTCTAAATCTGAATTAGGTCTGACTTAAAGTTCAAAGAACAAGCCAACACGTTTTAGTGGGAGAAGTAGAAACCTTGTTTTCCCATGTAATATCTCCCCAGTCTCCTTCCTTGTGCTTCTTGTGAATATTCTTCTGCTCATGTCCCGTAAGTACTGACTGGGAAGAGAGAGTGTCGTGGTTTGAAGGACAGGTGTGTGCTAAGGAAGGCAGGACCCTCCCTTGGAATGGAAAATGTGAACCCCTTCCCTCCGAATTACTGTAATTTTGAAATTAAGAGGCTCTCAGGCAAAGATGCGGGAATAGGAATAACAGTTCTTTACTAGTATTTATAATAAAGCAAACAAACAACAACTCCTATGGCATTAACACCAAACAGAACCAGGAACCCGGTCCCAGCCCCCTGGGCCTGCAGGCACTGTCCCCTTGGGTGCAGTGATGGTCACAGCCGGCAGGGGGCGCTGGTGGCGCTGGGTGGGCGGGGCAGGTGCGATGATTCCCCCGCGGCTGCAGGGGGCGCTGTGGCGCGAGCTCCAGCAGCGCGTGGCAATGGCGGCTCGGCCGGGACGGGGAGGGATGGAAGAGAGAGAGGCTTTGCTTCACAAACCCCCCTGGAGCAGTCCCGGTGCCCCAGCAGGACTCTCGGAAAAGCAGNATCCTGGGCACCCGAGCAGATGGCAATGGGTCCTCCCTTCAGTGAGGTAGGTGTTAATAAGGCCCCAGGTCGGTGGCTGCTCTCACAAGCAGAGGCTCTCACCCCAGGGCAGAAGAGGCAGCTCTGGGCGGGGGGTCCGGGGGCAGCAATGAACTCCTCTTCCCAAGCAGCACCCCTGACCGTCTTCCTCGGAAGCCGAGAGCGAGCAGCTGCTCCAGCCCCGCCTTTTAGCTGCCCAAGTCTCGAGATATCTCCTTCCCGCTGAGAGAAACTCCCAGATAAAAGAGAACTGCAAACAGGTGCCTTTCTCTCCAGCTTGGCCACTTCTTTTGTTCTTCTTAAGTACCCAGTCGTTAGTGTTTCCTAGCAACTTATGGGAAAAAATTCTATATGTAAAAAGGAATAAAAGGAAAGAAAACCTAACCCCCAACATGTCGCTGTTCTCCCCGGGGACGGAAGGGGAAGCGCGGCATAAGAGGTCCGGTACACAGGTTCAGCTTCAACCAACTTCAACTAACTTTATTCAAAATCCCGTGTCTTTTATAATACACGGACTCAAGTATCGTATTGTTGGTTAAGAGAAGTAACACCTCTCAAAGCTATTGGCAGACTATGAATGCATGTGTTTACATTTTTATGTTGGCGAATTCTCACAAGAATCCCAGCAGAACCGTGAGAGTTTTCTCTCTGTCCCAAACTGCAGCAAACATGCCTGAGCTTTCTCTGCTCCCTACTCCACATGGGATGTGTGATGTTATGCTCCATGGAGGAGAGGACGTCCATGTATTTTAGCTTTTTGTCAGTTTACCAAGATTACTAAATAAGGAAAGTAAAGTACTGGTTTTAGTCTTAAACAAAGAAAAAGAAAGAAGTCCTCATGCATACAGAGAAGTAACAATAATTTGTCAACTGAGTAACTTAGATATCAACTGCTTTTAGACAGTCAGTTCTGGGAACCCTCATTCCTCACTGTAATTCATCTCCTGAGAAAGATAAACTGGTTGCTGAAGAAGCACATGAGATGAGCTGCTTCCTACAAATATTACAAATGACTAAAGGAAACAAGGCTGGTTCTTAGGCTGACAATCTACATAAGTTGCATTAACTACTCAGATTTTTGCTCTGGTCAAAATTTCCAGTCATAAATTACAGTCTTTAAAAAAAAAAAAAGAAAAAGAAAAGAGGGCTTATGTAAAGTTGAACTTGAACTTTTCTTAAAAGTATAATCATGACACAAAGTTGGTCTGCATCCATGAGAAACAAAAGCTATTGGTCTGACAAATTTTTGGCTTATTTCGAAGTTAATTGTAACATTGCCAGGCAAAGTTTATTATCAAAGTGCTAAGACAATTCACATTTTCTGACCCATATCCTGTGTTTTGCCTAAGAAAATGAGACTTCCATGACTGTGCTGTGTGCCAGGCTTGGTAAGTTTTCACCTCTTTACCCAGTACTTGCTCCGCTGTGTGTTTTTTAGGAAGGAAATGGGAGAAGGAAAAATCAGCCTCTTTTGGCAAGATTGGTCACTTTGTGATGGAAGGTGGCCTTCAGCGTCTTATGTTTGAATCATTTCTTACAAAAAGTAGGTTGTAATTTTTAGCTTTTATTAATCTGCGGCGTTTCTCTCCGAATGCAAGTTGTCTTGTTAGTCAATCGTCTGTGTCTCGTGGCTATGAACCTGCATTAATTGAAACGGAACGCATCAGAAAGGAGAAGGACAGCAAATGGAGCATGGAAGAACAGCCAGCTACTGGGAAATAAATAACCTAGATTTTCCAAAAGATTCTATAGATCAGTTCCTGACGAGACCACTGATTTTCGAGAAATCTTGGGGAAAGGATTTGTGTAGTATCACAAACGATTGCACCGTTGCAGAAAAATGAGAGGTTGTTGGATGGATGCGCGTGTTTGATGGGAGGTGCACACGTGCTCTTCGGAAAGGAGCCTGTAAAGAGATGCAAATCTCTCTTCCTCACAGCTGACCTTGTGTCCTCAGTACTTTTTTTTTTTTCTCTCAGTCTCCACATGCTGTCCGACAGCACTTTCAAGACAGGGAGAAGAAATAAGTGTTCTCTCGTAAGGATCACTTAGACACCTAGTGGGCACCTTCTTGGAGGTTAGGGCCTGAAGATTTAACTTGCTTTTTGGAGTTAGACCCTCAGTTTATTTGCAAAGTTCCCCTTTGTATAGGGAATTGACCCAAACTCACAGGAATTTCAGGACCCTCATTCCTCACATCATAAAATGATAACACACTGTAGTATGGTTTTTTATTTATTGTCACAGTGATTAGCCATTTATAATTGCAGTTACATTCCAGACAGGCTATTTTTATGTATGGAATTGGTATTGCAGGCTTTTTTAAAAGAAAAATGCCATTAAAATCTTAATTGAGTTTTTGTTTAGTGGGGAAATAAGCCACTCAGGCTTGTGGTTTCTGGGTTTTTTTATGTCATCCTAATCTCTTCATACAACTGGAGCCTTTTAGTTCTCTCCTGAATTGTCAGAATTACTTAGGCCATGCTTATGTGGGAATAGCTTTGGTTTCCTTGTCCTTTAATATCCTTGAACACCACAGGTCTACTGTGACATGGAAGGCATCAGACACTTTCCAGGGTCACTACTGAACTCATCTAAATTATCAAAAACTTTTCTGAGGAGTGTAGAGAGGCAAATGAACATTGCATTTCTATGTCTGTGTGCAGTTAGTAGTTACCTTGAGCCTCCACATTGCCACGTCCTTCTAATTGTCTAACGGGATCGTCAGGTAAAATGTAGCCAAAATTTGATTTGCATACGCAGTTTAGAATACATAAATCTACTTTTTATCCACAGCAAGGAGGGGCAGAACTGCGTCCTAGGTGGTATCAAGAATGAAGCTTAAATATGTTGAAACATACAGCTTCAGTGAAGACTTTGCTACAGTAGGTTTTCTCATGAGTTTTATGTCAGTGTTTTGCTTGCACGCAGTGGAGTCTCTGGAGAAAGGCTCTGAAAGCAGCCTGCAGTTCTGCAGAATGGAGGGAATTTCTGAGTAGCTCGGAACACCCTCAGATATCCACTGTCTTCACTGTTCTTCAGGCACTCAGTTTGCATTTTGCAGTCTCAAAAGTCTGATGGTGTTGTCTGGGAATATTCTGCTTATTACTTGTGTCAAGTCTATAAAATCAATGAGGTTATGAAGCTGTAGGAGACATCAACTTAATAAGCCACCTCCACCATGTTGATGATGTGATACAGTACTGTGACAGGCTTACATGCTTTCTTTTTATTTTTTTCTTCTACTTTGTTCCTAATATTTTATTTAAAATAATCCTACAGAGGGCAGTAGACATCTGTGGGAAAAATGACACTTTTCCCGTGGATTGAATGTTAGGTAAAATATCAGTAGGAAAAAAAGCATTACCAGACTTTGCCCATTTCCACTTCAGATCAAAGGAAATCTTTATTACTCAGATTTATAAAGAGGGCAGGTTGATGTCAGGTTTCTCTTAAACAGATAGTATCAGAAAAAGGGAAAAACCCGAGAATACAGACATACAGATTCAGACACTGAGGTGAAATAAATGACTGTTTTAATAGCAGTGTTCTTGCAAACTTACTCGATACAAGTCTGATGAGAGGGTTCTCAAACCAGATCCTCCCAACCGAGTGCTAACCTGTGCTCTGCACATCTCACGTTTTTAGGCATGGAGGGTAGGAAGAGGTGTGTTCCTCTCCTGCTCCTTTTATTTTCTTTCCTTCAATTTTGGGTAAACCCTTTTAACTTGGAGCACTGTATGTATTTAATAACTGCTTTTTGATATGTAAAGGGTAGTCACTATGTTCACAAGGATGTGTGGTGGCAGTTCAGGGGGAACACATTCCTTTAGGGGAAATCCTGTCTGGAAATAGGAATAAAATTCTTCACTATGAGAAGAATAAAACATTGGAGAAGTTTGTCCAGAGAAGGGGTGGGATTTCGCTTGCTGGAGGTATTTAGGACTTGCCTTGACAGGGCCCTGGATAACCTCATCTCAGCCTCTGCTTTCAGTGAAGGTTGGAAGGAATATTTCCAGAGGGTTCTTGTGACCTAGACTGTTACCACATTTTGATACCTTTAAATGTTATTCCCTTTTAAAATTTTTCTTAAGTGTAAACTGCTTAAATATGAAGAGATGCTAAGGCATTTTGAAGGACAGCTAAGGAATTTCTTTCCTCTTCTTAACTTCGTGTTATCAAAATAGGACTGACTACCATCAGTAGAATGTTAGCAAGGAAATGTCAGCCCCAGTGAGCAAACTGGTGTATGGTTACACATGCCACACGTGTGCTAAAAATGAGTGCACTCTATATGTAGGCAGTTACATTTATCAGGTTCAGGAGAGCAGGGCATCGAGTTCAAGGGCACAGTTCAAGAGGCCATGGCAGATCTTGTCAGAGCTGTAGCAGGAAAGGCTCTTCAGAGTTAAATCAGTGCCTTCACATCAACTTTACTGGGAAATCCGTATTTATTTCTCTAAATTCCCTCTTGTGAAAGAGTAGAAAATCCTGGATCTGGAACTGAGCCATTGGAATTTCTACTCCTGATGATAAAAATGCTCCGTATTCAATCCTGTGTTGATATAAAAATACATGACGATACACTCCCATGGCTTGGTTCTGTGTGGTACTGAGCTTGTCTTGAACTCAACATTGCTTAAGGTTATTTAAAAATGGCAGATTTGGATTATGTCAAACCCTCAGAATCAATTTTAAAAGGCTGCTTTAGCAATTGAGAGGAAAAACTCTCATCTTCATGTGGAAAAAGGCGAGAAATGTGCATAAGGAGATCAAAACTCTCAAGAGTTCTTGTGGGTAATGTCTTGAAGGCTAAGATACTCAGTAGTGTTCAAATGGGCTTTGAAACAAAGGGATGCTGATAAAACAGAAAGAGCTCTGCATAAATAGAGTTTTGGAAAATGTCCTTTGCAGCTTGGTACTTAAAGGGTTGATTTATGTTCTTGGTCTAAAGGCAAGGTTACAAGGGTCCCTTATTACCTATAAGATACCTGTAGTGGCATTTGTAGTAGTAACAATTTTTCCTTATCTCAAAAGATAGTGTGTGGGTATTCATTTCTCAGGAATTTAGTATTAGCCCAATTAAGAATACAGATTGGATAGAAATTTTAAGGATGAGGATGTTTAGCCTTTGGAAGAGATTAAATCAGACATAATGAGTCAAAATTTAATATTTGCCCTGTGCTGATGTTCAGGCCGAGGTTCCACTTTCGGCTCAGAAATTACTGAGCCCTATTGTCTTTAAGATCAACATAGATGATCTGGAACATTTTCCTGAATGAAAAATCTTTCATTTAAGCAGATTAAAATGGAGGACAAGTCCTCTTTTGTAGCTTTATGTAAAATGAGATTAAATATTTGACATTCTGAATGATTGGCTTTGGCTCCTGTACCAAGTACAGGGTAGTCAAGTGGCATTGCACAAAGTTACTTGCTGGAAACGTTCTGCTTAACCTCATGCAGTTTTTCCACTCCAAATAAATTAATAATTATAAAGAGAGACAAAACCCAGGCTTTTGCCTTTGTGCCCAGTAATAGTGTAAGAACTACAAAATCCAGAAGTGGTGAAAAAAGAGCTCTGACACTTACAAAGCATTATAGAAATTTTTCTTATAGCTTTTAAATTTCTTTTCTACCCATTTATAGTAGCATTCAGCCTGAATGGGAAAGAGAAGGCTTTTTATGGCTTCAGGTGCAGGGGTAGTTATCAGGACAGTTGCAGCAGGGAGCTGGGATGTTGGATGCCATTCCTGTGGCATGGAGCCAGCTGACCCAGTGCTGGCAAAAGGGCACTGGGAGGGCTGAGCAGCCTCTCTTAACAAAGGGCAGCTTGTGACAGGACATGGGGGAATGACTTTAAACTGACAGAGGGTGGGTTTAGATTAGATATTGGGAAGAATTTTTTTACTGTGAGGATGATGAGGCACTGGCACAGGTTTTCCTGTGGCTCCCCATCCCTGGAAGTGTCCAAGGCCAAGCTGGACAGGGCTTGGAGCAACCTGGACTTGTGAAAGGTTTCTCTGGTGGTTGGAGCTGGATGATATTTCAGGTCCCTTCCAACCCGAACCATTCTACTGTCCTGTGATTCTGTTATTACATAACAGTTGTTACAGTATGTCTTATATTTTGAATTACATCTTTTACTAATCGAAGACTGGCTAGTCCTGAAGTGTTCAGATGCTTGTTGTCTTGTAGAAGAGAGAGTTCATACAAACCCCCAAAGTCAGTTTTTCCAGTGCTCCCTGCTGAGTGAGTCACTGCAGGATCCACTGGCATACAGATAAGACATAAATGTGAAATATTAAGCCTGGCATCTCCACCCATGTTCTCTGTAGGCCGAGGATTTCCAGCCGAGGACTCTCTTGCACTAAAGTTGATACTGAGAAGGCGTTGACCCTCTTGGTACCAACTGCCAGGTCGCCACCGAACCTGTTTTTAGCTGTGCCAGTGGACTGGTGCTGGGCCCAGCTCTGTGAGGCTGCTGGGAAGGCTGGGGGAGAGGTGGAGTGAGGAAAGTTTTGGAAACCAGGACCGGCAGAAAGATCTTAATAATTCACTTGAGACTAGCAAAAATGAGTAGAGTTCCTGTGATTGAAAGATCCCTGCGCTTATGGATGAACAGTAGATGGATGTCAGAAAGCTAGGAAGTTATTTTACAGAATGAAGCAGTTGGCCCATGCAATAGATAACAGTAAATTAAATAATGTTTGTTTGTTTGTTTGTTTGTTTGTTTGTTTAAAATTTTTAGTTAGCTATGACTTTCTTCATGACTGCCAATTGTGTTCTTATGGGCTTAGAAAAAAACTTCCTTTCTCTGACTTTTTGAAACAGTTACTTTCACTCCTGTTCTATATCCATCTTGGGTATAGTATTATTTTTATTTTTCTCTTTCTGTAGAAATGAATCTAATAACCTCTTAAGAAATGAATCTAGTGTTGAATGAATCTAACATTTACTTTTGAAATGATGACTTGATAAGGCTGTGCAAAATTCACTAAGATTAAAAGGATTGCAAAAGTGAAAAAGATTTTATATTTTTAAAGAAGCATAAATCCATAAAATACGAAACCAGTTTGCGCACACATTCAGATTTTCACTAGGAAATAAATGTGATTGTCTTAACAGTGTGAAAATATGGTAATTACTTAAATTTCATCCCACCCTGTAAAAATGTACCAATGTTTCATTTAGGTCAGACATGAAGCAAACATCATATTCTGCATAGTGTTTAGCATGCTGCCTCTGTCCTTCTCTGTGCTGGCATTCTAGAGGTGCTCTGGTTTTATTGACCAAGGGTTTTCCCTGTAAGTCTGATAGATGTAAAATAAATTTACAGAATTTGTCTCAATAAATCCATTACCAGAGTAATCGGTGTTTTCTGTTTTTCTGCTGTGTGCACTACCAAAAGCAGATGCTGGAATAGCCCAATCCAGTTTTCTAAATATAATATACATTGAAGGTATTTACCAAATGCTCGGGGTGATTTATTTTGCCTTGAATATAGTGCAGCGATCACGAATTTGATGTTGCAAGAGTGAAAACAAAAACACAGAGAGAAAGCAAGGACCATGAGGCAATCTGAAAGATAGGCTGAGGAACCTGGTGCTTTCTTTTGTTGAGTCATAACTTTGCAGTACAGATATGCCTCCTGGTTTTAACACTCTTTAAAGAACTGTGTTTAAAATTTTAACAAGTTTGCAGCTTACACTATGTATTTGTAGGATTGCATTTGTAAACAACATGAGGAGTCTGTGCTCCGACTCCGAAGGAGAATCAACTGTACCTATGTAGAAAACACCTGCACCTGAGAGGTGTTCACAAGTCTGTTTTGAAATGTTTCATGACAGGGACTTGACCATCTCTAAAATCATATTCCTTCCAGTGTCCATTTGGTCTTAAAAGTAGCTATTAAAAATATACCTATAAAGCCATTCTGTGTGGCTAAAAATAAGGCATATTTTTGCTCTTCCTTGATCTCTGTCCTTTTTATGACAGTCTTCATGTATTTGAAGGCTTAAAATGTCTCCTTCAGCCTTTTCTCTTCTAGACTAAGCAGTCTTTACTGCTCCATCCTTTTTCTTATAAGTTCCATGTGATAAATCTGTTTAATGTGATAAATCTCTTTGATGTGTTGATGGTCTCCACTGGCACCTTTCCAGTCTGTGAGTCCCTTTTAGAGGGGTGCTGGAGCTGGACACAGCACTCCACCTGATGCCTTATTTTGCTGCTGAGCAGGATGGAGTAGTTAAATTCTTTGTTTTCTGTTCTCTGGTTCTAGAAATGTCCGATTGCATATGTGATGCTGCTAAAGCATTTCTGAATGGCATTTGTTTTCCCTTAGTGCCACATTATGAAGTGTGCAGCCACATTCTGCTGCAGCTCCTTTCACTGCAGTGCAGTTGCATAGCTGGTGGTTGACATTTTAAATTTAGGGATTCAGCTCCTTCTTTCTCAGCACACACCTCTTCAGTCAACCTCGATGAATGAAATCTTGCTGACTCAAGTTTATTTCTCCAATTTACCAAATGTAATAATGCAGAGAAATTCCCCAGACGTAAGGCTTTCTGCCTTGTGTCAGAAGGTGACCCTTATGAGAGTTTTTAATGTCAAACAAAATACTCATCTTTGGCCAGCTGAGATATACATATATCCTGGGGTATTGTTTGCACCCTTTCACTTTTCTAACCAAACATGCTTTTGAAAGATTGGCTCATCTTAGTAAATCCTCAGTGACATGTTTATGTTGGGCGTGTGCCCATCAAACAGCTTAAAGATTGTCAGGAAATAGCAAGCAGCATGGCATGTTTATAGGACAAGATACGAGTATGCAGTGAATCTCATTTGTGCTTAATTTTACAACTGTTCAACTTCATTTAAAAATGTGTCCTCTTCTTCCTAGACAAAGCCTGGCTCTACAGGCTTAGTCATGGCTGTAGTGGAGCTTTACAAGTCCACAGGACTTCAAACATAGTTAGTATAAGCTTTAGAAATATATAAAACAAGCCAAAAATATATTTAAATAAAGTTTTAGGGAAAAAAAAAAAAACTTAAAAATATTAGCCAATGACACGTTCTTAACAGTACAGCTCTTGAGGATAAAAATCCTGAGCTTTGAAGGAAAATTTAACCTTGAGAAGAAGCTTCTTGCCCAGTGTACATCTGCATAGCTGCATTGGAGGTGGTGGAACTGTGTTAATTTATACCAGCAGAAGAGCTGGTCGAGCATTTCATGGTCTTTGCAGTGCCTACATGTTTCCTTTTAAAATAAATATTTACCATTTCTCATAAATTTATTGCTGGGCGAAGTGTGCCAGAAAAACAGACGTGGAGATGAAGGGTCACTATTAAATCTTGGGAAAGCAGAGAGCAGCGGTGCTACGTCCCAGACTTCCCCAAGTTGCCAGCATGTTTCTACCACATCTGTAGAAGCCCCTTCTCCTTGGGCAGGAGCATCCTTCAGCCTCCCTGGGCCCTTCCGTTTGTGGCTTCTCTGCTGAGCCTTTTGTGCCTGTTCCTCATCCACAACCCAATATTCCTGAGGAATCTGTGACTGGCACCGGAGAAATGAAAGGAAGAAGACCCCACCATAAATTGTAAAATGTCTCTGTCAGTTGGTTTTGATACAAATGGACATGATTTCCTGGCTGCAGTTCTCAGCCACTGATTTTCATAGTGGCTATTTCATACAACCTGCAGGAGAGATGTGTCAGACCAAGGCTGCTAGCTGTACACATTGTCCACTGCAGCTAAGTGTAAAATCTAATGTAAGACTCCATAAAGCTTCCTGCCTGGAATTCATGAATGCTTTTGAATAAATCTGTTATAAGAAGTCCTGGGGGATTAGATTGTACAAATAGTGAGAAGGAAATGGAGAAGAATGAAAAAGAATGGTATTTGTCTAGTACTAAATGGAGAGTGCAACTTGATTTGAATGGCACAGTAAACTTGGTTTCATTATTTTTGTGATCATCTAGCTGGTATGTGGTCAGTAGAGATCCCTCCAACCTTTCTTAGGCATTCATGTCGACAGCATTTGGAATTTTACAGTAACTAAACAAAAACAACAAGGAATTCAAATGTCTTAGTTGGTTATGGCGAGACAATGAGAAAAGGGGCTGCCTGTGCTCCAGTTTTATTTTTCCCTCACCTCAGCAAAAATGCTGAGTCTTGGCTAAGTGAACCAGCCAACAGCAGAACTGTTGTTCCATGTGCTGGAGCTCTGTGAGGATGGAGGCAACTTTACAGAAAAGTGGAAGTTGATTTTCTGACCTATCCACGGGCTTTGGTGAGGGTTTTCAGAGATAGAACACATTTCTGTGAGTGCGTGGAACTGCTGTTGAAGTTACAGAGCTACAACACTGGGATTGAAGAAGTAGATATGATGGAGGGGAAGAAAAATATCATGGAGTAAAGGTAATTTTCGTGTTGCGTTACAGTAAATTTAATCACTGTTAGAGGGAAAATTAGTGGGCAGAAGTTGAAGGAAGCAATTCTGCTCAGTTAGAAAGGGTCCTGAGCAACCTGGTCTAGTGGAAGATGTCCCTGCCCATGGCAGGTAGATGATCTTTAAGGTCTCTTCCAGCTGTGGTTCCAACTATAATTCTGAGGTTTTATCTTCAGCAAAGCAAGCTGTTCCCTATTCAGGCTTTTCTCAGGTTATACAGAATTTCCCTATCCCGCAATCTCTACTTTAAAAAAAAATAATTTCTGTCGGGTTTCTTGTGGTCCAGAATAGAAGAGAGAACAGAAAGCTTCAGCCATCCTGCGGGTGGAGGCCATGCCCACCCCAGGCTGGTAGCTCAGCCAGTCCCTTCCTGCCAGCTGCATTTCTCCCTGGTCGTCAGCGTTACAATGGAAATGGGAATTTCTGTGGGCCACAAGAGTTGTGCTTATTTTGAGGCGGGACTGCGTGCCAGGCCGCTCTTGTTGGGAATGTTCTGCTCTACCTGCTCGTGGTTTGGGTTATGGAAAGATGGTGGTTTTTGCCGTGGGCTCCTGGCAGGAACGCAGACATTTCCGTGCCTACAGGGTTTGATAAATGATCATTGAAGAAGAGAGCAGCTCAGCTAATACATTCTCCTCTGTAGGATTTTATGTACAGTGCTTTGAAGGAGGGTCTTCTGGTGGGTGGATGGGAAGGGTCAAGATTCGCCATTTATTCTTCTAGATGTGAAATGACGAAACTGCCACAGTGGTTTCTGCAGTTCTGACACTGTAACGTCATACAGCAGAGCTGCTTTTGTTTCCTAAATTAGAATCTGGCTGTGGGTTTGCTTTTAAATCTGTTATCTAATCTATAGGCCGGACTAAAAGATATTTCTCTTCATAAGAACTTAATTTTCCCATAGCTGTGAAATAAAAAATAACAGTTTGTTCATTCAAAAATGGGTAAAAATGCTGTTGAGTTCTCGACCCTCTTAGGGAGAGTAACTGTGAGAACATCCTTTGTCTGTGTGTTGCCTTTCATGCTTAAAATGATGGCTTTTGAAAGTTTTCAGTTACAGCAAATCAAAGTCCACTTACTTAGAGTGAACATGACAAATGATGGGAAATTGCATATATTTTCTCCTGACCTTGTTAAAACATAAGCTCTCAAAGACTTCTGTGGAAGAATTAAATCATAAGCTTTCAGATTCTTTTTTTTTCTCCTTCACAAACGGGTGGGTTTGCAGATGCAGTTCAGTCTTTGCAGGAGCAGCTGAAATCAGATTTACCCATGCTACAGTATTGGCATTGGAACTGGACCACCAACATCTTTTTTAACAGGAACGCTAGGAACAAAATAGATTTCAGGCCAAGATTTGACTTTGAAAAGAGGAAAGTGATCATTATTTATTGTAGACTGTAGCTTGGGTTTGAAAACATTTCTTTTATGTCAGTTTTAGTTAATGCAGGTTGCTGAAGAAAGAAAATACCTCCCTCACAAAGGAACACATGGGAAATAATAAGCTTATTAATTGAATGCATGAAACCTGCTCCCCTTTTCATGAAAGAAGGGTCTATGCTATGCTGAATGAAACCATCCTCTTTGCATGCTGATGTGTTCTCCACGAATTGATGTTGCTGCTTCATTAGGAAACCCAGCATTTGAAGCTGCATTCTGGCAGCAGAACTCCTTTTGCTTACCAAACTTGGCCAGAGGAGCAAAAGAGCCAGCACTTGCTCTTAAGGAAGAAACAGAAGATCTGAAAAAGTGAAGTTTTCTTAAGCTGGAGCAATTTTTCATGAGGGTGTTTTAGGGTGAACCTTTTATTTCTTGCAGTAACTGTGCGTGGTGCAATGTAACAAATCACTTGAGGATGTTCACTTTCCAGTTTCACTGGATTTGACCCAAGTACAAATCAAAACCCACCGTAGTTGTGTAAGAAAGCACCTTCTTTCCTTTCCCAAAGTGTTGCTCCTTAACTGTAGACTCTGTGAATATTTTTCATTCATTTCAGGTGCATAGTATCCAGTATTCACAGAATTCATTTTATGGAAAATTTAAGTGGACACTGAAAATTACATTACTGTTGCAATATATTCCATTTTTTTAATGTTACACTCCTAGTATTGTCCTAATTCTGGTTTCTCTGACATGTCTGTAAATGGAGCTCCACTGTGCTCCTCCTACACCGCTGGCAACAGGAGCAAAATTCCCTTCCAGAGAGGAGGGTGTATGTGGGGGTGTTGGGACAAAGAGAACGTTGTGTTTATAAACAAATGAATTGGGGAAAAACATATTTTAGTCAGTGACCAAACAGAATGAATAAATAAATAAATTTCCTGAAAACATTAAAAAAACTAAAAGGAGAAATTAAAAAGCTCTGGGAAATAAATCTTGAGCGATGCTTTGGGATTTGGAAAACAAGCCATTTCACTTGATCCAAGCCGAGGGTTTTTCCTCAGAGATCTGTGAACTGGAGGACTCACCTGCACTGTTAGGATGCAGCTGAGGTCCCAAATCAACCAGCCCCTTCCATTCACTTCCAGGAGAAAGTTGTAAAGCTGGTCAGAGCCCTGTAATCGTGTGGTGGCCTCTGCTGCTGTGCAGTGACCTAACAGCCAGCTCAGTGTCTGAGACAGGGGCCTGGCTGTCAGGTCCCTCTTGCCTCAGGTGAGTGACTTTGTGTAGGCTCTGAGTGCATGCAGGCTTGGCTTCCTTCGTCCCATACACGCCTTGCCTGTATTGTTCTCAAGCTGTTGTGAAGAACCTGTTGGAGAAGGCAGATTTCTTTTCTAAATCTGCTCGGTTGTCTGCGTGCTCAGACCCCGAGCTGAGTTTTCGTGCCTGTGTATGTTGTACTAACAGAGTGTACAACCAGCTCTTCTGCTTTATAGATACAACCCTCACTGGTAATGTTCATTTTGTCCCCTTTATATTGCCCCAGTCCTATTTTCTGAGCAAGTGACAGCTTCCCTGCCCATATTGATCAGTACATTGGGTCCCTCCCAGGACCTGGTTGTAAATCCATGCTAGGCATGTTCGTGAATCCCAGACAGCTCTGATGATTTCTGGGCATGGCTGTGCTTTGTGCTGAGATTTGTTTAGCATGATGAGGCCAGAAGACACGTGGATTAGGAATTTAGTGTTGAAAGTACTGTCAATCTCCAGTTCCTGTAGCAGTATCTCAATACTGAGATGGGCTATTGCTATTTTTAAAAATGTTCACAAATTAACTGTACGTTTTGCACAACTGGGATTTTCATGAAGATGTCACTACATTGCTGGATGTTTTCTGTGGAAGGCAGGCTGAGACAAAGGCTTGCTTGTTCCGAGTGTGCAAGAGGAGCCTGGTGCAGTGTGGGGATGGGAAGTGGACTGTGATGAGCAGGAGGACTTCAGGAAATGAAAACAAAAACAAAGCAGTGGTGTATGGTAAGAGGCATGAAGGAAAGAGCAGTGGTGCAGCTTTTGAGAGCAGAGGGAGGAACACTGCTGGCAGCTTGTGAAGAAGTTGTCAGCTTCCTTCCTCTCTGTGTCAGGGCACTGTGTCAGGTCACTGCTGCTGTTCACCCCGGGAGTCACTGGGACTCCTCCCACAGTGGTGGAATCCCTGGAAGTGATCAAAGGTGGGTGCTTAGGGATGTGGTTAAATGATGGGCTTGGCAGTCTGGTGTTAATGGTTGGACTCGGTTGTCTTTTCCAACCTTAATGACTCTGTGATTCCTATGCTATTAATTTCTTCTGTCCTCCTTAACACGTTGGGTTGAATTCAGCAGGCTTGAGCAGAGCATCGGGAGGCCAGGTGGCATCACTGTGTCGGATATTTGGTGGCTTGATTTTCCTTCTGACCTAGAGTAAAACGGGAGTAATGCCCTGGAAGTCAGCAGGCTGGCACAAGCTTAAAAGTAACGTGATTCCTGTCTGTGTCTGTAATTCAGCTCCTGATTCCTTCCAGCTCCATGTGGGTGCTTTGCCATAGGAAAAGGACTAGCAAAACCAGCCAGTATAGTAGTTACTGGTTAAGAGTTCTGGAAACCTTCTGACTTCAGTAATATTTTTTAAAGTATCATCAGTTCCTGGTATTCCACTTTGTTCATAACCATGTGAAATGGCTAAGTTTATTGTTAAGGAGTCTCTAATACTCTTAGAAACCCGATTCTGTGCTAAGTCAGGAAGATGTATGGGACTGAAATCTTCAGTAGATCTGGTTTGGATCAGAGGAGGGAGATTAACAGAGTTGTATCTTCACTGAGCAACTGAAAGTGAAGTAAAACAGTCCCTGTGTGGCTGCAGCAGCTCGTGATTTACAGGGCTGGATTCACAGGGCTGCTCCTGCTGCCGAGAACGCACGCTCTCCGCTGCTGTTGATTTTTGAATTAAAAAAATGCAGCTCTGTACACAGTTTACTTTCGTGCTAGAGGGCAGGGAAATATAGGTAAGAGCCGTTAATCCCCAGCAGGCTGCTGGGCAGACGAACAGACACAGATGACAAAATTTAATTGGAAACATGAGCAGTTTAACAGAAAACATATTTGTGATAATTGAGAGAGTAACATCTCCAAAAGGGAAACTCTGCAAAGAGAAACTGATTCAGAGGAGAAGTGGCCAGTGGTAGGTGAGTGTGCTTTTCCAAGCTCTCTTTAAGCTCAGAACTAATTTCTTAACGAGAACAAATAATATTAGGAGGAACTAACTAAATAAAAGATTTGTTTTCTCTGTGGGGGGAGGCTGTACAGTTACTGCCACAAGTTTCTCTTGCAGCTGGATTAGGATATGTGGTAATATTTAATTTAGGTTCTTTACAAAAGGGTACAATTGGTTTTATTCTTGTACATGGAGTTTTCTTTTACCTTTGCATTAGGAAGATCTCACCACCCCCACCCCCAATAACTGAAAGGACTTTAGTTTTACTATTTTCCTTACTCCTGCATTTTTTTATATGTTTGAGGTTTTTCTAAGAATCGAACTTGGACAGCAAGTATTTTGCCAAAAGCAGAGGGAACCCTTAGTTATAAAACAGTGCTGTGTTTTTGCTAATGAAAACGTATTGTGGACTTAATAAGGGAGAACGCATTGCAGAAGACATTTTGGTTTGAATTGGAAGAGATTCTTTTTCTTCCTTCTTTTTCTTGAAACAGCAAGTAAATGTGGGAGCTTGTTGCTGTTCGGCTGGGTAGGAAAAGAGGACTGGTTTGTATTTTCTCTGAATTTCACTGATGTTGAAAATACTGACGTGTCTCTAATGTTATCAGTATGAAATTCTTGATGTTTCATTACAGCAAGAATCTCATAGTAACTCTAATACCAGGTACTACTGTGTTGTTTTTTTGGGTTGTTTTCTGTGGTTTTTTTTCCAGAGCCTGCAGACAGCACAGCCTCCCAGCCCACAGGAATGAATGAAAATGGCTCATCCTCAGTTCAAAGCTGCGGCAGTGCTGTTCCTTGCAATAACTCCTCAGCCATCCCTCAGCCCAGCTCTGCTATTAAACCTTGGCGCAGCAAATCCCTCAGTGCCAAGCACACAGCGACGTCTTCCATGTTATCCGTGAAGCAGCCGGCAGCGGAGCCTCCAAAGCCGCCCTCGGAAATCGCCAAAACAGCTCCCAACGGGCAGAAATCCATGCTGGAAAAACTAAAACTCTTCAACAGCAAGGGGGGTTCCAAAGCAGCAGGGACAACGCTGGAGTGTCCGGGCTCTCGGGATAACAGCTGTGAAAAGCTGGAGACGCTTCTCAGCTTTGAGGAGAGCGAAGAAATCGATGCCACCAATCAGAATGTGAACAACCCGGGATCGATGTCCAGCAGCCCCAAAATTGCACTCAAGGGAATTGCACAAAGGACTTTCAGCCGTGCACTGACTAATAAGAAAAGTTCTCCAAAGGGTAACGAGAAGGAGAAAGAGAAACAAAAAGAGAAGGAAAAGGATAAAAGCAAAGACATTACAAAGAGGACATCCATCACCGAGAAGCTGGACCTGAAGGAGGAACCTAAAGAAGAACAGACAGCACTAACAGCAACAACAGAGATGCCAAAAAAGTCCTCCAAGATCGCAAGCTTTATCCCTAAAGGAGGGAAACTGAACAGTGCCAAGAAGGAGGCCTCTGCCCCTCCGCACAGTGGAATACCAAAACCAGGGATGAAAAACACCACAGGGAAATCCTCAAGTGCCCCCATTCCTGCAAAAGAAGGCGAGAGGAGCCGTGGCGGGAAGGCCGGCTCGGGGCTCTCGCATCAGAAGTCCCAGCTGGACAGCCGTCACTCAAGCTCCTCCTCCAGCCTGGCTTCCTCCGAGGGGAAGGGCGTGGGGGGCCTCCAGAGCAGCAGCAGCAGCCAGGCCGTGAACGGCCCCGCGGTGACGACCCACACCACGGGCAGCAACACCGTGAGTGTGCAGCTACCTCACCCCCAGCAGCAATACAGCCACCCCAACACCGCCACCGTCGCGCCCTTCATGTACAGGTACGGGACGCGCCGCACCAGCAGGGGCTGTGGGGAATGGGGTGCCCAGAAGGGACCTTCTGGATACTCTTTTAGTGGGGGAAGCAGCAATGGAAACGCTACGTCATGGAGAAGTTTCTTGCTGTACGAGTGTAGGCGGTTCATGTATTTTCACAAAAACTGGTGGTGGAGGCTGTTAGACTAAGGGGTATGAGAAGTTGTGATAGACAGGAGGGGGAATACTCTCAGGAAAGATGAGACTCTGGACCCCTCCTTGACCAGGTGCTGCTCTTCCAAAGGGTACAAGAACATGTACCAGGTTTGTTTTGTGCTATGAAAGTTGTACCAACACCAAGACACGCTCAGGGTCTTCCTTGTGGCTGACAGTGATGGAGCTGCCTCAGTGTAAGCAGAACTTGGAAATTTAAAAAAAAAAAANNAAAAAAAAAAAAAAAAAATCCTCTTGTTTAAGTGAGGCCAGACAACAAGTCTGTAGTGTTGTCTGGTTAACCCTGAGATAAGCAAAAGAGCAGCCAAACTGAAGTCACAGCTAACCTTTGTCTGGTCCATTTTCTTTTTGAAGCACCTTCTGTTTGATGGTGGCAGTAGAGGATACATAAGGAAATGTGACAAGGGAGGTCAGTAGCAGAGATTCTTAAGGACACAGCATAACTGGGAAAGAAGTTTCTCAGTCAGAGGGTGGGATTTTTGGTTTGGACAGCCCTCTCTTGGGTTTTTTTTTGACACTGCTTAGCTCTTTCATAGGAAGGGGACACAAGTGTTTGCTCTGTCTTCATCATCTTCTTGCTGCTCATGATCTGAAAAGACCTTTCTCACCTCCTTCCCTTCCTTAAGATGTGTCCTTTCTAGGCTAAGGTATCCTAGCCTCTTTAGTTTTTGTTTTTGTTGTTGTTGTTTGGTTGGTTTTGGTTTTTGTGGGGTTTGTTTGTTTTTGTGGAGCTTCTGTTCATGATCTTTGGTCATCCTTGCCGCCCTGTCCTGCAGTTTTTTCAGCTCTACTGTACACATTTTTGCCTTGGATTTCTTGGCAGATGTAGCATAAAAATGGTTGGTCACATTTTTAAAATAAGAGTGAGTGTCAGTGGAATGAACCTGAAGGAGAGGGATGCCAAAGGCCTGTGTAGGAATGCAGAATGGGAAGGGCAACCCTTGAGTCTTCTGGCCCCTTTGAGAATTCTCCCTGTGTGTATGGTGTTAAATGCCAAGTGACCTGGGAAGCAGAAATTTTCGGAGATGTGTTGTTAAGTTTGTCACTGCAATGTCTTCTGATTGTTGGTATTGATCTTAGTCTGAACACAGATATCATCATGTAAGTCTAAAAGCAGACACAATCCGTACGTTTTCTGTAACCTAAACATACCGATAAACTCTACACAGTATTTATTTGACCTTTTACCAAAACCAGGAATGAAACTACCTGTTGGCAGCTGGAAAACTGAAAAATAGTGTTTACTTTCCAGCATTGGAGGGGAAAAAGGCCAAACTCTGTAATCATGTTAGCTTTAAAAGGAATGAGAAAAGTCAGATCATTTTGGTTTGCGAGGCACACATAACACATTATTATATTTACTATCCAGACATTATTTGAATCTGCAAAATGCGCTTGTTAATGCATTCTGCAGTAGAAGGCTCAGGTGTTTTCTGACATCAGTTAAGGTTACTTTAATGTATACTTTCCAGCTGCCTGTAGAGTTTTTGTTTGGGTTTGATGCAGTTTTTTTTAAAGCAAAAGACATAAGAAATTGTTCTGCATTTTGTATAGTGTTGTCACAGGCAGAATGGGAGCTTCAGACTTCAGACAGAGTTTATTAGAGAAGCCCTCCTGTTGAGTCAGGAGGTGCAGAAAGGAGCCCCTTGCTTTCTAAACTCGTTCTCAGAGAGCTCTTGATGCAGCTGGATCCAGGCTTAGCACCAGATGTTGTCAACTTTGTTCATGTCTAAAGAATTATATAGGTGTAATTGAACTTCATATAACTCAACTGTCCTGTGGGATTAAGGGTGGCAAACCAGATATATTCATATAAAAATAAGTGATTTATTTTGATAATCATGAGACTAAAAGTTCTCAATCAGAATTATTTACTACACAGTGAAGGCAGCTGTGATTACTAGAACAGTATAATTCACTGTTTTTGAAACAATATCAAAGGAATTATATTAAAGTTATATCAAAAGCAGTTATTCAGTAGAGATTGATGTTACTCACCCATGGTAATGACCGTGGGCAAATCTCTTTTGCTCGCCCTCCAGGATGTCCCCTCTCAAGGCAGGACTCTCTGCACACACACAGGAGGGGTGTGTTAGAAGACCTTGCCATTAAAGAGTGGGGTTGGGCTTTTACAGTACAAAGTGACATCAGCCACGTGTCCCCTGGCCAGCTGTGTCAGCTCAGCACCTCTGGTTATCAGTGCTGTCATTGTTGGTTCCTCTGTCAGGTGCTTTACCAGGTCTGCCACATCTTCACCTCCTGTCAGGAGGCTGGACTTTGGGATTGATGGGTCAGGCTGGTTTCAGCCTTATTCAACACCAAAAGCAGCCAGAGGCCCCTTCTCCTTCCAGCACAGAGAGCTCTAAGCAGGGCATTGTTCCAGCTGCTTTACCCCCACTCCAGGCAGAGCATCCTGCTACAAGAGTCAAGTGAAATTAAGAGTATTGCAATAATAATTCCCCACTGTGTCCTCACTAGTTTACAGCACTTACCCTTGGGGCAGGAGAACTTCCAGCTGCCCGTTGGTGTGGCTGTATGAGCAAAGCACAGCACAATTAATAAAGTGTAAGGAGTCACAATATCTTACACAAATCTGACAATAGATCTTACGTCACCTTTCATTACCTGGCAGCCGTAATATCAGACAATAAATTGGACTTTGAAGTTGGTTTTACCTAGTAATTTCTTTTCAATACAAGTGATGTTGAAGAGAGCCTAGCAGGAATGTAACATGCCATCACATGCTCCCTGCTTTATCTTCTTGCAATACAGACTTTATTGGAGAGGATCAGATTAGCCACAACAATTGATGTTATTGATAATTAAAATACATCTGGAAATCCAAGTGTTTTAAGACCCCATCTGATGAGCTGTAAGCCTATCTTCGACTATGAATTTTTTATTTTTATGGCTGAGTGCTTGTTTCCATTTCTAGGACATAATTCAACATGGGACTAATGAATTATGTAAAATCAGTCAGCTGATCTGTTCTGGGGAGTGGGACAGAGTGGCTGCTGGCAGGTGCACTCGCCTCGTTGTTATAGCTGAGATACTTTGACTGGAGAGTGGCTGCACATCCCTGCTCTGTTTTGCCTTCCAGATCTCAGACAGACAATGAAGGGAACGTAACAGCCGAGGCCAGCACAGGAGGGGTCAGTATGGATTCTGCTCTTTATGTCAAAACTGCCCAGCCTGCCCTCGAGGACCTCTCAGGTAAGTCTCACAGCTTGACGGGTTACTGGCTGTGCTCTGGTTAAATAAGAATGGGCTAAAGCAAATTGATTATATTCCTAATGCTTTAGTTCTTAATAATTATGTTTCTTTCAGCTCTTCATCAATGAAACCCAGGTGTCAATAATTTGAACTCCAGATGCTCAAGCTCAGCACAAGTGTGCTCCCTAAATTTCTTGAAATCATTAGGAATTCTACCTGCTTAATGTTTTTCTAGGAGACGTGCAGCATTTTTTAGGATGAAACTACTATAAGGATCCTAAGTACTCCCAAGCATTTCACATGTATTGTTTAGTTTTTAAAACTTCATTTCGGAGCTTACAGAAGAGACTTTGTTCATTTTCTTGATGTTTTGGTTTGGTTCACTCACATGAATCTGATCAATTTGAGAAATAGCCTTTGCAGCAATAGGTCACCAGAATCCAACTACACTCTACTGTGTCCAGCATACAGAAGTTGAAAGTGGTTGTAGCTAGAATGTGAGCAATCTACATGAGAAAGCAGCTCATATATTTATCTGGAATTCCTGCTACTGTAAGAAGTATATGCTAGTTAGCAAAAAATGTTAAGCTTATCAATATAACAAAGTGATTTTCAGCAACCATATTCTGTTAGAATCTATTAGATTCTACTAATGTGATCTAAGATGTGTTTTTAAAGTCAGTCTGATCTCCTCCTGTCCCCATTTCAGCAATATCTATGACTTTGCTTACTGTGTGCTATTGCAGGATATCTCATCTGTAGAGTATCTCAGGTTTTTTCACCTACTTGGTCTTGATGTCCCGCAGTTTAATGTGGGGTTTGAAACCAAATGCCCTCCTTGGAAAAGTGATGTGGCTGAAAGTTTCACAACGAGATTCATTTGATACTGCATTTCCCATTCTATCGATGCTGCCTTTGTACCTGTGTGCTGATGGCAAAGGTGACAGGCAGAGTCACTGCTGAGGAAAAGGGTTGCAGGAGTGCCTAAGTGAGCATGTCTGTGTGTACCATTTATACATAGGTGCATTAAGGACTTAAAAGGCAGACGAAAGGCACAAGGGGTGAAATCCTTGACGACATTTTTGGGTTCATATTTAAATAGGAAAGTTCCAAATAAGAAACAGAGTGTCCAGCTGCTTAAACTTTTTCAGCATTACCTCTTCGTCGTCGTATTGGCTGGGCTGGATGTATTTCAGCCTGCAAACTGAGAAGTGTTTCTAGATCACAATAGGTTCTTCAGTCTTTAATGACAGATGTTATGTAAATACAAACTATTACTCAACTAGAATATGTGAATTTTGGGATCCAGAGGCAGAAGACAGCTGACATCCTCAGAAAAGGGAGGTGCAAACCCCAGCTGTGCACAGCCAGACCCGACAGCAGCATGCGTAAAGAGGCCTTGGGGAAAACAGAACAAACTAAACAAAATAGTCCCTCAGCCCAAATGAATTAGAAGAAACAAGGCACAGATATCTTCTCTCCCTGCACAGCAGCTATTGATGCTGTTAATTTAAAAGCACATATAAAACAAAAGAGAGCATGGGTAGGGAAGAATGGAAGCAGAACTGTTTAAGGATGCTGCCTGCTCATGAGGAGCTTAGTGATTTCAGAATCAAGCTCTAGGGGCCAACTATCCCATATCTGTCTCTTAAGTGTACTTACAATTTAAGCAGTGGAATGTCATTTAAGTGAAAATTTGGTATCAATTTAGGCATAAGAGTGATCTCAGTAGAAATTACTTTAGTTTGTCTCCTGTGTGTTTTTCTAAGAAGTTACCCACCATTTCCCTTCACATCTATGGGAGAAATGATCTGTAAAAGAGCCCTGTGACCTTTGTTAAGCTAAAGGCCTATAAATATTTTATGTTTTTTACTGCACAAATTTGTAGATCCATGAGTATAGAAAATGTTTTCTGTTCCAGAGACCCGCTGGCTAAAGTAATCAGTCGTGTTAGGTGGATGTTTCCAGTCCAGCCAGACCATAATTGTTTGACCCTTTGGCTTAAGTGAATTGCAACTCAGGGAGATGATTTCCCAGAGAGCAGAGACTGATTAAAAGAAAAATTCTCACATGGGCACTAAGCACTTTGGTCAGTAGTTCATATCACTGCTGCTTTGGAGGCAGCAGTGTGTTAATGGGTTTTTCTGTGCCGCCAACCTGGCATCTTTTAGAAACATGAAATTTAAAGCAGAGAGTGTAGAAATTTCCAACAACAGCTTTTTTGTCTGGTTCTTCACACTTCTGATGTGTGTAATATTTAAGTATCCATCTAAACTAGCAATTGTCTGGCTGCCCAGCATCCTGGCAGCTCAGAAATGCATCACTTGTACAGAGAAGGCTGATACAAAATGTGAAAAGTTTTACATTTACTGTAGTATTTTCTTTAGTCATGAGTTGTAAACCCTTTAGAGTGGAATAATTTCCTTCCGTGCCCAACAGAAGCTTTGTGACAGTTTTTTGGAGGTTTTCTGTTCCAGCTTTCAGCTTACAAAGAATACGCTGGCACTACAAGCAATCCACTTCTCTTCAGCCTCTTAGAGGATTTAACTCTGTAGAGCTCAGCTGAGGTAGCAACCAAACCATTTCTGAATTGGCAGCTGAGAGCATGTAAATAAATTATGCTGAGGCACTCATTAAATTATTAAGTTGATAAAATGAAATTATGCTGAGGCAGTAGGAATTTTTTTGTGTGTGTGTGTGTATATGAACTCTAGTTTTAAAGAGCAGGACATAAACGTGTTTTAGAACAAAGTATTTTAAAAATAGGATTTCTAAGTGCCACGAAAACTAAGTGATTGCCCAGCTTAGTGTCATGTAGTACATTTTAGGAACAGTAACTGTGTTGTGCTATTGACAAGCAAAACCTTTTGTTATTTTACCTGAAACATCACTCAGCACGTAGCACCCAGTCAGCACAGTTTAGTTTATGGAAAGCTGTTATTGTAGAATGAGATCTATGTGAAACAGGACTAAGAAGATCCAGTGAAAGTACAGCACTGGAGAAATTGCCTGTGTCAGGTTAATGTTAATTGTGTCAATATATGAGATGGAAAGGGCGGTATTGATGGAGTGTGTATTCTAATGAGGTTGAAAGTTAACTAGAATTTAAACTGGGTCATGTAGGAAATGACAATACAGCAACATCTCAAAGGCAGCCTGTGCAAAGAGGGTAACCCTGCAGAGCTTGTTTCAGTCAGGATGTGATGGTGGCAGGTGCCTGCTGAGGAGAATGGAATCTCAATCCTAATTGTCTTAGAAAGTTGGTAACAGAATGCATTTGAGTCACATTCAGGCATAGGTAGGAGCTCAGTTGTGTGCTGTTGCCTGCCTGGTCCTCACTCCTGGCTTACTTTCTGTGTAGGAGAGGATCCGGAGACGCGGCGGCTGCGAACTGTGAAGAACATCGCTGACCTTCGGCAGAACCTGGAGGAGACCATGTCCAGCTTACGGGGAACCCAGGTCACTCACAGGTGAGGGCACCACTGGGTTTGTAAGAAAACGGAAACCACTCTGCTCTCACGTTACATCTCCTACACCTGGCTGGGTTGCATCCTTAGAAAAATTACTAACACTGAGAATGGGAGATTGATCTCGTAATTTTTGTCTTTAATGCACAGAATTTGAATAATGTTGGCTGGTTATTGAGATGTGTGATGAGGAATTGATGGGATGGGGTGTGTATTGACTCAAAGGTCAAGAATAATGACTTCTTGTTAAATGTGTGAGGTGATGTTTGAATATAAGTTACAGTTTAAAATGTTTCTTCTTACTTTTGAGTAACTTCAGTTACACCTCTCTCCCTCTATGTGTAATATTTTGTTTAAATAAGAGGTGAACTGTGCTTGACTCACATTGTCAAGTGCATAACTTAAATTCTTGACCAAACTTTGGACAAACAAATTTTTCTAATATTGTAAGTCATCCCCTCTATGTAACTGCTTTTTCTTTGTAAAGCAGCATTTGGAAGACTTTAGCAAGATTTAAAATATGCTGTAAATAAACAAAGATTGCCGTTACATTTAAACATTATGTGAGTTACATCTTCTCAGTGTTGAACAGGAAGTTTGGGAGAATAAGCTGTTTGGCCCCTCATGAGGTCAGGGACCTACCTAATGCTTGGTGCCTTATGCACCCCAGCCATAAATGAGTTTATTGGGGGAGCAGCTTTGTGTTTTGGCTTTGCATCTATTACTGAAGCAGAGCTTGCAAAGATGAAATCCCAAAGCTACTTTTCTTTGCAGATTTCAGTTAATATGACAGGTCTTCATGGTTTAATTACTGTAACCAGAGAATACAGAGTTTTTTGCTTATATGTAGCATTGAGAATGGTACAATGCTGTTTATTAATATCCACAATAAATTAAAAAAAAAGTGGCACTTAGTTGAGCAGGAAAGGAAAAGAGCAGTTTGTGTGGGTAAGAGAAGTTGCAACTACAAATTAGCTGCAAATAAATTAGCTACAACTCAGCTATGAACATCCAGGGTATAGTCTTGCAATCTGTACACGTGTCCTGAAAACTCACAGTGTAGTCCCATTTTTAGGATTTCATATATAGATATTACCAATATTTTTAAAAATATACATAACTCATTAATATGTAAGTAATTAATTGTTTTTTATGGGTTTACTCCTATGTTCTGGTTTGAACATCCTCAGAGCAATTTATAGTTCATTATTGGTTTGTTAATATACAAAATATATTCTGAAGAAAAAAAAAATTTTGGCCTTTCTTCTTACTTTTTTCATTTACTCCTCTCCGTGGCGTAGAAATAGCTTCCATTTGGTGCTGAACACATCTCCAGATGTGTTCATGAATGCAGACAAAAAAAAGGAAATACATCAGAAAAATAGTACTTCAGCAGGTTTTCCTTTGGTCAGCTTATTATCCCACTCCCTCGCCTAGACTGGCAAAACCATGGTGTAATGGAGTTATTTATGCTTGAAGATGAGAAAGTTACTCTTTGATACTGTGGATAATCCCTTAAAAAGTTCCTGCTTAAGTGTTTTCACATGTACGTAGAGCACCTTGCTCCCCTGGGTGTAAGGGTCTCTTTAGGAACACAGGGGAAGGACCTGAAAAGTGAAAAGAAAGGCTCTCCCCAAGCGTTGCAGCAGTAAATTGTTGGTGCTGTTACAGTCTGTACCTGAGCTGAGCATTCAGGGCATTCCGTGTCAGAGCCACATTTGACCCGGTGCATCTCTCCTTCCAAGCACCTTGGAGACCACGTTCGACAGCACCGTCACCACTGAGATCAGCGGCCGCAGCATCCTGAGCCTGGCGGGGCGGCCGACGCCGCTGTCCTGGAGGCTGGGCCAGTGCAGCCCGCGGCTGCAGGCCGGCGACGCGCCGTCCCTGGGGAACGGCTACCCGCCCCGGGCCAACGCCAGCCGCTTCGTCAGCGCCGAGCCGGGCGCCGGCCG
>WEKY01062548.1:76685-93783 GCA_013390045.1 Picathartes gymnocephalus
GCTGCCACGTGGACGTGGCTGACAAGGCGGGCGACGACATCGACCTCGAGGCCATCGCCATGGACGCCACTGGCTACATGAGCGACGGCGACGTGCTGGGCAAGAACATCAGGGCTGACGACATCACCAGCGGGTGAGTTCATGCCTTGCTTGGTGTGATTATTCCCTTCCGCTTATAGCCCTGTATTTCCGTGATTATTTTGAGAAATAAAGGCCAGCGCCTTAAAAAGATCATTTTAATAAGCCTTTGGAGAGACAGCTCTTTAAATCAGAGTGATTTGAACAAAATTCAAGTTTCAAGTGCACGTTAAGAAGATATCCCTAGATATGAAGATGTTCTTGCATGTGGTTAAATGTTTTCCTGAGTGAAGGCTCATTGTGGTTGCAACATTCATTTGGGCCCACGAGATGGAGGGAGTGAGGCATTTGTACTTTGCTGAACTTTTCTGCTGCCTGAACTTTGAGGAGCCACTTCACTGGGAGGAAATGAGTTTGCATCTCTGTGTTAGGTGAAATAGCGGTACGTGCTAAAAAACGTTTCCAGAACAAGTCAGTGTGCAGAAGTATGAAGTGACAGACAATTATTAACAACGTTTTACATCAGTATTTTATCTCTGCCTTAAAGGGAAAAAGCATTTGTTCTTTGCTCCAAAGTCAGTATTCAGTTAGTCTATTTTCAGTTTTCAGTTCCTACTGTAAACCAGTCATTTTTTCTTAGCTCAAGTAAGTTAGCATTGGCTTGATGTTAAAACTGATATTTGAGATTTAAATGGCTTTTTTTGTTGCTTTTTCTTTTTTGTGGCAGCCCTGTCTGGCCATCTTGCATCCTTTGCTTTTTTGTAATTTTTTTTATTCGTGACACTTCTAGTGATGTTGGCTTTTTTGGAATATGTAGTGTAATGGAAACCTCCCTTAATTCTGTCCGTTATGAATATTTGGGTATTTTCACACTTACTGAAAATTCAGACACTTTTCTTTTTAACGCTTCATTAGGGAAGCACATAATAAAGTAACTGGTGCAAAAATCAGTATAAAATTCTGTTTCGGATAAAACACCAGTAGCTGTTGCTGCATTAATAATGCATCAAATCACTAAAGCACTTGGTGTTTTCCTCGTAAAATCAACTTACACCTGGATTCTGTAATGTTTATTGTCGTAACAGTTACTACTTTTCCTCTGGACTATCAATTCTATTCAAATTTGTTGCTGTAGTTTTGGTCTGAAAGTGAGGAAAGTAAATTCTAAGTAGTACCATGGTTTCCATAAAACACCTTGAGTAATAGTTGAAAATTACCCCTGGCAGAACTGTGTCAGCTCAGGCTTCTGCTGCTCACAGAGGAGTCCCAGTCTTTGCAGATCTTTACTTAGTGTATAAAATTCAGATTCCAGGTTGAGGAAAAGGAAGGAATAGAAAAGCCGTCGAATTTATGAATGATATTGCCAGAGAAATCTGTGCCTTTTCTCCATGTTATTAGTTAATTTTCTGTGTCTGGTCATCCTGCAAGGTAAAAAATGGGAGTCTCTATAGTCAGAAAGTACAAGAGTGGTGTTTAGATTCCGGGTAATAAAAGGCTTTTGCCAGTTGGTACCTCTGTCACCAAAGCAGTGAGTTATGTGCCAAGAATGGTTAACACAGCAGAAGAGTCATATACTCCACCCCACCTCCCTCCTGGCCTTGAGTGTTGGGACATCTTTAACTGAGTATCTGACTCTTTTTTCCCCACTAGTTCTTAAAGGAGTGACTATTTTTCACTTTTTACTCATGTAATAGCCACATACTGATAAATGAGATCTCAATTTAAGGTTCTTAGGACAAGAAGTGAGTACAAATACATTTTTCTTTTCCACATCTTTTGCCTTTAGCAGCAAAAGTCAGTTTTGCTGAATAGTGTGAGTTGGTTTATCATTTTATATAGCACGTTGGAGTCATTGACTAAGTTCCAAGGACAAAATTGGTATTGTATGTCAATCCATTGTTGGCAAGATGCATCTCCATTTCCAGGTTGTGGGCAGGGTTTGGAGCTGGGCAGTTTGGGGTTCCTCTCCTTGCTGCACTGGTGGGCATTTGGAGGGAGCGTTGCTGCAAGCAACCCCACAGGCCTGGGATGGCAGTCTGTGGAGGGTACCAATGTGAGTGGATTCCCTGAGAAGGGAATATTGCAGTGTTAAATTAAAATAACAGCATTCCAATATTAGGGGAGAAGGATAAAAAGGGTGACACCTAATGACACTGGGTTGCCATCTCCAGTGTGAAGAGATGTTTGGTAGCCTGTTCCATACATTATGTTCCCCAATGACTGTTTAATTCAAATAGTAAGAAAATAGGGTGCCGTTGTGTTTTTGTGGGAGAGGAATAATAAACTGCTTCAAAATCAGAGAGGTTGCTTGTAACAAAGCATCCGTGTGACTTGCTGCAGAACAAATCACCAGGATCAGTGGTAGGGCAAACAGGCTCAACATTTCCAGAAGCTGTGCTACTCTACATGGAGAGCAGCACAAGAGGGTATTTAGAGCATGAATAGCTCTTTATTAGCTGGTATGTGTTTCACTTTGTCATTTTTCAGAATTGCTACAATCCTGGAGTCTGAAAACCTTGGATCTGTGTTTTCATTGGCAAACTGATAGGGAAGGAAGCCAAAATATTTGTTACAGCCAAAATAAATCCAATAGCCAAGAAAAACTAGTTTAGCCCTGTGATCCTGGTGCTTTCTCTGAAATGTACTGGGTCATGGGAAGTTTCGTTTGGCCTCCCTTAATGAGTCTGCTCAAGCAGAGCTCTGGCAGACACCGGCATTGCTTTCTTAGGGTTAGGAAGAGTATCTTTGCCAAAGGGACAGAGAACAGCTCTTAAACTAAGCAAGTCTCCAGGGGGTGGATCAAAGGTAAGCAGTTACCTTTCTGCAGGGGCTGAAACATAACCCAGTGACGAAGCATCAGGAGTAGGATTTGTGTGAGGTGGGGAGTGAGCCCCCAACCCACTCCCTGGCTGAGCTGGAGGCTCAGAGCCTCACTGGAAAGTGGCACCTTAGAGCCCAGAATTGTCTCACCTCCCTACCCCAAAGGTTGTTCCAGGTGGGGATGTTAATTCTCATGGATTTTTTTGCGTTTGTTCAGAAGATTTTTGTCCACCTCAGGCTCCCTCTGGCTACTAACATACGTGTTCCTTTTTTTTTTTTCTCCTTAGCCCGAGTTCTCTCTAATGAGATGTAGAGTTAATTTCCTTTTTATCTCTTACTGGAATGTAGCAACAGGGCTGTCGGTAAAAAAAAAAAAAAAAAAAGGCGTTTTTATAATTTTTTTTTCCATTTAATTAATCCTCTGTCCCTGTCTTTATTACCTTAAATGTCCAGCTTTCTATGCAGAATTAACAGTGTGGATATACTGATTAGTGCTGGTCACAAGTTTTCTCAGGAAATGGCTCTGGGTCTGCAAACACACCTTTGTCAAAATCATTTCTTGCAGAAGCAGGGCTGTTCCAGCTGTGTTTCAACAACGGCCAGGGGCACTGTGCTAAAATTCTCCTTGCAGCCACCTCCTGTGAATGCAGTGGCTGTTGGGGGGATACATTTTACCATTTTATTATCATCCCCATATCTGATGATTTGGTGGCGATACATTCCCATTCCACATCTCTGTTTCCACAACCTCTTAATGTGTTTGCATGCACAATCCTCATGGGGTTATGATTACTTCTTGTTTATTCAAACCTTTATGCTCCCTGGGGATTTTTGTGCAAGCATTGGGAGCAGTTTAATTTGGAACGTGGATAAAGGGTGCTAAAAGGGAGAACTGGCCACTTTGGGCTGGGGAATCAGCCTTTGCCCTTGCTTCTGCTCAGGCCTGTCAGACTCACCCAGAAGCACTTTGCCCTTCATGGACCAAAACCATCATTCAGAGTTGTGGAGTAGGCTTACATTTAGGAGTTACATCTGTTGGGAGGCAGAAAAGAGCTGAAACTGCGGGCTGATTTCAGTGAATGTTGAAGCGACGTTGGTGTTTGTAGGGTGCTCGCAGCTCAGTTCCTTGGTTTCGTGCTGTTTGCCAGTCAGTGACGCGTTTTCTTCAGTCGTCAGGGTCACAGGTGGTGTAACAGACCTCGCCTAGGGCTGAGCTTTCACAGGAGGAGGAGGACTCTGCAGTTTGCTGCTAATGAGAATTTGTTGTTGGTAACAGGGAGTGAGGGAAACCCTTTCCTTCTAAGCTGTCTGCAGCAGGAGTGGTTGCTGCTCCAGGTAGCTCATGGCTGGCTGGAAGTCAGCAGTGGCTGAGCTGATCCTGGGTTGAGTGACAACGTGGGTGCCCTGTGCATGGATTTGATGCTCTGTCTGTAGGCTTTTCTGACCTATTTCTTTCCATAGTTATTACCACTGTATTTTTTCTGTACACTTTGAGTTACAGTGTATTAATCATTTACTGGACACTGCTCTTTATATGATATGGTTTTAGTGATAAGGTTTCATCTAAATACAGTGGATGGATGAAACTGCATTCCTTTTATGGCTCTAGCACTTCAGCATGACTAAGGTCCATTTAGGAGGTTTATTTTATTTTTCTTCTGTGTTTGAGCAGACTGTTTATTTGAACTACCTTTCGGCTTGGTGTGCCTGACCATTTCTAAATTATGATCTTTTCAACACTGCAGAATAATATCTATATATGGTAAATGGATAATTAACACAAATAATGAAGAGGTCGTGCAAGCAAACTCAAAAGTTTGACTTTCATGAAAAGAGATAAGGAAACATTAACTTTTGACTTCAACCGTTTCAGTAGCAAACAAGGTTGCAACTGAGTTTGGATTTAAAGTCAGATGTGACTTGGTGCTGTAAAAATGAAAAGAAAAAATTATGGCAGTGTTTAAATAAAGATAGCATTCTTATTCCAAGAACTGTACTTCCAGTTCTTTGCAGGAGACATGAGTAGGATATTGCACAAGCATTTTCAATATTATTAATTTCTGATATTGTTTTAAGTATTCTTAAATATTGCACGCAGTTCAGGAGTAATTCTTGTGTCAGCTTCATCAGTAGGAGTGTTTTATCATTTATCTGAAGTGATATCTCAGATAACACGTTCTCATAGAACCTTTCTTGCAGTGTGATTCAGCATAGGAGGACAACATAGGCCCATGAGTTACAACCTCAGACATCAGGGGTTTTCTTCAGTATATTGGTAAAATACCCATGTTAGGTCACATGTAGTGTTAATCAATAAAATTAATGCAGTAGTTGTGGTGTTTTGTGTTTTTGCTTACTTCTACACAGTGACCTATTGTTAACAGTCACCAAAATACCATTTAATTGGAGTTATCCCATGTTTGGCTTCTTTCTGTAATAAACGCCTCAGCAGTGTTTGAGCTGCTGCACCAGTGCCAGCAGTTTATTGTAATTGGAGTGAAGGGACAGTTTCTAAAGGACAAAAGAGGGTCCCAGTCCGGGGCTAGCCAGTAGAGGGGGATGCAGTCATTCACACTGTGGATCAGCTGCAGGAAGAGAGTTGGCATGAGGGAATAATCCAGAGTCGCTGTGGAGTTACTCTTGCTCTGCTGCTGATGCTGCTGAGAACCTCTGGAGAAGTTTCACTGCCTCCTTAGTCCTGTTTGGTCACAGGTCATTCCTCTCCTGAACAGAATTTGAGAGGGTGATGAAAAATGGATCACTTATTCTATAGCTTCGTTCTATGATTTTCATTGAAATGGACTCTGAGAAAGAATTTAGGCATTTAAATCAAAATTAGGCATATGCAAAACCCCGCTGAACAACTGCCTGATTCTGGTGGGCCCTCAGCTGGCTTCAGGCCAGCAGCCTGGTGGTGGTGGTGCCTGGTGGGTGTGAGTGTTGTCCTCTTTTCAGTAATGGGTTTCCCTGGGGTCCAGAGTGACATTGGCACACCTGAAAGGATTGACCTGTTGAGTGTTTTCCAGTCTGACTCCAGCCCAGTCTGTCTGAGCTGACTAGATTTTAAAAAGAGTTTAAAAAGGACTAGATTTTAAAAAGAGTTTAAAAAGCAGTGGTGGAGCAGGCTCCTCCTTGAGGCAGAGGTGAATTTGAGGTTCAGGTGCCCTTGGCGGACAGATGGGAGTGAGTGTTGGAAGGAGGATCGTACACTGGAGGCTCCTCTGGAACAGGAATGGCTGCAGCCATGTGAGAGACACTTCCTTTCAGTCTAATATTAATTTATATATTGACGACTTCTCTTTGACAACCAATATCTAAGACTGCTCATTGCGCTGGAAACCTGTTTCTTAAACAGCTCAGTCAGAAGCTGTTGTTCTGGATGTGGGGATGTGTAGGAGCAGCAGCCACCCAACTCCCTTACAGGCTACACTCTCCTTGGAATTCATTGCCTGCAGACTGCTTGAAGCTGAGAAGACAGAAAAAAAACTAGCCTTGGACAGCAGTGCCCAAAAGTTGTTACTTGCTGGCTGCTGAAGGACCTATGTGCCAGGCAGCTGTAATACATCTCCAGACAGAAGAGTATTGATTTCAAAGAAGCCACTTATTTCTGCAGATTTCTCTCTTTTTTCCCCTGGAAAAAGGACTGAGCATTAAGTAGTTAATGGGATGAAGTTGTTTTGCTTCTAGACTGGTTTGAACTATGTGAATAAGCAGCACCATTTATGCTATTAGTGATTTACACATGAGAGGTTTCTCTAAATAAACTATGAAACTAATATATACTTACTAAGTTTTGCATAATCTCTTTTTTCTTGTCTTACCTGTTAGTGGAACAGGTATCTCCTCCTTTCCAGCAGTGATTAGGATTTTTGAGTCTGCAAGTAATTTGTTCGGCTTTTACTCCATGTTTGGGTTAAGTATCTGCAAAAAAATTCCTAGTTCATTCATTAGTTTGTTAATTATAAGTAGTTACTGATTATTAGTAGAAATCTATTAATTTATAAATTATAGACTACCTTAAATATAAATTAAATTTTATTAATTGAGCAATAGGTTTGCGCATCTGTGCACCTAACTGTAATATTTGGTTTAATATTAGGGATTTGGGCATTGTATTAGGAGTCCCCACCTGAAAGCTCAGGACCTAACCATGTTCCTGAATGTTCTTGAAACTCACAGGGATCAATGATGGAATTTAAACCAACTATAGACTTTTAGGCAGGGTCTGTGTTCAACCCTTTGGTTAGAGAGATCAGCTACTGATTCAAGTCAGGCAAGAAGAGTGATTGGAAAGACTTTGGGGTACATAAACATCGTCAAAGCCCATATGGTCTAATGCCAGTGTTACGATGAAAAATGCAGATCAAATTCATACAAAACTGAGAAATTTGGAGTTGTCATCATCCAGCTGTTAGGGTAGCATTTATTTTTAAGTCAGATTTAGGACATATTTGCAGTTGCAGTAACAGGATGGTTTTGATCCCACTCAGCGTATTTCAGAAACAGCACTGGGGAATTCTCTGCTGTGGGGTTTTAGCAACTGGCAAAGTTAGAGTTGTTCTTTGATACTCAAAGCTCGTTAAGCCTCTTGATCTCATTTAACTGACTGTAATGACGAGACAGATGAAGCCTAGTGAAAATAGAGATTTAAAGGAAAGCATTAAGGATAACAGTGTCACTGCTACATCAGTAAGAGGACATTTCCGCATGTCAAAGCTGATGTTGATATGTGAAATAATTCCCCCAAGTTTTTGTTTCTTGAAGTTTCAAGCTCTTGGGTTGCTGGGCAAGTCCTCTGCCCAGGAGACACCTGGGCAGCTATTTCCACACCAGCCTGTAATCCAAAGCACCGAGGGAAGGCAGGAGCACCTGAGCTGCCAGAGTCAGGTCCCATTCGGGGCACACTGCTGCTCTCCTGCTTGTGGGATTGGGATTATGGAGCTACAGGATGCAGAGCAGGTCAGGGTAGGCTTGCCTGGTCTGTTGTGTGTTGCTGATTTACCTGCTGCTCCTTCTCTTCCTAATCCTTAAGTAAAGAATGCTTTTCCCTTGGCTATCTATTTTCAAACTTGGAAAATTCATATTCAGGCATTAAGGAGTGAAATGAATATATATGAAGTGGTAGAGTTGTCAGACCATAAAAGTAAGTGTGCTGTTGGCTGGCTGTATCTGTCAGTCAGTGGGGAGTGCAGACAGAAGTCGAGTGATTCAGACCACTGGATTTTGCTGATCCCTGGCATAACCCATTCCTGTTTCCTCAGTGTACCTTTCAGGAAAGGGGAATAAATCACTTCAGCATTTGAAATACCCTAAAAATATTACACTTGGAAGGGCTTGTTGCAGCAGTCAAAATTTCAGAGGCACAGAAAGGGTGTATTTGGCTAAAGAAAAGAGAAGCTTAAAGGTCCAGGTTGTCCAAAGCAAATTACTTTATGCCTGTAATGCAGGGCAGGGAGCCACTTTATAATAGGAAAAGAGTGTCACCTAGAAAGTGGGCTAGGAGTCCTAATTGTGTGTTAGAAATGCATAATACTGCTCTTGTTTAACCTGAGTCTGTTCATAGTGACAGAAATTGGGTTAATTTTTTTTTTCTTGCTGATGATGAGTGAAACTATAGCAATGAGTACTTGTATATGAATTCCTGGAAAGATCAGAAACTCCTTGTAACCAACATCATCACTGTTCCACTGTCCATTCATTAAATATTATTATATTCAGCTTCATTAAAGGCAGTCATTCCCCTCTGGCTCTTGGTACCATTCATAAAGTGTCTGTGAGATTGAATTTTTTGTACAATTTGCCTATCTCTGTAAAAGTCAGAGTCTGGATACTATGCTTTTCCCCAGATAACATATTTAAACTTTTTCTTATTTTGGGACAGGTAAAAGAATACTTCTAAGTCCTGTTTGTTTTGCATTGAATGTGCTTGCAGAATTCTTAGCAGTCATGAAGCTAGCAAGGCTTTTAGTGCAAATTTGCCATGACTTTTAATATGAAATGTCAGATAAATTGCACTTAAGCCTGGTACATTTGTTTGGACTGCAATGTGTCATGTAAAGGAGAGGGCAATATTCTTGGGTTCCACATTGTGTGGATGTGATAGAACAATAAATTCCAATAACTTTGAGTACTGTTACATGCAGGATGATATTTCCTGGTCTTGTCTCCCCCAGAGTAAAACATTGGAAGATTTTCTTTATAAAAAATGTGCCTTCATTATATTCTCCTTTCTCATAAAGTAAAAATCTGCAGCAATAATAATGTATTCATAAGGGCAAGACAGTTTCTTAAAGCCAAGACAATTTGAAAAAATTTGAAATTTGAAGGGATGGAGAAGAAGGAAAACAATGGCTGAAGGTTTGTGGCACCAGTAACTTTGAATCTCCCCTGTACTAACCAATGGATAGTAAAAAAGAGTTGGGTTTTTTTGGGTTTTTTTTTTCATTTATTTTAAAATGTATTTATTTTAAATGTGTTTTTCTTCACTGACTTTAGAAGCTAGTACCTCTCCTTCTTCCTTCACCTCACTGTTGCATGCAGGACTTCAGGCATCATTGGTTTTGACATCTTTTCTGAATTAAACATTCCTGGGTAGAGGATATTGCGTGAAATAAAATTAAGATATAAAGCTTTCAAACCACCATGATTACACAAACCTGTTTCAAAACACAAAAGTCTATCCTGTGTTGTTCTGGCATGTAAGAAACTTGTCCTATTGGTATGAGGGGTAAAAGTAATCGTTTATGGCTGTGCTTTTTCACATGGACTTGTTTTGAAAAGTGTCATGATCTAGTTGTCAAAGGTGCCAAAGCCATCCAGCTTCCATTGGTTCATGTAAGATTTATCAGTGCTTGAAACCAATGAAAATCTTAGTTTTCAGTTTGAGCTACTGCAGCGTTACTCTAATCTTTTAGCTTGCTGTGTAGAAGATGAAATATGCTGATGCTGGCAGAAAGGCATTGATTTCAGCATGGCTCACTCTTAAGAGTACTGTATTTATTTCCACATATTCTGAGTGATAGGTATGAAAAACAATCTATTTCAGCCTTAACAGATCTTTTTTATCAAAGGACCAGCATGCCAGGAATCTGATAGCAAAGCCAAAAGCTGCCTTTTCCAGCACACTTGCAAAGAGTATTCATATAGAAACTTGTTTCGTGTGCAGACAAGTAGCTGCAGTAAACCAATTAGTGTATGTACATTAGATGTTTTTGCAAAATACTCTTTGCATGTTTGTATAACGCTATGGTCTGAAGCTCCACTTTTCTTCCCCTTTATTTTAGTAGCTTAAGGAAAAAACATACTCTTCCATGATAAAATATTTATAAACTGTCAAACACAAGTTAGAAAGCCAGACCTAAGGCAAATTTCACATGCTACAGTGCAACTGCTCTTTGTGCTTTTTACGGTCTTTGTTTATGAGTTTGGAGAATCCCCACAGATTTGCTGAATGGGGAATACTCCTGTGTCTGACTAGACGGGCTTGGCAACCTCTGTTAGGCTCCACAGAGACTCCGGGGTTGCTCCTGGATTGGTCTTGTACAGGTTTGTACACTGAACTGCCATGCTAATGGGCAGATTGGGCAAGGCTTCCCAACTGCTCACCATCCCATTTTTATAAATGTAGTAATCAGGTTTGGGTTGGGTAAAGCACACGTGCACAGTGAGATCTCCTGAACAGAGACACCACTGCCTGCAGCTCGAGCATTGGAGCATCTCTCCTCTCCTGCTGTGGGTGAGGATGTCTCACTATCGGGGAGAGAGCTCTGTGCTTTCTTAAGCCAGAGGAAGGTGTCCTGAGTATTACTCTGTGGCTTGCTGTCCGTTTGCTAAGAGTGGCTAAAGGATGAGGAGATACAAGTCCTCTCAGTCGCTGTGCTGTATGTCCTGCAGTGTGCTGGAAGCAGTGACCTTAGTGCTGGAGTTGTTGGTGTTATTTCAGTCTCAGGTGTGTGAAAATCTTCACGGTGTGTTTACTCAGCTGTCAGTGCCGCTCACGTAGACCTACGTGAGCTGATGAGCTGGTGGTGGTAACACAGGGCTCGCTCCGTGCCATTGCCTGCCATGCACCATCTCTGTTCAATTTATGATTAATTTTTCGTTTGTCTAAACCAGAAAGTAAGAAATGTGCTGTCTAAGCAATTTATGAAGTGTCATGTGTACAGCTGGCACTTCTTAATGCCTAAGAATAGTTACAGGAAATAGTAATTTTTAAATGCAGGTGTCTCTAGGTCACAGTTGCAGCCAGAGTGGAATGTAGGAGCCAAAATGAGGTTGCAGAAAACTCTTCATTCATGATGATTTCTATAAGTCATGGAGTATTTAATGTTCATTTTTTTTAAAATCTAGGGATGAATTCAATGTGATTTTTGTGGTTAACTTGTAAAAGATTTTAAATTTTCATTGTGTTTGAGCCCATGCAGAAAAATTCAGGGGGGTATGAACCGTGTTTGTATGGAAGGGATATATGTTTATAAAGGGAGGGATCATTAATGATAGCATTCACAAATATTAAATTGCTTCTATATAGGCATCCTTAATGAAAGTTATGTATTCTTCCTTTATCACACTTATGTTGAAATTTGAGTCTTGGTGATGAGAGAGTGCAAAGTGTAATGGAGAACGATGAGAGGCAGAAGATACCTCCGATCTAATCAAGAACGAACTTTTCCTTCCAATTCCGTGTGGTGTCCCGAACTCAAAAACAGGGGAACCGCCGCACGGAACGTAGGAAATAGGCGCTGTGAGAACGTGAGAATTTTTGAGTTGTTGCACTGAATACTGAAGGTGGCATTTTTGTTGGCAGGTACCTGACGGACGGCGGGCTGGGGCTGTACACGCGGCGGCTGAACCGGCTGCCCGACGGCATGGCCGCGGTGCGGGAGACGCTGCAGCGCAGCGCGGCCCTGGGGCTCGGCGACGCTGACAGGTAAGGGGCCTGAACGCTCTCGGCCGTCCAGGCGCCGAATAAATGCGTGGCTATCGATTTCTCCAGAGAAGTGCTGATTTTATGTCTCCTGATTGCTTTGCTGGAATCTCCCCTGTGGTTTCGTGGATGGGAGGCAACGCAGGGAAGTGTTGAACTCCTGTTTTAGTAGTGTTCGAAATAGAAAGGACCGAATTCTCTTCTTGTGTCCATTGATTCTCCTCCAGTTTCAGGGATTCAGTGTGAACAGTCAAGGCCAAATATCAAGAATTAGGAGACTGGAAATCCATCATTTATGGGAGCGCAATCACAAAGGAACCCAGTGAAAGATTCTGTTAATTTGATATAAATGGGCTAAATCCTGTTGCTTTTAATGAGGTCAGCATATAGCTGCTTCTTTCCTTTCCAAAGCTTAATCAGTGTTACTGTTGATGTAGTCAGTGATCCATATATTTTTTCTTCCATGGTGGGCCTCTAAGTGTAAAACATGAATTTTGAGGTACATACTCAAAGCAATTTTTGAACTAAAGCTTTTCTCTTTTTGTTATGTGTAAGTCATCCCCAGGACATAATGCACGTGACTGAGCTTGATATTACCGGTACTTTCTTCACAGTGATGCATATACTTAGGAAACACAAGTGATGGAGAATCTGGCCTCGTTTTCTAAGCAAACTAGATCTAAATCTGCCAAGATTTAGAACTAAATCTGCTTTGGCGTCCTCATGGTATTAGTAAAAAGCAAGATGTCAAATCTAAACAAAAGAACCAAAACCTCTCAGAGAATCCCAGCTCAGTTTGAGTTACAGGTCAACATATGCTTGCCAGTTGTAAAATACGCTTGGATTTTTCCAGAAGCTCGTATCTCTTGCTGAAATTTTCAGCTTGCAACACAACCAGCACTTGGCTGCTGGTCCTGTGGGTGAGCGTGTTGCCACCTTGTGATGCAGCTGGAGAGGAATCAAGTGTCATCCTCTTCTGCTGCTGTGGCTTCTGAGTATTGCCACCAGCAGCGAAAGCATCTGTTTAAAATTCAGCATTTGCCTAAGATGAAGTGTATTATTGTTTCAGTAACAGCCTTCTGGAGAGACAGTGATACATTCCTGTCACTGGTTCCTTCCCCCATCCAGTATTTTCTGTGCTTGCAACACTTCTTGTTTGCTGAGCTCCTTTCCTGAAGACTCCACACATCAGGCATCAATTAGGCAGATTCGACAAGAGGGATTATTTGTGTGTTTGAATGTATTCCACCTAAAATGGGGCTGTGACCCACTGAAATGCAGTCCTTAGGTTGTCAGTTGTTTCACCTTTGCAAACCATCCTTTCAGTTCATGTGGAGGGGACAGGCTTTGCACACAATGAAGACTCTGCATGGCAGAAAAACGACCCTTGGTCCCAGAGCTGGTGATATTATGATGTGTTGCTTTGATTTAGTCTTTTCTATTTAGAATATAATACCTTATGCAGGAGATGAGAGGTTTCTGACAATAGGACAGTGATTTAAAAATAGCTCCTCTTTGCTTGCTGGGTGACCATGATGTGCAGTTTAAACAAAAAATTAACCTTAGTTTGAGCAGTTTTCCAGGGTGAAAACGGGCCCAAGGAAAAGAAGTTGAATAAAACTGTGCAGTAATTAATTGTTTTCTTCATTCCGTGAATGGAGGCAGTGAGCTAGAGTGCTGGATTGCTTTATTGCTGCATGCAGAAAACATTAAGATTATATTTAACTTGTTCAAAGCAGATGTTAATTGAATGCATGGGACAACAGATGTGAAAGACTGTGAACTGTGAGCATGAGGTTAATCATTAAAAAATTATCAGAGGAATTTTTGCAATATGCTAGCTTGTTTAGTTTCCTGTGCTACTAGTTGTAGAAGTTTAGTTGTGAGGCTTTTACTCATTGGCCCTGGTAAGGTAAAGCACAGACCTTTACAAGCTACATTTTCCCCTGCAGCAGGGAAACCCAAACAAGGACATTGAATTTAATGCTTGATTGCAAGGTTAATGGAATCATTGCACAACACAGCTGAGCTTACTTTTTGACTCCAAGATAATTTCACTTTGACTAGAACAAAGGCATTTTAAATCAGAAAAAGGCACTAAAATACCTTTTTATTTAGTTTGTGATTGTTTTCTTTAATTTAGTTTGGGATTTTTTTTTCAAGGTTGGAAATTAATCTCCATTGTCTGTTCTGTGTATTTATATATGGACTTGGTGTGTGCCATCTGGTTATTTAAGTTGATTTCACCTAGACTTAGCTGCTTGATCTGAGACTAAATCTGGCCTTCATATATATTACTTGCATTGTAATACATATAGATAAGTTAGATTTGAATAAATCTTTCTGTAGTTGCTTACCTGAATAAGCTATTATTTAAAGGAGGTAATTCAGACCTCTGCTGATTTATCACATCCTTGTGATTGGGACAGGAGATTGTGAATGTGAGCTTGTCAAGAGTAATTGTAATGCTATTAGGGAAATGTCTTTTTAAAAAACTGTCAGTGATAAAAGTGCTTAAATAACTATGTCTGAGCATGATTAACTTTGATCATTCCCCTTTTACAGCTTTATTTGAGGTTGCATGAATGACCTGGCTTTGCATAAAGGCATGGAAAGGTCTTCCCAGCTCCTGACTGTAAGGACTTGATTTGTCAAAGAGTGGATTGTGTTGTCTTGGTGCTCCCAGCAGCTCCAGCATTGATGGACTGTAGGTAAAACAGTAAAAACAGGTGCTGAGCTTGCTCTTCAAGAGTGTGTCTGTATCCTGATCAAATCTGATGACTACAGTACCCGTCTTGTCACAGACTTGGTTAAAAACAAGTCCACGTTCAGATCAACTCTTAGGCAGATTTGTGACTGGAGCTACTTCCTGGCAGTCAGTAGCATTTTAGAAGTATTTCCTGCTTTTGGAAAGATTTTTGGAAAATCCCAGTGGGGACTGTGGAACCTGGAGAGGAGATGGACAGGAAAGAAGAATTGGAAGTGAAGCAGAAACCGAGCAGAAAGCCAGAGGACATTCCATGCAGAGCACACATACTTTGCTATTAATAAGAATGTCATTGAGTGCAGTACAAATGGTAAAAATTATGGCTTTCAAACATAGCTGAAGAGTAGTATTTTGCTGCCATTTTGCATTTTATAAAAACAGATTAAGGTTATTTATATGTCTCTTGGCTCAGGTAGTAGACAGTATTTCACATTTGTGGAGTAAACCCCTTTGTCTGGAGTATGTTTAAATTCACTCACTGCGATTTAATTTCTTGAATCCTGCTACAGTGGTGAGATTACTACAAAGATGAGCTTGTTCTTGGTGGTGGAGGGAGATTGTTGGATTGCCTTCATAACCAGGGGAACTTGGATCACACTTCAGAAGGGTCTGAAAAGCAAGCCGAAGCAAGTCATCACGTTGGGGGAAATACTGGCCTGTTCTGAAAAGTGGGGAGAGAAGATGTCACTGCTTTTGGGAGGAGGCAGACTCCACTGAAAGCAGAATTACAGTCAGGGTGCTGATGGGTGTTGTTTAAGAAGCTGCATCAAATTTCCTTTAAGCGGTACCAAATTTCCTTTTCTTTTTTTTTTTTTTTTTTTGGGGTTTTTTTTTTTTTTTTTTTTTTTTTTTTTTGGTGGTTTTTTGTTTGTTTGTTTGTTTGTTTGTTTGTTTTGTGCTGATTTATTTTCAGACAATGGGAAATTTTGTAATATAAGGAAAAGAAAAAGGAAATTTTTGTTAAGATATTCTTTACGTAGTTTTATGGTAGGATAAGACGGCTTTAAATCCTGACTGTGGTTTCAGTTTTTCTTGTGAATTGAGACAGTGAAGCTAAAGTTAAATGAAAGTGTAGCAGAACTACCCCATCACTCGCCATCTCATCATTGCTGGAGTTTTAGTGCTCTAGCAGTGGTAGCACAATACATAAGGAAAGGGGAAAAACAGAAAATGGTTCAGGTACAGATACCTGTAGTCACATAGACTGCATAGTCTTCATCTTAAACTGTTAAAACATGACTGGGTTATATCTTAAACTTCAGGTGAACCCAACTGCTATAATAATACGTAGAAATAGATATTCCTGCCTCGGAAAGGCAGTGGAATTCCCATCATCTCCTTCCCCCACAGCATCTCCCTGCCCTGCAGTGCTCTCTCAGGAGTATTGGCTCAAGTGTTTGTGGAGTTTCACTGTAAAGGAACCTGCAGGGACATTGCTCTGGTGTTTTGTGTGAATGAGTTTGCAGAGGGAGGATGTCTTTTCTGTCAGGAGAAGGAGTAACTATATCTCTTGAAGTTATCTACAGACTGGGGAATTTGCTGCCACTCTAGTTGGAAGATTCCATGCCATCATTTCACAGTTCCTTCACTTCCAGAATGTCCTGGCAGTTGCACTTGCATTGTTACAATTAAGATAATTGATAAGCTCCACTTTTCCCATTTTTGTTTGTTGCTGGGACAGTGAAACGACTCTGTATAAGGATCCTGTACACTAAATAAGTGTAATTTTTAAGTAAATAACTTGAACTCTCTAAATTGTTTTAGGATAATATAGATAAAAAGTGGTTTTGAGCGTTCATTGCTCCTTGTGTCTGTGCTGTGAGTCACTGCAATTTATGCATATATGCCCATCTAGAGTTGATTAACAGCAAAGTCACAGGACTGGTGAAATGATTCATACCTAACAGATCATCTGCCCTGTTTGACCATTTGCTTGGATTTTATCACTAAATTAGAAAAAAGTGCTACTGCTTCTAAATATGCAGGTTGTACCTTGGTACCTGCAGATATCCATCTCTCTGTCTTTGAAAGATCCCACATTTATCTTAAAAACTGACTCTCAGAAGCAGGGGAAATTCACATTGCAAAGATTCTTTGAAGTTTATGGCCCTGGGATCTGCTGATTAGAATCACAATACCATATACTTTTATTTTCCAAGGAATCTTTTCACAAGCTGCAATCCAAAGTGGTTTTAGATTACATCAAGTAATTGCAAAGTTAAGCAACAAACAGTAGTTGAAAACAAAGGTATAGTAGCTATACCTGGGGGCTGAAATGAGCATTACCAAAAGGAAGAAAAGGACACTCTACATACAAACATGGCAAGGTTAGTCAATGGAAGCAGTGTCTTTTGACAAATCTGTTTCAGTGGTCTAAAAGATGCCAAACTCCTTGTAAAGTTTTCTTCAGGTCTACAACAGAAGCAAAAATTTTCATTACTTAACCCAAGCTTTGTGTGAATTTGTTCAGTAGACACAATAATAACGTTCCTTTTTTTTTTTTTTTT
>WEKY01062548.1:96569-130656 GCA_013390045.1 Picathartes gymnocephalus
CCTTCCTTCCTTCCTTCCGCGCCTTCCTTCCGCGCCTTCCTTCCGCACCTTCCTTCCTTCCGCGCCTTCCTTCCTTCCTTCCGCGCCTTCCTTCCTTCTGCGCCTTCCTTCCTTCCTTCCTCTGTCTCTCTCTCTCTCTCTTTCTCTCTTTCTTTCTGTCTTTGTCATCATTATTCCCAGTTTTGTCCCCTCCAGTGAACAGATTTCAAACGCTGCAGGTGGGGTGAAGGGTCTCCATCAGTGAGACCCCTGCAAGGAATTCAGGATATCTGGAAGCTTTGATGCATTGCGTATACCTGGGAATGAGACTCCTAAATTGGGTAGCTAACTAAAATGTCTGAGGCTGAATGGTACCACTACCGTGGTATATCCAATAAATATCCACACCTGCAGCATAGCAGAAGAACCTCTAAGGTATCCACAATTTTGAGCTCACATATAAAATTCTCTGCATTTCACAGTCATGTCTTCCAGCTGTCCTGAATGGCAGCTCTCCTGTGTTTTTAGAAGGTAATGAACTAAGTAGGAGGTGCTTTTGGGCTGATTGATATCAAAGAAAGCGAAAGCATCCCTGACCTGGCACTTTTGGAAGCAGAAGGTTGTCTTCAGATAAAATGGAGGTTCCTTCCCTGTTTCCGTGGCACTTCACTAAGAGGTGCACTCTTTTCCCCTTCTGCCACAGGCCTTGTCTGTCACTTATAATGGAGTTTTCATAGAGCAGGGAATGTCTCATTTACCATGTAATGTCCACAGACAGCAGTGCAGAGGACAGAGTGTATGGGCCACGTGGCATGAATGTCTGTCCCCACTGGAAGGAAACTCCCTCTCTGTAGAGCAGCTGTGCTGCATTTACCAGTTAGGGAGTGGACTGGCAGGGACAAAAGTGCATAACTATGTTTTTGCTGCCCCAGGGTTCTTGGAGCTGCTGCTTATGTCGCATCATTCCTTGGTGTCACGATAACTTCCTTGGTGTCCAACAAGATATTCCATCTTGGGGGTCTGCAGATCCTATCCTGCTCTTCTCGATTCCTCAGCTTGCTCATGACATAGGGATTTTTCAGCAGTATGATAAGGTGACTTTGTGACCTTTTTATGACAGCTAATAGGATTCACAATGACATTGAGGCTCCACAGAACAAGCGGTCACTTTGCTCCTGATCTTTCTGCATTGAGCTCCAACATCCTGAGGCTTAAACTGTTCAGTGTTAACACAGCTCCACGGGGCTTAAAAACACTCTGCTATTGTATAAACAGGCATTAAGGCTTCCACATGATGTTCTTATGTTGCTTAAATATATGCAGTTAAATATACATTTGGCCAGGATAAATAATTGCACACTCCACAGTGGAAACACTTGGAGCTACATTGTGCAGCTACAGCAGTATTATGAGAATGTGTGTAATTTGTTTTCATTAATCAAAGTTTTTTATATATTCTCACTAAAAATAAAACATCTAATTTTATTAAAACTGATTGCTGCAATTCGAGACTAATTAATTTAAGTGGCCTTGGAACGTGTGAAAGCTGTGTGCAGGGTTAGCACAGGGAGCCTGAGTAACCACCCCTTTGCTAGAGGCTGTGTTCACGTGTGTCCGGGTATAAATGGTCAATAAGTAGCCAGAGGATAAATGCTAAACATTGGAAGTTTGATTAGTGCCTGAGCAAAGTCCAAGGGCTGAGGTCAGCTCTTTTCTAACTATATGTTATTTTTTTGTTGTTCCTTAACTTACAAAGGCTCAGCTCAGCAGCTGCCGTGGAGTTACCATGTGCTCTCATCAGCCCCAAGTAATATTTTAATCTTTTAAATCTAATTCTAACTTTAAAGTTTATCTTTTCTGATTATGTTGTTAATTTAAGTTAATTTTCATATATATCAACTAATTCACTCGTTTTGGTTTGGGGGAAATGAGCCAACCACCTTGAGTGTTCAAAAGGGTTTCATTCCCTCTTCCATGTTGTCAAAGTTGATTTATTCCTGTTATGAAACTTGCAGCTAGAAATACTCCTCATAACATGACTTAATGCCTTAAACATTTCTTTGAAACCATTCATGTTATTTGATGCCATCTGATATGCACATGCATAGTTTCATGTTTCATTTGCATTTTTATGCAAAGACTTAATTTTTGTTTTCAGGGGTGACTGAAACATAATACTACTTTTGCAAAACTGGAACGGTTCTGAATGCAAAAGGAATGAACGGAATATTATCAGGAAGTGGCTGGAGATTAATTTATAGGCAACTGTGTATCTCTATGGAAAAAGATAAGAGGAAAAAGGAGAAGAAAGAATCACCAACACGAGCCTACGGGAAAGAAATATGAGTATACTGTGCCAGGTCAAGTTCACAGAGGTTACATTCACCCAGGAAAGCCTTATATTCTACTTCACCTGTGTTTTGGGACTGTGTGTATCCTCTGTCTACTCTCTAGGTAGAGAATCTATCCATTTGTGCTTTGAGAGCATTTCTGAAGCAAACGACTCATGAGATGGGTCAGGTGGCGGAAGGAAATCTGCTTTTGCACATTTCTGATGTCTTAAATGTGCATGCAAAGGAAAGACAGAAATTTTCGGAAATCAAAAGACTAATTTCAAACTGAAGTCAGGCTGTGAGTTTCGTGCTCTAATTTCTGTTGAAATTCTGTATTGGCTTCTAACTATAACCACTGAGTCGTTTCTTTGTTAATAGAGGTTGAAAGCCAAAATGCCATATGGCAACAAGAAGCTGCTTGTTATTCCTTTTTGGTCTAAGTGTGCTGATGGTTTGACCTCCAACACCAACACCCAGAGGGCAGAATCAGAGGTGTCTTCTATGCTGTGTCTTGGAATTTTGGTCCCTTTCTGCAGTAACTTCTGACCAATTCTTGATTTTAATGACATTCTCATCTCTCACACCATGTTTTTTTATGGGCTGACTTTACACCAGCTGTAATGAGCTAAACATGTGACTGATAAAATAATCATTTCTTTCTGTGAGTCATACCATATGTTCCCCTCCCTTAACCACCACAATTCTAGTCATTCTATTCTGTGAGTTATTTTACCTTTACTACATCATCCCCTCCATGCCACCAGTCTGCTTTCCCTTGCAGCCATCCATCTCTTTCCAAACAATGCCTCGTGGTGTCAGGGGTGGGCTTTCATCACACCTGCCTGTATCCTCAGCAAATTACTGCAGCCCAGCTTTGCCCATGAAATGTGTTTGAATCTTAAAGTCACTCCCCACTTTGTGTGCATTCTTCTCTTATTTGTTGACATCGGGCTCTGGTTTCACCTCCAGATTTTAACACCCTTAAAATGAGGAGGCTTGCAATGCATGGTGATGTGTTTGAATTTATTATGGCAATGTGTATGTTATCAAATCATTTAGGAACAAGGGATTGTTTTAGAAATTAAAAAAGGAGAGCCAAAGGTAACTTACAGCTTGGCTGAGCAAGTCTGGGTGAGATCATGGGAGGCAAATGAAACTCTGTGGACACTTTCAGAAACAGTAGTGAACTGTAGCTGTAACTGTAGTAGAACGGATTCAAGGCAGACAAGAAAAACAAGGTGATTGGAAGAAAAACTTCTGTGGACTTACTATCTTATAAACTAATCTCTGAGAACTTTGTTCTTTGTCTCTTTAAAAATCTATTTGAACCAAAGCACAATCACACACTAGAGGTAAAGTGGTGGGAATATCCAAGAAGGGGTTTTCCAGACGAATCTTTATTTCTTTATTAATCTTGAAGGCAAGGACTTTCTGCAGTTTGTTAGCTGTGCCTGTTAAAATGCTAAATATGACTGTGTGCATTAATCTAACTAGTAATCTGATTTTTTAACTGGGGGGGTGGGAGGGGAGGGCAGGATTCACCTGACCTTTGTCCTTTCAGCCTGTCTTCCTTTGTGTGGTTCAGTTCATTGAAGTCTCTAAACAGATGCATCCAATGACCACTCCTTAATTCCAGAGGAGTTCACTGAAACAGAGCTGTGTTTATCAGTCCTGGTTTAATTCTCTGACAGCAGAGTGAGGCACCATTTCACAGCTTAGCCTTAACTAGATGGCCACACTCTGCCAATGTTGAAATAGGACAGAGAAATGAGAGGCTGGCTTAGAATTACTTCCTTACTGCACGTGGATAAAACAGAAAATAAGGGTTTGGTTTTTGTTCTTGTTTTTCCCTTGCAGAGTAGTGATGCAGTGATTAAGGTCATAATGTACAAGGTTTAGTTGAGGTCACTGCTGTGCCTGACTGGAGCAAGGATCTCTGTTTTGGCTTCCTGTGTTAGGATTGTTTCTGTAAGCATATTTCTCCCTCTCTTTCCTGCCAAATTATTTGCTGGAAATAATATCAACATAAGATACTGAAAGGTGTGGATTGGACTCTTTGACTATTGTGGAGCTATCAGGACAGGAAGTGGGATGGAGAGAATTCAGGTTGAAGTCCTTGAACTCCCACATCTCCCCCAGCTGATTTAACTATGAAAATTAACAAGGGGTCCAAGGGAGTTGTCTTAGTGTTGTGAAGTTACATTTTTTCATAAACCAACAGGATATTTAGTAAAAAAATTCCGAATTTCTCCAAAGCAGAGATGTTTGCTGTAGCAGTAGCAGAACTGACAGTTGGAGAGTTTTAGCTAAAGCTTGCCAAACTAGAGGTGGTGTGACAGTGCCCTAAAGCCGCTTCTTAACAAAATTAATTTCTGATGGGATTCCAGTCACTTCTGGACATTTCTGGTTACTTCTCAGCTGCTTTTTTGCCACCACTGTGGTGTAAAGGTGTCTCTGATAAAGACAGACTGAGAGAGCTGTGGTTGTCCAGCCTGGAGAAGAGAAGGCTCCAGGGAGACCTGAGAGTCCCTTCTAGTGCCTAAAGAGGCTACGGGAGAGGGACTTGGAACAAGGGCCTGGAATGGCAGGGTGAGGGGCAATGGCTTTCACACTAACAGGATGGATTTAAAAGGGATATTTGGTAGAAATTCTTTACTGTGAAGGTGGTGAGGCCCTGGCAGAGGCTGTGGATGCCCCATCCCTGGAAGTGTTCAAGGCCAGGCTGGATGGAGCCCTGAGCAACCTGGTGTACTGCCCATGGCAGTGGGGTTGGAATGAGATGATCTTTAAGGTCCCTTCCAACCCAAAGTGTTGTATGATTCTGTGCTGGTTCCCTGAGTCACAGCCATCATTGTAGAGCAGGGATCCACCACCTCCAGCAGCCCCAACATTCAGCTCCGGACTTTCCATCTAAATTTGTTTTCTCTTCCCTTTTCTTTTTTTCAGTTATTCTTCACATACATTCTCAGCTTGCCTTCATGACTTACCCTCTCTGTTCTCCAGGGCCCTCCAAAACCAAACAAACATTTTGTATTGCAGGAGAAGGTTTCTCAGGGAAGATCAGTACACCTCAGTAGTAAAATTGTGTCTTCTTTTCTAACGATTCCCAGGAACTGTGCTGCTGTTAACCGAGACCGACATTTATCCTTAGGTTGGCGTACAGCTTGGAAAATTTCAGGCCAAATTTCAGCTCAGTTTTGGGAAAGTGATAGATAATTGAACTCATTCCCCCTGCTAATTAGTTCATGACTGTAACACAGCCATCTCTGAAGCAGTGGGTGTAGCCTCCGAGAGAACAAACATGCCCCGTGAAGCGCAGCAGGGCTGGGGAAGGGATTACTGGGCGAGGAACAGTTTTGCAAGTTTGTGCTCTCACAGAAATGCTCGGAAAGGTTAAGGAGTCCTGCAGAGACCCTGGGACTTCGGGACTTCTCCAGAATGGGGAGCAGAGCAGGGAAGCAGTGGCAGCATCAGTGATGTAGAGCTCTCAGCAGGCACTGCTGGTGCACTGATCTAGCAAGCAAGCCTTGCTCACCTGCTGAAAAACAGTAAAATTTTGTACATTTAATGCCTGGGACGATGAAAAGGTTAAATTCTTCCTAAGTAGGACGGGAGGGGTAGGCATGATACCGCGAAAGGTTTATGACTTTGCACAGTTAAGCTTTTGTTTTCTCACACTTTATTCCTTTAGGAAAAAAAAAAAAAAAAAAGAAAGAAAGAAAAAAGAAAGAAAAATAGAAAGAAGCCTGCTGCTTTAAACTTGTTATCAGTTAGGAATGAAGAGAGATAATGTGGGTGAAGGGATGGTTTGGGCAGAGGCTCCGCAGAGCTTTGAACTGCATCAGATGCTCCAGGGCAGTCAGACACACAGGACAAAGGCACAGAAGGGAGTCTCCCTGCTTTCCGTGCTGCTCGTCGGCAAGAGGGGACAAGAACGCGTAAACGAAGAAAGAAAAGATGGTGCCGTTTCGACTGCGGGTGTCAGACCCCCCCAGCAGGATGCCTGCTGGAGTTGCATCTCAATAAATAATAAGCGCTTGTTATGCTAATAGTCGCTATTTCAAATGGCATGATTTGCATGCGGATCGTACACATGTTAATTACGCTGTGCACATAGCTAATGCACATCTTAGGTCTTGTTTGCAGCATTTTCATGTGTAAAATGATGCAGCATGGAAATGAATGTTGCAAAGTTTTCACCTGTGCATAAATAGCTGGTAGAATAAAGAGCCAGACAGCCCTGAGATAACCAGGAATATCAGGGGCAATTGTGGAACAAGCCCAGGATTAGTGTCACTTCTGGCCCTGACAACATCTGTCCTTGCACCTGATTGTGAAGAAAATAAAATGAAACAAAAGGTTCCATGATAACACCATGAGGCATGATAATAATTAACCCCTTTTTGGTTAATTACTAGGTGCATGCTTGTGAACATTGCTGTACCTTTGACTGGAGCACAGAATTAAGTAGTTTTATTCTGACTTGAGGTGGGAACAAACAGGTCAGACGTGGCTCTTTGGACAGGTGGGATAATGTGGGCAGAGTTACTCCCTGAAAAAATGCTTATGTGGTTATATGGCACTCCAGACTAAATATTTAACATAGTTCATAAGGTATGTGATAGAAATATTTACCTGTTAGGAAACTGTAAGAATACAATGTGAAAGTTCATTACCAGGTTAATTTTTTCAGGTATGAGATAACGATGTCAGGCATCAGATAACCTGGGCCCTACAAGGCACAGGCGTTTGGAATTAGTAGTTCCGTTTCAAAATGAAACAACTGTTACATGCAGAAGCTCTCCACATCAATATTCAGTTTTTATTGCCATCAATTTCCCCACGTCCCACTACAGAGCCTAAACCTGTGCATCTTCTAGTCAGGTAAGAGCAGAAGGTTTCATTGTTGTGTTTGCAACAAGAGTTTTTTCTCTACGTGTAAGTAACCTCTAAGCAGTGGAACCGGTGGAGTAGTTTAAAAGTTGACCTTTTGCTGAAAGCAGGTCTTACCAGCTGAGTTTTTCTCCAGCCAAGCTCTCTGAGATGCAGCTCATCTGAAGGACCATTCTCAGGTGATTTTCAGCTGCATTTTATTAGGGCTTAGCTGAGGTCAGAAGTTCACCTGGGCAAGTTGTGGTTACCACAGGTGTTTATGAGATAAGGAGTTTCATGGAGGACACTCCTCTATAACCGGCTGCAATTTTTAAATATTACTTTAAATTTAGTGCCTTATTATCCATGCTTGGGCTTTTTGACTGCTTAATTAAGAATTTCTATTTTGTTTCTAGAGCAATGAGTCCATAAGAGTTTGCCAGCATTTTAAACAATACCTGAGAGGTAGGAGAAACTTCTGCTTAAAAGTATGCGCTAGTTAGAGCTGCTGTCTTGTAGGTAAGTGGTTTGATTCAGTTATTTTTGTGTTAGGAAGATTATAAATCTAAAAAAACCCGTTAGTTTTTGTAACCAGGCATAGATAACAGTGGTAGGGAGGGGAAATGTCCAAAATTCTGTATTGCTTTAACAGTCCACTGTGAATTTGGAAATGGCAAGCTAGTCTGTTTGGTGGACAGAAAGGAAAAGCACATCCAAAAGAGTGGAAATACTTTGCAAGGTAACCTGAGAAGGAGTGATGTCTTTTGGCTCAGATACAGCCTTTGGAACATCCTAATGTTCTATGGGTGGAGTAGATCCCTTTGTTTTATTAGAAAAAAACCACAAATGGACTCTCAGAAATAAAGCAAAATAATTTTTTGTTCAAGTTGAGAGTTTGTGTCTTTGTTCTTTTCTGATTATGCAGTTGAAGTGTTTCTATGGTTTGAATGTTTGTAGACTCCATGATACAGAGGATTGGCAAACATTAAAATGATGCTAGTGTGATTTAGTAGTTGTATTTTCATTAGAGTAAATGAGTTTACGTTTCTAGTGGGACGTGTGAGCTTTACAACATCCACAGCAACAATAAACGACTGTAAATTCAGAGATAGCTCTAATTAGGGGAAGGCTGAAGCAATTAAGATGGGTAAACTCTATTGATCATAACTGAACAAGATACATACAGATGACAGCAGTGGTTTTACACTGGGTGCCCTGACATGGTTAATGGCTGCTATTGATTTAATAGTAATGATTTGAGTATTTTATTGGGGCTGTGTGGGTGGGGAGATTAAATCAAGTTCTATAGGGCGTCTCAAAACCATACTACAACCACTTGGAGAGCTGCTTGTTCAGCCAGAAATATCTGAATGTAGTTCTGTAGGTATCACACTTGGCATATCCTTCTTGGGCCTGAATGCAACCTCTGCCATAGTGCCCTGTACCTGCTGGCCAAAACAGATCCTGTAATTCAAATTTTTTCTCTTTCTGAGCTGTTTTCTACCTCACTGTTGCTCCTAGATTATGATTTGTATAGCTTCTTTCGTATCTGTTTCTGTTCTCCACTGCATTGCTTGTTGACACAGACACGATGTAGGAAAGCTCAGAAAACAAACTGTAGATGATATATGGGCATCTGTCATAGATTCACCACAAAGCATTTCTTCAGAGTCCTGAGAAGAAGGAATTCATGCCAGCTGCACTATGTTTATAATTCCATTTGGTAGGGATCAAGCTGAAAATCTTAATGGTTGCAGGGGACAATAAAGTCTTACAAGATTGTAGCAGTTCCTGTTACTCCATTCAGCAGTTCAGATTGGAAGAATTAGAATTTTTTTCCTTAGTCAGTGGCATGTGTTTTAAAATCTTGCTTGGCAGTGGTATGTTCTTTGGAAAGAGGACTGATCTTTATAGTTTGGAGACAGAGGCAAAGAAAACTGCGTTTAAAACAATGGGAATGATACATCATTCTTGTGTTTCACCACATTTAACTGCATTTTAAGATCAGATTTTTTTTTCCATTTTATATCAGCTCTTCGTACTAATGGGCTATTTGTCCTACCTTTTTAGTTGGGTTTGTTGATTTGCTATATCTGGAAAAATTAGCCTAGAAATCATAGATGCAAAAGCAAATACATGTGTATAGAGTTCATATGTTGATAATATTTCTCACTCAAGGAGTTTGAGACTCGGTAATGCGTTTAAATGCAGAAACATTTTGGATCATCCAAGTATAACCCCTGGACTCGGCATTCATTTGGAATTCCTCTCAGATAAGAATGTGCAAGCTATATTGCTGTTCAGCATCCCCCTTTTTTTATTGGCTTTTCTCCAGTTCCTTGCCTTTTTTTTCTTTCTAGAAAGTAGCCATTTGTGTTTTTCCACTCCGATGTGCTTATTCATGTGAAGTGGGCACAGTGAAAAAAAAAAAGTACGCCTCACAACTGTGTCAACACGAGTGCTCCGTGGAGGCTACTGGCATTTTTTTAAACAATCTTTGAAGTACACTTTAAAATGTTATAAAACCATTTTTAATCATACGTCACACACACAAAAAAATCTTTTCTTCTCCATCAGGCATGGAGCTCACCTTGTTGGAGGAAGCCGGGGTATTCCTTAATGGTTTGCTCAGTGAAAAGCAGTTCCTTGGAGGTGGATGCTAAGTCTGTCTCCTACTATGCAATAATTATTAATATTATCCCATATTTGAGTTTTCTGGTCAAATTCACAGTTCTCCTGGGGGTCAGAATCCTCTGAACATCTCCCTGCCCAGTTCCTGTGCATTACAATACATGCCCACACAGCAGCACAAACTGGTGGTTCCTTTTTCCTTTCTTCTGTGTGATACCATCTGAGCGATTTAAACTAAACCCCCAAGTATTCTACACTTCACGTGTTCGTTTATAAAAATAAGCAAATCCACACAGCACCACCATAATATAGTTGTTTGCTCTCAGGAAGGCCTGAGGCAACAGAGGACTCTTCCCATTGAGATTTAGGGATGTGAGGGGTGTTTCAGAGCAGATATCCCTCACCAGTCTGCAAACTCAGCGCCCCTTTCATTCGGCAGAGTAAGGGGAATTAAAAAATGGAGCTTCATTTCCCAGTCCTCCTTTTCCTGTCTGCCGAGCTCCCTCTGGGACCTCACTGAAAACCCACACGGTCGTAGCAGCTGGGGTTTATTTTCTGCTATACCTCCTCCTGAGGGTTTATGTTGCTGCCAGTGTTCCTCTGGTTTTAGCTGGAAATACCTTCCTAGGATTAACAATTACACATGAATTCAGTAAGCTGGGACTTCTTTGTTGTTTTTTTGGTGTTTTGTTTTTTTTTTTTTTTAATTTACCATAATCTAAACAAATGACCTTTGCGTTATTACATAGAGTTTTAGCCCTACTGTATAATGTGTAAGAGTTGTAATGGTGCAGCAGTGCTGCTGTAGTCCTGCTTTTATTTTCTGGTGCAGATACTCAGTCAATGAAAGTACTCTAAAAAGTACCCTGTTCTCTAGTTCAAAGGATAGAAATGTGTTCAAAAAGCATGTTTGAGTCTGTTCAGAATATGTTTTGGTGTTAAAAGTGTTGGGGTTTGTTTTTTTTTTTTTCATTTAAATAATCTTAATGTCCTTTAGGAGGAAAGCAATGAAAAAAAAACAACCTTAAAAAGTTATTGTTGAGATTATTTTAAGACGTGGGTTTACCCAGTGGTAATGGAGTCTCTTCCAGGGCAAGATGTGGCAGATGCCTCATGCCACACACTATCCAACAGCTTCACGTCTTTACAGCCTGTGCTGCTTGTGTTACTTTTATCATCATTCCAGTTACCAAATGCAGACGTTTTACAAGGTCCTAACTGATAAATTTCAGCTACTGAGAAACGAAAATTAAAAGGAAATCGATGTATTGCCGTAAACCCCAAATTTTCAGGCATTTTGGTGTTCTCCACGGGAGTATTTGAAATGCAGCAAGATTTGAGCTGCCTTAACCTAGAATGCAAACCTGTAATTGTGGGTTTAGGCCTTTGCAAATAAAATGGCACGAGGCATTTCTTTGATAAGTTGATTTTTTTTTTTTTTTGCTACAAGCAGATTTAGTTCAGTTCTGACCAGGATCACAGTTGTGCCTGAGTTTAATGGGAATAGCACACGGGTGTGGGGGGAAGGAGCAAGGGATTGGATGTGCAGTGATTTTATGACACTGAGTATTAGGACACTTTGCAGCCTTTTTCTAAGCAGCTGTTCTTTAGGTAAATTAATACCTGGGGTCTCTTTACTTCTCCCCAACTTTAACTACCATAAAAGAACTTAACGTGAAGCCGTTCACAGCTTATCTCACCCCATTGCTATGTGAAACTTCTAACACAAACGCTTTTGTACGCTGCAGCCATAACACACTAATCTTCTGAACTTCCTGACCCATAAAACTGTGATTATTGCTACATGTAAAATTCATCTGGAAACATCCCTCTGTATTTAGCGTTATGGGTATTACGTTGCAAAATCCCTCCTTTGCAGTGGAAGGAGTGCCGGGGAAGGGAAGGACAATGGGGCTGTAGATGGGTGTGAGTGTAGTGCTGTACCTTAATCCTGTGAATTGGGCTTTATTTGGAGCTGGTGATTCAACAGATGCAGTGTTGTGGTCATTCTTTTTTTTTTTTTCCCCCTAGGTTACAATTTCAGTTTGTGGGTTTTTGTCATTTTTTGGTTTTGGTTTGTTTTTTTTTTTCCTGAGTATATCTGGCTATTTTTACTTACCATTTGCAGTGGGTCAGTCACTGATTTCCTATACAACTGCATGGGCAGATAATTGAGAAAACATCACTTGTGAGAAGTATTTTGAGAAGGACAGGAAAGGTGTTAGGGGTGAAAAGAAAGCTTTACTGTTGCAGTTGTGATTCTTTTAAGTACTTGTCATATATGAGAGTTATCTCTACTCACTATTCAGCAATTAAAATAAGGGATAAGAAGCAGTTTGCAGGATTCTTTGATAAAGGATAGCAGTTAAAATGCACCAGAGGCAAAAAAGGAGTAATAACAATCCACGAGTATCTTTTCTCTCTTTCTTTATGGATAATACATGGTTTTCCTTTTAAAAAGCCATGTTATTCTTCTCTGATCTTCAGCAAAGATAGTGGCATCAGCAGCTTTGCATTTGCACGTGTGCACATCACGAAGGGGCTGGGTTGGCTGCACTCGAAGGTGCAGACGAACCAAAAAGCACAAGAGTCATCTTTCTGCCTTTTTGTTTCATCACCAGACTAAAATAATATGGGTAATCATCCAGCTGAAAAAAATGTAAAAATGTTTAAAATTAATGGAACAGGCCTTTTTAATTTTAGATCACAAACATTTGTGTTAAATGATGCTTTTCCAAGCCGCTTTTATTATTAGCGTTGTTCTAAATTGCAAGTTGTCACATCCACCAGCGTCTGAATTACCCGTCCTCTGTGTTGCCATAGTTACACAGTAGCCACTAAAATACAGACTCCAGCGTAGAAGGGCAAGCTCAGACTGCGACTCATTTATTTGAAGGTTTTGGCAGCAGAATATCTCCACAAAGTCTTTGTTTCATAACCTTTGAGTTCTTGCATTTTAACTCTTTCAACCGACATTACACTGTTGTGCTAAAAGGTGTGTTTTATTTGAGACATGGGTACTCGAGCTGAGTTAATAAATATATAATGGTAGAGTTGACTTCTCACCACTCTTTCCCTACTCTTCTTTTTGATTTTGGTCTGAGTGACTCATGATTTTCTTGAGGTGAGGCTAAGGCAACAGCATCGTGTCCTCTCCATTTCCTCCATCCTAAAGGCTTTCCATTTCCTTTCCATAGCAGGATCCCTTGCTGGTGATCTCGCTGGCAACAGAAATCTATCCTGGCTACATTTGAAGTGTAGTTTCTTGCTTAGTGAACAAATCCTCCCGTAACAGTGCAGAGGGGTTTGCATATTCCATGGACTCTTCACCCTGGTAGCGCTCTTCCCCGCTGACTCCGTTCTGTTCAGGTGACCTGGAGCCAGTCCTTTGGTTCTCCAGACTCCCCTGGGCTCCCTGACTCTTCACAGTAGTCTTCTACTCCAGGCTGCAGTGCTGCCTTTGATGCTGAACTAGCCGTGGTTCTCCACCACCACCGTGTTTTCCTCTATTTCTTGTGTTTCTCTTTTTGGGGTACGTGTGTCATGTCTGACTCAGTGCCCCTCAGCACACAGGAGTCTCCATGAGTGCTGAGTCCACAGGGACTGTGAGTGACCAGCTTTCCAGTTCTCACTGTCTCTTACAGGTTTTCCAAGGTTTACAGGTTTTGTTCATGCAGAGGGAGGGTTATTACTGCCTCTGACCACTGCTACTCATGGTAGATAGAGCTGGTGTGATTTCCCTTATTAGAAAAAAAACCCAAACATCCCACATGTTTGTCAGAATGCAGAGATCTTGGAAGAATCCTGTCAGAAAGTATTTATATTAGACTAAAATAAGTGTTTTAAATGCTTACCACCAGACTTTTTTATCAACTAAATATGTATAAATAGCCATCTCTATTCTATTTGAAATAATAAGCCCCCCTTACTTTCCAGTGCTAAATGAAGAAGAGTCAGATTACTACTGCATATCTTATCTCAGTTTCTTAGAGATGCCAGTGAATAAATTGCTATTTTCATTACCATTCCTACTGAAAATGTTTTTCTACACCACCACTCCCCCCCACCCAAAAAAAAAAAAAGGAATTTTTTTTTTTTACCAGTATTCGAAATACTTTGAATTAAAACATTTTAGGTATGTCTCCTGCTGCGTTTACATAAAACAATACTTGCTTCAGCAGTCACAGTGCTGAACCAGAGCAGAGTGGGAGAAATGCTGCTGTTAGAGGTTGCAGTCTTTCAGCTGAGATCAAACAGTGCCATTATTTAGTACCTCCAAGCACAGGGCTGCTGACGTGAGCTTTTCGTTGGTGGGACACGGTAGCTGCTCCGGAGGCACCAGGCTGCCTGCTTACTGCCATCAGGTTACAGCTTTCCCAGATGACCTAGTCCCAGCACAAAGCCTTGACCTCTCGCTTTTCCAGCACTTCAGAGGTTAATTTTGTTGAGGGATCAGATTTCTTTCCAGGGGAAGTTTCTGATGATCACCTTCTAGCTAGGCTTTACTTTCCAGTGTCTCTCAGAGCTGCTGTATGCCGAGGGCTCTGTTGGAAAACAACCTTGCTCCAACTTTTTTTTTTTTCCCAAGTCTCTTCCTAGATAGTCAAGTTACAGGCTTGGTTTATTTAGTGGCGGGTATTGGATGGTAGCCTAATGAAGGTATCAACCTGCAAAATAAATCTGAGCCCCTTTCCTGGAATTCTTCATGGGCAGCAAGGTGGAGAAGTGCTTTGGCCGGGGAATATTGCAAGGTAAGAGATTTTCTGCCCTTTTGAAAGCACGGGAGTGTGTTGTGTTACACCTCTGAGTAAGGAAGGTTAGCTTTGCAAATACTGGCAGCAGTGGAAACACATTAGATGATGGCTAAATCTGAGCAGCTTTCTCCCTGCACTGTTTCTTTTCAATCACTGTGTGCTGCATGAAATCAATATCTTTTTAATAGATTGTAAATATTGGAATAACACAATAGAAAATTTCCTGTGTGAGAACTGACAGCTATTACTGCGTTTGCCTTTTCTGGCCTGATTTTGTGACTCTCTGAGGTTTATTGATACTCAAAGGTTGCAATCTAGCCAGCTATCTTTCCACTAGTGTTGCAGGCTTTTAGCCTCAGAAAACTGTGGGGCTTTGTTATATTTTAGCCCTGTAAGTCTGTTTTCTGTGCAAAGGAGGAACCTCTGTGGGAATGAGCTCACCCTGCAGGGAAACAAAGGCGTGTGTGAGTCTGTTTCAGGCCAGATCCCAGCCCAGAGTGCACTTGCTTTTTAGTACATCATATCCACTCCTTATTCTCACTCCTGTGCAAATTTCTGGTGGCTTCCTGATTTGTCTGAGCAAGGTTGTAAGATCCCTTTCCTTTTTGTAGTTCCTTCCAAATAAGCCTAATTTTAAAGGCACACATGAACCAGGAGTTATTGGTGCTATTCAGAGTGTTGCAGTTCTGCTAGGACAAAAAACTGCTTTCAGGGCTGGTAGTAGCTGACATCTCCCACGCAGTTCCATTTTACAAAGAATAAGATATTTTACTTGATTACGTGTCTGTTTGTTCTGTAAATAGCTGATGTGATAACAACCGTTGTTTTTCAGTGGTTTGGCTTCACGAGGGGTAGTGCCGTGCCCTGTGATCAAATTAGCACTTGTTTTATTGCCAAGTTCAGCTTTTATTTTAAGGCGTATTTCAGCAGGCTGTCACGCGTTCAGTAAGACAATTTCTGTCGTTTTTCTCCTTTTTTTCTGATGGGACAGCCATGTGCATTATCCTTGTCTCCATGTGCTGGTGCTGCAGTGAGACAAGAGCAGTTCTCACGTGTGAAATCAGTTTTGCTGTGCACAGGTTTTGGCCTTGATCAATTTATGTAGAAGCTTTACAGCGTCTTCTGAGTAGGCAAAAGCATCATAGTGCCTGGGAATTGCTCTGAGTCCTCATGCATGCATATCTTATCTGCAGCTTGTGCCTGTGTGTTTCTTGCTTGGGGTTACAGTCTGCAGACCTCGAGGATTTGCACTGGTGCCAGTGGTGGAGTTAGAGTGTTAGGATGGATTAAAAGAAGGTGGGAAGCAAAGGAGCTGCGTTCTACCTGCCAGCTGCAGGAGGTTTTGGCTCTGGGGGTGTTCAATCCGCCTCTTCCTGGGTAAGGATGTCCAGTGGTCCCAGCTGGGGACTTGTTCTGGGGCAGTGGGTGGGTGAGTGACCCTGATCAGGAGGCAGATGGCCACAGGGCAGGTGGGTCCAGCCCTCTGAGTCTCTCAAAAGCACACTCAGCAGCAGGGAATTCAAACGCATCTTGCATAATTTTGTTTCCATACTGCCCTTCATTCCTTTCCTTCCATGTTTTCATTACGTCAGTCCTGTAAGAATTTAGCTCATCTATTCTTTTTCTTCGTGGTGTTTAACCCTGTTTTTATTATGGTTGGGAGCCTCTGGTGAAGCAGCTGCCAGGTGCCAGTAAGTGCTGGTGAGCTGCTGAGCTCTCACCAGCTCAGCCCAGTGCTGGAGGAGCTTGAGGTGGGTGTCAGAAACTGTCACCATGTTCAGTGGGTGCTTCCCCCTTCTTTAAGTCTTAAATTGTGTCTTTGTACGAGGAGGTGATGTGATCCAGAGTATCTGCTTTTGGGGGAGACGTAAGTAAGTCGTAAGAAAGAAGTACTGGCAAGTAAGGCAGGGTAAGAATCCTGCACAATGGAGTCTGGTTTGCACAATTCCCTATCCCCTGGGCAGGCCACCTTCTCTGCCTGCCGGGAGTGAGGAGGTGTTTGGGCTGGGACCTTGCTGAGAGGGAGTAGCAGGCGTATTGCAGTGGTGACCTACACCTGGATGTTTGCCAGGGGCCTCCTCCCCATTTCCTCATCCCCTCATCCCGGGGGGAGCTCCTGCAGGGAGCTGGGGCAGTCCATCGCTGCATCCCCAACGGCCTGGATTTGTTCAGTGCATTGCTGCCACATGGACACTTTACAGGGATTTATTTTCTGGAAGGCACCCGAGGCTTTGTGTGTAAACAAGGATTTCTGACCTTGATTAGAAGACTTTTCTCAGCACTTCTTACTGTCATGGAAACAAAGGCAGAACAAACAAAGCACATTTTTTTAACACGATGACTGAGATTTAACACTGACCTTGTTGTGATATGAAGACACGGATTTCGTTTCCAGCTTTCCCTGGAGCCATCGTAGTGACACAAGACACCACCAGGGATGAGCATCAATCCCGTGACTTCCAAAGCAGGGAGGTGAGAGTGCAGCTGGCCAAGGGGTGCTCTGTGCACCCAGTGCAGAGCTGGTCTGCAAACAGCTTTATAAACACAGTGAGTCTTCAGACAGAACAGGAAATGGGGAAATACGGCTTGTATGTTGTGAGCGCAAGAAGAAGGGGCTGGCGGCTGCTTGTAGTGTTGTACACTAAATTTTGCAGGCTTAGCTGGGAGTTTCTCCAGCACGTGGGTCACATGCAGTGCCTTGCTTTTTCTCCCCTTCCCCGAGGCTGTGGAGGTACCAGAGGAACCCTGGTTGTGAACAATGGCCAAGAAAACAAGTTCCACCAGTCAGGCATTTTGCAAGTGAATGCAGTTGTGCTGGCTGCTGGCTCGGTGACCCCAGACAGCCATGGGCTGACGGGGCTCTGAGCAAAGCAAAGTGAGCAGGTGAGGAAGGGGCCTTTGGAATTCCAGCTTCAGAGCAGGATGCGATGAGTTTCGGTGGAAAGTCAAATCATGCAAATGTAGGGTGTTCTAACTCCTTGAGATCAGGTGGGTTTTTAGCAGGTCCTGTGCGTGTGTGCTCAGCTGTGTTCAAGTTTGTCAGTGGCTTGGTCAAATTCCTGGTTAGATTTTAAGGGACAAAATAAAATCCAGGGTTATTTTTATAAGGTTATTAGCACTGATATAAGAAGATTAAATGAAAAGAGCATGTGCAGTTTTCTAGCTTCTCCAAATCTTTTCTTACCCAAATTTTTCAGCCCTGATTAATTTTGTTCTGTGAGTTATTCCCTTTACAAATAGGTATTTTAAATGTAAATCCTGAAACCTTATCTTGGATGAATTCTAAACAGAGCTTGACAGAGAGCTGCAGTTCAGCTTGCTGGCAGTAACCCCAATAGTCACTAAACGTGAAAATGTCTGAGTAGCTCACAGCACACTTCCAGCACTTTAACTCTGCACCAAAAAATGTCATTAAAAGGATTAGATTCTGGTCCAGAAAGAACAACTGGAAAGGCTCTGTATTCATTTTTCCTGGTTTACTTTTCTTGGTCTGGCTTTACAAAGTGTTTCAAGGTAGCAGTCCTGTCCCTGGGCTCCTTTTTTGGTACCAAACAAAGTGGTTTATGTTAAAATACCTGTGGTGGGATGTAGGAAGAGAGTAACTGGAGACATGGGGGAGTTGGGTGATTAATAACAGTGTAAAACACATTAATTAAATTAACTTCTCTTGAAGTAGATTTCCGTCCATTCTTTTGTAAATGGATATGTTTCAGTTTCAGAACAGTTTGAAGGGAAAACCGTGCAAGGCTCTGTGTGTGCTTTCTGCATTTCTGGCCCAGTTCTCACTACTGTAGGAAATCCCAGAAGAAAACAGTGGAAACTGCAGTATTTACTATCACATGTTATAGCACATTTCATTTTTCCTTTTAAATCCTTGAAGGTGCCGTGAAGTTTCAGTCATTTTGTACCTTGATCTTGTTGTTGTTGTTGTTCACCTATCAACTCATAAATAGTTAAATTTTTAAATAGAAGAGGATAATTGCCATGTTTCCACTTGAAATATTGTAGAGCCGCAAGGCCCTTTCTTGGACAAATGTATTTTTCAGCAGCTCATTGTAATTTTGGTTTTGAGTGAAGATCCAACAAAATTAAAATCCACACCCATCCGTAGAGAAGGTGCATTTTCGGCCTTCAACAATAGCTTTATTTAGAAGGATTTTAATGACTCCCTTGCAAAGGGGGAAGATTTGTGCAGTGAGAGGGGCTGTCCTGAAGATCACAGAAAGACTTTGCGTGCTGTCCAAGTTGACAAAGAAGAGCCAGTTCCGCGGATGATGATTATGCAAGATGGAAAAGTGCTGATAGACTGTGGAAAAATACAAGCCTGAGCCTAACAGCTTTGCAAACCTGTTTGAAAAAGCAGCTCTGAGCAGTTGATGTGGTGCTGCACGTGGGCGCCCTGTAGTAGCAGTGAATGTTGCACGAGGGTGAGCAGAGTGAGGTGGGGAGGCAGAGCAAGGTGCTCGGGGTGCTTGCTTTCATAGAGAGCAGGAGGCAGCGTCGTGGGAGTTTTTAAGTGATGGTGGGGGTGGGTTTTAAGTGGGTGGTTGTATAATTTTCGTATAGAATGCGCTTTTAAGGTTTTAATTTTTTTTTTTTTTTTTTTAAATTTGTAATTTTCAGTAATCAAAGTAAAGTTTCAGGTGATTGATGAACTAGAGAAAGAAAAGCCCAAACATTTCAGCTTCAGGTTATGGTTGAGTAGACTTTTGCTGACATCAGAAATTATTAATTGCACCAGCTAAATTACAAAGATGCTATCTTGGACCTGGGAGCCAAGAACACCATAATTAGGGCTCTTAGATGCCCCATTCTGCTTCCTCGCTTTTGACTTTAACCATCAAGGCACTGGATCAAGGTAAAAATGAACTAATTCATGTGGAGGGTTTGGGGTGGTTTCAGGAACAGCATAAAACAGATGCCTCAGTTTGGTGACAGGTACTGTCCCCTGGAGGAGCTGCAGCCTTAAACAGAATGTGTGGGTTCATTGCATTCCTTTTTAGCTGTATATACTGAGTGCTCATAAAGTGGCCTGCACTGGCATCTAGCTTACAGAGTTCAGTGAATTCTACCAGCCCTCTCTAGTGCTACTCCAAAGGGCAGCATCACTAATGGTTTGTGTAGGTTTACAAAATCATTTTCAGTTTCTTAAGGTGTTTTCATGTTCTCTTACATCCTGTTGTTTTTTTCTAGCTAGAGACTGAGCACTCCCACCCTTCTGCTGAAGTGATATGAAATACAGCTGGAGCTGTCTGGGCTCAGACAGATGTGTAGGTTTACACATCCTGCCTTGTCAGAACAGCTTGGGCACCAGTGGCACCGGCATGCCCACAAGAGCTGTGTGCTGGTGAGCTTGTGGCACCCAAAATCTATCCAGGCATCTCTCTTCAGACCTCAGAACAGCTTATCTTTTTTAATTTGGTAACAGGTTAGTAAGCTTGGAACTACCGAGTTGGAGTAGTTCATAGTCTCCATCAGGACATAAAGGACCTACAGGCCAGGATGCACACGAGGGGAAGGCTCAGCCATCAATGTATTCAGGTGCATGCTTCTACCTTTGTCCTCAGGCACATGTCCCAGTTCAGAAGGGCACTCAGATATTTTCATGGTGCCTTAGATTGCCCAACTGAAGCCAACAGGACTGGCTGATGCCAGAAAAACTACTTATGATTAACATTAAACACATTCTTTAGCTGCTGGTGAACTGGGGGCTATGGTAGTTTAAGAATCGTGAGTGCTTGACAATAAAATGTTTCAGTTTCCATACGTTTAAGATGGGGCTAGGAGTCACACAGAGGAAAATTATCACATTTAATATATTTTTTTTTGCCCACTGCCATATCTCCATAAGAAGAAAATGAAACTATTAAACGTGGAAGGCTTTGGCATTGTTGATATTATTACTGTTATGATTGTTATTTTATTATAGGTTCAGAAATCGAAAATAAGTTTGGTGCTACACAAAACTTTGGAAAATGAGAAGCATATTTTTAATTCAGTAATTTTATTAGCTGTTTTGTAACCTTATTTGTAACCTTATTCTAGGAAATGTAATTGCTTTATAGGTTTGGAAACAGAAATAAATATCAGTTATAGGACCTGTTTTCAAAACTGAAATTTAGATGCAATATTTTGCCTTGTGATATTTAATTGTTACTTTAAATAAAAAGATGTTTCAAAGAAATCTTTCAATCCTTTTCCAGATTTTCAATCCCCCCCCTAACATTTCTTGGCATGGGCAGCACATCTTTCATTCTGTTTTGCTGGGAAAGATTTTTCAAAACAGCAAATAAAACTGGTCTGTCAAATCTGCCTGTCTGACTTTCTCAGACTCAGGAGGTCTCACATTGTGAGTTTTATTTTAACATGGATTTCTGTTTTGTATTGCAGTGAATTCCCTTTTATCCAGGTGAAGGCAAATCTAGGAAAAAAATTCTGTCTTTCCTTTGAATTGTAGCATCACCAACACTGTAGACTGCAGCATTCCCTTCCAATCAGGAGAGCTAGTGTCTGTGGATTTTGTCAAATAGTGTTTGGAAAATCTTGAAAATCCAGGGCCATTCCTGTAACTGGGACACTCCTGAAAGTCAATCCGAGCTGGCAGGAGTGAATTCTCATGAGCTGGAAAACACTGGATGAAGGGTGACCCCCAGGTTCCATCACGCAGAGCCTGTGGCAGGGCCCAGGGGTGGATCCTGGTGTGTCCTGGTCCCTCCCCATCCCTGTTCTCGGCCAGCAGAGCAGCGTGGCTCAGCATCCCACATTTCCTTTCCTGGCTTGCTGGAGCTCTTGATCTGAGCTTCCCAGCTGGCTTAGCTGCAGGGATGTGGGAGAAGGGGCACAACTGGCTGTACTGGCACATTGATGAGAGCCTTCTCTGGGAACAGAGCAGTCAGCAAGGAGCAGCTGCCTGCAGTCACCCTTCTGTGAAGTGCAGAGGAGGATGTCCCCATGGCCACACCTCATTTGAGGTTCAGCAAATTGTGCTGCTCTTCAGGCTGTGCTCAGTTCCCTCAAAGGCCTTGTAGAGATGTGGGTGAACAGGGTACTCCTAAGTAAGAAAAAGCAGTTAAAATTATTAAAGCAGCATTAAAAGTCATGCCGATAGGTGTTTTGTAGTTCTGAGTGGGGAAAAAAATGAAATGGTTTTCATTTCAAAGCTGACAAAGTTTATGTAGAAAGGCTATAGTAAATCAGTGGTAAAGCTATGAATAAAGTTCAAGCAAGCAGAGATTGGTTGTCTTTAATTACACAGTTCTCTTAACACAGGGTAAGACAGTTCAGGTTTAAATGCATGTATGAACTGCTCAGTATATTGGTTTGTGAATGTGGCTTTCACTGCCCAGCCAAAAACCTCACTGCAACCTCTTTGTCACGAGTTTGTAAAGCAAACAGAAATGCAATAGGGGCACGAGTCTGGAGCTCCCATCATCTGATGCTGAGGTTATAAATAGCTGGAGAGCTGCCAGGTGATGCGCTCTTACTTTTTACAAATGACCTATTATATACATATATGTATATAATATATATTTGCATTTCCAGAAATAGTTATCCAGCAGACTGAAATGTCTTTTCAGAGCTCCTTCCAGGACAATATTGCAGTCCCAGCTTCATTGTGCCTGGAGATGGAGCACTTCAGTTTATAAATCTCTTCCTTGAGCAGCTTACTTTTACAGGCATTTTACGAGTTGGAGCATCTGCCTCCATTTTTAGATCATTTTGGTTCTTTCTGTTCTAACACTCAAATTGCTTCAGGCAAGGCGTTTTCTTTTTTTTTCCTGTTGGTGCTTCCTTTGTCCTAAACTTCCAGTTACATATTTCTCATTTACTGGATAGTGTTGAAGCTATCGCATGCTGGAAGAAGGTAGTCCTGAATAGTTCCTCTTCTTGAAAAGGGTGGTGCAGGCTCCGGAGGGTTGTTTGCCCTCTGAAGGACTGAATTTTCAGTTGCTAAGGTTTTTTGAAGCTGGTGATGCTATTGATGTTAGAGCAGGTCGTTGCCCGGGTCTGTGGAAAACCCAGGTACAAAAGGTTGCTTCAGGATGATTTTTTTCTTTCCTTGCATTTAAGTTCCAAATCTGTGTTACAGCTTAGCAAGTCAGTGCTATGCGTACTTGGAGATCACAGAATGCTTTGGGGTGGAAGAGACCTTTATGCCCATCTTGTTCCGTCCCCCTGCCATGGTTGCTCCAAGCCCCAATGTCCAACCTGGCCTTGGACACTTCCAGGGATCCAGGGGCAGCCACAGCTTCTCTGGGCAACCTGTGCCAGGACCTCAGCACCCTCACAGGAAAAAATTCCCTGCTAATGTTCCTTCATGCCACTCCTTTCCCCTGCTGTGGGACTGCAGGCACACATTTCAGCTGAGTCAGGAGGAGCTGTGTCACTGCTGCCCTTGGGCTGGTGATGGCATGCACTGGTCTTTCTGACAAAAATAATGCTTTTCCTTTTGAACCATGCCTTGTCTTCTGACCCTTGTTTTCTACCTCTGTTGTGCTTTTTGTGCAGCTGGGATGACAGCAGCTCTGTCAGCAGCGGCATCAGTGACACCATAGATAATCTCAGTACTGATGACATCAACACCAGCTCCTCTATCAGCTCCTATGCCAACACGCCTGCCTCCTCCCGCAAGAACTTGGATGCACAGGTAAGAGCTCTGGTTTAGTCAAGTAACATTGATATTTATTATTTCTCTGTGCAGGAAGTGTAATTGTTTTACTTTGGCTGATCTTGAACACACGGCCAACCTTCAGCACAGACAGTATCAGTAGTAACCACCTTGTCATCCGTGGCATTTACAAATATTTCCTCTGTGGGTGGAACCCTTGGCATCTCTGCCGTGGTGGTGTCACAGCAATTGGGTCTTGCCTTCCTAGAGGCAGTACTGCACAGAAAACGGATGTAAATGGGATTTTAGGTAGATACTTTTTAGGTCTAGAAAAAGTATTATGTTTTCCTCTTAAATAATAAAATACAATAAAGTCAACAGGAAAGTTTAAAGGTTGTTTACACTTCTATCAGAAACGTAAGTATGCTATGCAAATGAAGTGGATTTTATTAAATTTCCAGAGCTGCGTGTTGTTGAAGGCTTTCTGTGTTTGGCAGCATTTCATAGGAGGATAAACTTTGCCTCCATCAGCAGGATACATGTACATTTTGTGCTCAGACACCACACATGCAAAGAGAGTGGAACAAGTGAAGGCAGTTCACAGTTTTTCATTGATCAAAATAAACTGCATAACACAGAGATTTGCACTAATATAAACTGCTTATTTTTTTTTTTTTACCAATTGCATAGAATTTTTTTTGGGAAAGCGCAGGACTGAAGAGTCCAGCTTTGTTCTTGGTACAGCCTGCTCAAGGGAGTCAGATGCTGTGTGCCAAAGCCACTGGGATGTGGTGACCTGGGCGTGCAGCAGGTACAGGACAGGGCTGTCAGTACGACCTGCTCCTCTGTTTCTTCCCTTGTTTAATCCTCTCCAGTCCTTTTCATCAGTGGACCCTAAATCTGTTTTCGACATCAGTTTTGATGTAGACGTGTGGTTGCTGTGAAGTGTTGCTCTGTCTCCAGAGCTGTGGTGCAAGCACAGGGTAGTCTTTGTTCCCTTGCCATGCAGTGCATATTTGAGCCTACATGAAGGGTTTCCAGGTAGCCTCTGGTTGCCTATCAGCGATTGCACAGGCACTTGGAACTGCTGATACAAGTCCCATGCAAGCTGAGAGGAGTTAAGATCTACCAAACATGTTTGTCAGTACCTTTGTCAGGCGAGTAAGATGGGCAATAGAAATATTTTTTGAGAATTGTTACTGTCTCAACACTGTAATACTTTTTGGGGGAAAAAAAGGATGACTTAGGGAGACGTGACTACACATTAACCGAAGAAAAAAATAGAAACTCATATGACTTCTATCTTCTGATGGATCAGATTCTTGGAAGCACCTCTGAGAGATCTAAATCTGTGTTGACAAACTCCTCTTCCTCCTCCACAGCTATTACAGTATCCAAGAGGGTGCAGACAGACACCAGAAGGAAAGCAGCTGGAGCTTGTTCAGGCAGTAGAGTGTAGCTATTGGCAGAGGAAGCTGGGAGCCAAGAATGTACAAGTTGTGTTTGCAGGTTTTGATGTGATGCATGTCTCTGACCTGCTTCTCTCCTCAGTTTTCATGAATGACAATTTATTCCAGGTGTTCCTGTTGTCTGCAAATTATTGCCCATAAAATAATTCATCTCCAGTGGAATAAACTGCCTGAATCTTGTCAGCCAAGGGAATGAAAAGAGCTTGGAGTTCTGGAATGTGTAGCTTGCAGGGTTAATTTTTTGCTGCCCACTGTAGACCTCAAAGCTCATGATGCAGTGAATGCTGCAGAGATGCATTTTCTGTCTTACCTGAAGGACTCTGTGATGGCCAGTGGCCAGGTGTGCTCCCCAGGGTGAGCCACGAAGGACTGGCACATGTCTGCAGAGACGTGGACTTTTCTTCTCAGGGTTCCTTGCTCTGGTTCTCCTAACCAGTGGGCACTTCTGAGCTGCTGTGATTCTGTCACATCTCTTTGAGAGGGTACAGAAGTTGGATTTCAGATAATTAAGGAGGCAGCTCGAAGCTAATACATGTGCAGCTGGGAGTCCAAGCAAATAATGCAGCAACATCAAAGGGAGAGAGCCTGAACATGTCAGTGTCTGCTGATAAAATCAGTAACTCGGGCAGAATCATCTCTGCAAAGAAAGGCATAGTTGCAGTAGTAAAAAATCCCTGTTGAGAGGCTGATTTTCAGAGCTGATGAGTATCCCATACTCCAGAAGCTGTAGTTTCTCCATCTTTGAGAATCAGAACTTAAATATGGTATTAACTCCATCTTCAGAGACATCCATAGCTGTAGCCCCTTTTTATAGCAGTGCAGTGAAGATGCTTGCAGGTTGTTTCAGAACAAGGTAGTGATGGGAACCAAAGTTTGCCTTACCACGTTAACATGTCCTGCTGTGGTTATGCCAAATACCAAACCACTTAATGTAGTAATATGAGTTTTGGCACCCTAATATTTTTTCTTTATATTGCACAGAATTAGATAAGTTACCTTTAACACAGCACTACATATATTGTGTCTTTAAAGTCACATCATATGCATATTTTAATGAGAAATTAAGACCTGGTGGGCATTTGAAAATAATTAACTGAAGTAAGATGGGGGAAAGAGACCAAGTAATAAATTCATTCATGTGATGGTAAAAAGACTGGAAAATAGAAAGCTTCCTTGAAATAGAAAACTGCAGCATCCCTAAGTAGTTGTATAAGACATTTTCTCAGCAAAAATGGGTTTGGTCTGTTCACAGATTCAGATCTACAAAACTTTATGAGTGAGTTGAGAAATCTGGTGATTTACTCCCAGCTCAGGCTTTGCTCTCAGCTCGTGCTCACCGTGTCTTGCCATGACCTCCAGCAGAGTATTTCCACTTTCACCCTTCCAGATGGGTGGAGTTTCAGCTGCAATCCCCAAGCCAGGTTTCACTGTGTTTTGGTTTTGATTCCTTAGTCATGTGTCTGTGCTGTTCAGTGTTTACCATTAAACAGAAACACCTCTGGCCAGAGGGCTTCAAGGTGGAGGTGCAGCATTTCAAAGGCTGCAGGCAAACTTCGGCCGTGGGTGTAGTAGTGGGGTGAAGTGGAAGGGAGCAAAGGTAGAGGACTTCTTCCAGTGCTTTTCTCTCTGTGGAGACTGTGCTGCTCTTACAGATTAGGGGAGGGGAAATAGAAGGTACAGGAATATTTCCTAGTCAACCAAAACTAGATTAAGGCCTTTGCTAGCAAGTAGGAGTACTTCTTGTTTTGGGACACTAACAGTGCACACACACAATTGCAGACAAGGAGCTTGGAACCAGATACTCAAGTGTCCATGTGAGCAATGGTGGCTTTGAGGTGGCTTTGTTGGTTGATTATTTGGTACTTCTTGCTTATGCTCTCTTCCAAGATCTGTGCATGTAGGAGATGTTTGAATGAAACAGTGATTTTGGAGACGTGTGGGACACAGGAACAATCACACTGCGAATTTATTACGCGCCTGCTGTTGGTCAGAATGGTCGGAAATAGAAAGGTGGCCTGCCCACCAGCCCCAAACCTGGCAGGCATAGGAAGAGAAGGGAGTTAGAAAGCACAGATCCACTCAGGCTACGCTGGGTTGCTGTCTTTGAATGGAGAAGCAGGGAAACGTTTGCGTAGCATGAGGAAAGTACAAGATTATAATATTATCTGAATCCATGATTCAAAATGCACGTTAGTCTAATGACTCAGTGTGTCGATAAATAACCCAAGTCCTGTTTCCCGACTGAAGAAAGACCATTGTGATATGTGGTGTCAGCTTTCACACGCTGATTGCTTAACTAGTTTTTCAGGCTTTAAAAAAAAAAAAAAGTAATTGCAGTAAAAAGCAGGGGAAATTCAACCACAGTTCTTCTAAATTCTTTAATATTAATAGTGTGATCTAGTAGGGGGAAAAAAAAGTCATAAAATTAAAATGTGCTTTAGGAACTTAAAAATGAAAGCTGAAAAGTGTTGTTAATAATCTTGCAGCTTCTTCCGTGCTGTGTTTTTCTGATTATCCAAAGGGAATGACTGTGAGCTTTATAATGCTTTTTATAATGTTAAATATTTAAAATCATTTCCTTTTAAATAAATTACTCCTTTTGCCTACCGCACAGTTCTGAGCACATTCATCTTGTGCTGAGGCTGCAGGGCAGAGATGGCATCAACACCTCACCAAAACCCATCAGCCCGTACTTGGGAACTGCACAGTCAGGTGTTCAGTTGTCAGTCTCTTTCGTGGTGCTGTGGTGCTTGGAGAACACTTCAGCTGTGAATTTTTTTATCCTGATCAGAGTCAAATGTATGGATATTTGTCATTTGTGCCTGACCACAAAATAGTTGGTTGTGGTGTTACCAAATTCACCAAATTTAATCAACATCATTTGACAGGAGGAGTAGAATTCTGAAAGAGTAATCATTAGCAGTGGAAAAGGTTAATGTGTGGGGAATATATAAAATATACACACAAATATATAGGGTAATCGATTTAATTTAAGCATTTCTGAGATTTTGGCAAAGGTTTGCTAATGAGAAATTTTTACATTTGACATTGAGTTTAGCAAAATTCTCCATAAGAGACTGGTAGCACAATCAGTCTGTGCAAAGAGTAGGGGGAAAAACAGTCTGCAAGAAAAACTAAGGTAATTTATGTATTGAAGTCAGTCTTGAGTGTTGTTAGAAAGTTTTTCTTCAGTTCTTGGGTGTCCTTCTAGTATGTTAGGTTAGAATTAACAGCATTCCACATATTCGGGTCTGTTCCAAAAGCTGCCTCCTCATGCTCTGGAGATCAGATTGCCAGACAAGAGATAAGAAAGCAGCAGGAACAAAGAAAGGCTGGCTGCACAGGTTTGAAATGCTTTTTTGGCATTGCAGTAAAAGGGTTTGTCAGAAATTTGAGATGGAGGATTATAAATGTCATGGAGCTGAATATATCCTTTATAAACCAAGAAGAGTTTTTTTCCCTTCATTTAGTCCATGGAGCATGGCTGTTGTGTTTTTTGTATTTTTCTCACAAAGCATATTTTAAAAAGAAGTCATTGCTGGGGTTAATTTCTTGCTGTGACGTTTCTTCATCAAAGGCATGTACAAAGAGATGACTGCTGAGCTGATTAATCAGGTTGATGGTTCTTACTTACGAAGCTTCTTAAAAGAGGGACTTGCTCTGAAAGGTGTCTTGCAATTCCTTATCTGTCCTAGACTGATGCAGAAAAGCATTCCCAGGTGGAGCGGAATTCCTTATGGTCCGGTGATGAAGTCAAGAAATCCGACGGGGGATCTGATAGCGGCATAAAAATGGAGCCGGGATCTAAATGGCGGCGGAATCCCTCTGATGTGTCGGATGAGTCTGATAAAAGCACTTCTGGTAGGAAGAACACTGTTATTTCCCAGACGGGCTCCTGGCGACGAGGCATGTCAGCTCAGGTTGGCATTACCACACCAAGGCCTAAACCTTCAACCACCTCAGGCACATTAAAGACACCTGGAACAGGTGAGAGAAGGCGTAAGATGTAGAGAAGCCAAAAAGTGTGTTCGGTGTGAGAACAGTTTAAATGCTTTGCAGAGGGCAGAACCTGAACTTCAGGTAATCTTGTCTGTATTTTTAGGCATTGCTTTAACCCAAGCAGTTTCTTGTATATCCACATTTCTATTTCTATCAGTTAGTACAACCTGCCAGTTGTTTTCATGACAACTCTGGTCTTAAGCCAAGCTATTTATTTGGCACAGTATTACTGTGTGAAGAATAAATAATATAATTTTAGTTTTTGAAGTCACTGGTAACCAAGAACATACAATATATATGGTTGAGGAGATTTTTTTTCCCCCCCCCTTTACTAAACAAGCATGTTCATTTATACTAAACATGATTTTTGGCTTTTCTTGTAACTGTATTAATGATTTTAGCACTTGCAGATGTGTGAGTGAAAACTGATTGAATTTGCATAATCAAACAATGTAATTTAATACCTCTCTTTTTATTAGGTCTTGCACACAAATGTATATGAAAAAGTTAAAGTTAGATACTGTCTTGAACAATGCCTTTTAGGGAGTTTATACTAACAGCCTAACACTAGTAGTGTGTAATGATAGAAATGATCAATCTGTGGTAGCTACAGAGGGAAAATTTTTTCTTATCTGTCACTATATTACGTAAGACTGTTCTGCTTTTCATATTCTTGAGGGCAAAGACACCACATACTTTCTTTGGCAAGTCTGCATGTGTAACTCACTAGAGTGGCATGTAAGTTCAGTGCAGACTAGATCATAACTTTGAACCGCTCTCCAGTGGCTAACATGCTTTTGCTTTTCATGCTGCTTTGAGTTTTATCATTTGCTTGATGTTTTCAAGTCATTAAATATTAGAATTCTTTTTCTATTTTTGTAGGGAAAACTGATGACGCCAAGGTATCAGAAAAGGGTAGACTATCTCCTAAAGCTGGACATGTTAAACGTTCCCCATCAGATGCAGGACGCAGCAGTGGTGATGAATCCAAAAAGCTTCCCACAAGTAACTCTAGGACAACTGCTGCTAATGCTAATACATTTGGATTTAAGAAACAGAGCGGGTCAGCCGTAGGCATGACCATAATCACTGCCAGTGGGGCAACTCTCACCAGTAGATCGGCTACCTTGGGAAAGATCCCCAAGTCATCTGGACTCATGGGTAGGACCACTGGTCGGAAGACTAGTGTTGATGGCTCCCAGAACCAGGATGATGGCTACTTAGCACTTAGTGCACGAACTAATCTTCAGTACCGTAGCTTACCCCGGCCCAGTAAATCCAGTAGCAGAAGTGGAGCTGGGAATAGATCTAGCACAAGTAGCATAGACTCCAACATAAGCAGCAAGTCAGCTGGGTTGCCTGTCCCTAAAATCAGAGAGCCTGCCAAGGTAATCCTTGAAAGCTCTCTGCCAGGATTAGTCAATCAGACTGATAAAGAGAAAGGGATTTCGTCTGACAACGAAAGCGTGGCTTCATGTAATTCTGTTAAAGTGAACCCTGCATCACAGCCTGCTGCTAGCGGAGCTCAGAGTACCCACCAGCAAGGAGTCAAGTACCCTGATGTGGCCTCTCCCACTCTGCGCAGGTAGGCAACAAATTCCTCGGTTGTGCAGTGGTGGTAGTGGGAGCTGAATGAGCAGGACTCTGCCAGCCAGGCCTGGCTGGCTTTGGTGCAGCACTTACTCTTTAGTGTCCTACTTCAAGGTCTTTCATTTACATTTAATTTCACATAAACAGGTTGGCCAGTGTTGTGGATACTTAGGACATCACGCAACAGCAGTAAAAATTTAATATTTAGAAAAAAAAAAACCCTGTCTGGCAAAAAGTTCAGCAATTACAGTTTGAGTCTCCTTGTTTCAAAAATCATACCAGAAGGCTTTTATCCATGCCTATCACAGGAATAAGAATTTTCATACCTGAAGGTTGCTGAAGAGTTCTTGCAGAGATGTGTATGTAACAAACCTAGAAATACTCCACTCATGGATCAAATTGTAAACCAACAACTGGAGAATTACCTCAGATTTTCATGACAGTGGCATTGACCTGCCATGCTCAGATTCACCCAAAGCCAACTATTATAAGTAGTGTGGATTAGCCCAGTATGTTGCAAGACTCAACATTTTAGCCTGTGCAGAACAAAGTTACTGTTTAAGCTGGGTTAAATTTTCTTATTTTAATACTATTTTCTGGGCAAAAATCCGATCTGTCTTCTATTTCTCCAAGAGTACCCCACAGACTAGTCTAACATTAACATATAGTTGGTGAGGAGCTAATTTGTTGATGCAGTGTATATCAAAGCCTTGATATTGGTGAAAAGTTCTGTTGATATTATTTTTCAATTGAATTTGAGTAGCTTGTCTGTTTCAAGTTGCAGTGTTTTGCATTTCATTTTGTCGTGACGCCCATAATACCCATACAGTTATGCTCCATCATCCTGCTTCCAGTGATGTGAGAAAGCCACATTCCATATGAAGCACCAGTGCAAGCATTATGGCTGTGATGGCAGCTTAGGCTGATGCTGTAAACTGTTTTTAGATGGGTGGTTTTATTTGAAGAGCCTGTGTGAGGATAATTCAAGATACTGTGTTTTGTACCTGGTTAACAATAGATAAGCCATGTACTTTGGAACACGTAACTTCCATCAATGGCTGCTTAAAAACTCCAGTAGGCCTTTCATTTCTATGGGATACGCAATGAAAGATTTTCGGTGATTTCAGTGTGCCTCAGGCACGTTATTGGTAGGAAATTGATTGGGAATTTTTTTATTACTAAAAAGCTACATTGCTGGCTGTGTAATTGAAATGCTACATTAGAAATACATGAAACTTCAAAGAGCGGGCACTGAGGCTCAATTTAACTCTTCCCTCATTTGATTTACAATTTCACACTTGAATTTTCACCAGCCTGTCAAAGCTGTCATGTGTTGAAATGCGTCAGAGTTGAATTGGGCCTCGTCTGCTTAATACAGATTTCTGGGATGACAGTAAAGAAGATTTTGAGCTTAATTTTCATAGTCGGTTGAGTTGGAGACATTGTTTTTTGCACATTTCCTCTTGGATTTACACAGTTTCTTTTTTTGGTGTTACACAGTGGATTAGATCCATACCTTTGTAATGATACAGACTTACCTGTAAGTTTGCAAATATATGTAACTTCCATGTTGTCATATACAGGAAGTAGCTTAAAAACAGCTTGTAAAACTGTTGTGTGGGTGTTTGGGTTTTTCTAAGCTCTGGGATCCGTTCTTTAAGAGTGGTTTCCCCAGTGCAGCTGAAGAGGTTGTATGCTCTGGCACAGGAATACCTTAGGGAGTACCCTGAGCTGGTATTGCTGCTGAAGGCCATAGAATCATAGAGTGGTTTGGGTTAGAAGGGATCTTGAAGATCATCTCATTCTGATCCCCCTGCCATGGGCAGAGACACCTTCCACTAGACCAGGTTGTTCAAAGCCCTACCCAGCCTGGCCTTGAACACTTCCAGGGATCCAGGGGCAGCCACAGCTTCTCTGGGCAGCCTGTGCCAGGGCCTCACCACGCTCACAGGGAAGAATTTCTTCCTTAGGTCCGATATAAACCTGCCCTGTCAGTTGGAAGTGTTGTCCAGGTGCCTCGTGGTGAGTGCACAGCAGCAGTCGCCCCGCTCAGGTGTGTTCCAGGCACTGGAGCTGCAGGAAGCACCAGTGCAGTATGGACACAGCTTCTGGGCAGCACTGGGCTTGCTCCAGGTGTGCTGCAGGTGCCCAGCTCTAACTCAGCCTGTGTTTCTGGGAAGTGTTGGACAAAGTAACTTAGTGTCTGTGGGTCGAACAACCCGGGCATACTCAAAAGCGGAGAAAGTTCTGCCTGGTGCACACCTGTCGCGGTAGCGACGGACACACGACAAGTCACGAAAGCAGCAAAACTCTTTATTTATTTTTACACAGCTCTTTTTATACTGCTGAAGGCGGCGCTGTCTCTAACTCGTGCAGTCATTGGTTCATGGCCACATGCAGACTAGTAACTTTCAAGATTATGTCCACAGTTCCGACTCCCACATTTTTCTGGGCTGCTTTCTCTTTCCATGTTTATATCTTGTCTTGAAGGGAACACGATGATCAGGCCAAGGTCACGTCCCAGGTCTTCTAAACCGGCAGGCCAGCTGTCAGTTCCCATAGGTCCCTCTTTTTGTTTTTCGGCCAAAAATGCACCGTTTATGGTCTTTTGCAGGGCCCTTTGCAAAAAAGACAACACACATGGCACCAGTAATAGTATCAAAAAGACAATGAGCAAGATCACACCTCCCACTTTTAACAAATCCTTGAGCCATCCTGTGATACCCCAGTTGTCAAACAGTGTATCAAACCCCTCATTGTTTTCTTTCAGCTTCTGTACTCCTTTTCGCAAGTCCTGAATCCTTGCAGACACTGACTCTGAGTGATCCGACAGATTCATACAACACATACCATCAAAGTCTTCACGACCATGCCCATGTGCTAGAAGCAAAAAATCAATAGCTGCACGGTTTTGCAGTGTAGCGTGCCGAACAAATCGAATACCAGTCAATAATCCTGTTGAAGTTTCTGAAGTCGCATTAGTTTGTTTAGTAAGCCAGCACTCCAGCTTGTCAAGTGTGCCCAGCGCTTTCGCTGTGGCAACACCGGGGGTAAACAATGAAGCAAGCACTCTTTGTTCCATTCCCCAAAATTTTAGGTTGTCCTTGCAGCCTGGGCTAAAGGAGGAAAGGGACTGCCTCTGGCAGTGCAACGATTGTGTTAAATTTGTGACAGTGGAAAAGTCTGGGGCGAGCATTGTCAAACATCCAACTGTGCATGGCCCGCCCATCCTGTTGGATGGGAGGCCAGCCCATGCTCGATCCCCGCAAATCAAAAAGATTCCTGGGAGTAATTGTCATGGCACATGATTATTGTGAAAGGCAATTCCCAAGCTGTTGTTGCACCAGTCTGGGGCATTCAAGTACCATGGCTGTATAGGTGGCACTTCTTGTGGGCTACCATTGTACCAGGCTCTTGAAATATTAAAATACACACAAGCTGATGCCCTAAGAGACCCTAAAATTTCGATTTCCTGTGACTCAAGCAGCGCAAACGTTGGTGATAATTTCGTGCCATTTCCAGATGTCCCATTTGCAAGCATCCTGATCTCCGTGCTCTTGTCTATTGGTGCACCCACCAAGCATGTGTGAACAGGGGATTGTGGGGTTGCAAGCGAGACACACATAGAGGATTGGTTTAGTGCATTAGCCAAAGTTACCCATAGGGGGTATAGGGGGCGGTATAGGGGCCACTATGGCCATCCCTTCCCCGACGCAAAGCCAAATGGAGAGAATCGTCAGGACCCGAGCTTCAGGTCATTGCATCATCTTCTGGGGAGTGGGTCTGTTGCACATCAGGTCTCACACACCGTGCCGGTACCCAGCAAGTCCCAGTATCTGTGGAGACACAAGC
>WEKY01062555.1:0-40660 GCA_013390045.1 Picathartes gymnocephalus
TGTTGTTGTTGTTTTTCTCCCCAGGCATACTCAGCATTGCATTCTATTTCCCAAATAACATCATGGGCACTTCACACAAATTTATAACAAAACCCCACCAGCAGCTGTGTATTAATCAGTTTTCTTCAAACCATCCTCAAATCAAACACCACAAGATTTTTTTCCTTTACACTTCTATGCAATTGCATTCCCAGCAGCGACAGAAACATGGAAGGTGGGGCCCAGATCCCACAAGGTGTCTGATCACTGCTGACAATCAGCTGTGAGCACAAGGGGTGTTCTCTCACAAGCAGCCGAAGCACAGACACTGTTCCTCCATCTCCCGACTGGGCACAGGAGTTTGGTACAAGCAGCTCTCACCCAGAATCGCTCAGGGGTCCCAGCCAAAGATAAGACCCCGGAGGAGCTTTGAAAATGCTGGTCTTTCCCTAAAGGCCAAATTGCAACCCTGCACAAAGAAAGGCAGAGGCCGTGTGGCAGTTGTAGGTCTTTCATCAGCCTTTTCAGCTGGCCTTAAAATTACTATTTCTCTATGAAGTATGTTCTTTTATGTTAAAAGCTTTAAAAAGTACATATTTTTTAGCATAAGAAAGGCAAAAAAGGATGGTCACAAAGAAAGGAATCGAGAGAAGCGCTCACAACTGAGAACCGAAAGCACTCAATTCTCAGCCTATCCTCTCACTCAATTTCTCAACCTACCTTAGAGCTAAACTCTCCCAGCAGCAGCGGCAGAATCAGAGCAGCTAAACAAAGGGTTAGTAGTAATTTGATGTTAAATAATGACCAGAGACATGTAATGGGGGAGAAAAAAGTCTGTGAATGGAGTAAGATTTTTTCCAAGCAAATCAAGAAATTCTAAGATCTGGGAGTTAGAAATAAACCCTTCAACACTAGTAAGACCACATTCTTTCTAGTAAAGAGATGCTCTTATATCTTGTATCTTTGAGTTTGGTAATTCTTGCCTTGTTGGTTGCACAGAAAGAGTTCAATACATAAATGTAATTTCTCAGGCATATCCCAGAATATTTATTTTGACCTGTTCATACAATGAAGAAGGAGCCTCAAGTTGGAATGTGCTGTCAAGTAGCAGCCAAGTCTGAGACAGGTGCTTCCACATCTGATTAAGCAGGCAAGAAAGGATGAAGATAACTTTAAGGTCTTTAAGGCAACAAAAAGCAGAAAAGCTTCCAAAAATGGACAGCACTGAGGGGAAGCAAGTGCCTGTTAGAGGTATTTCTCAAATAGGTACAATTTTAACTGCTCATTCTACTGAAGTGTCTCAGGCACAGCTATTTCTCAGAGGTTTTGATTTTCAGACTGTGTTTCCTATGCAACATTCATACATATTTCTTGTATATAAAAAAGGCTGGGTTTGCGTGCTTGTCAGAGCAACTGAGTGACTTGACACAATAATCATCCTGGAAGAGACCTGAATCCTTTGTTTGGACCTCTAATCCAAACTCCTACTAAAAGCAGATTCAGTTATGAGGTTAGATCAGGTTGCTCAAGGTTTATACTGTCAAGTCTTGAAACTCCCAAAGGATGGAGACTGCATAATCTCTCTAAGCAACTTGTTTCACTGCCTCACTCTTATATATTAAAAAAAAAGAAAAAAAGAGATTTTATCTAATCTGAACTTGTTTTGTTTCAACTTATGTCCATTGTCTTTCATCCTTTCACAGTGAAAACCCTGGTGCTTCATAAAGAATGGCACACTGTTTTTCCCATGAGTTTGACTGCTTGGTAAAATATGTGGGGGATTTCCAAAAACTTCTTCACCTGACAAGAGGAACCAGGAATAAACCCCACAGCTTTTATAAAAATTTCAAATTAAACTGCATTTGCCTTGCAAATGGTCCAGTTCCTCATTACTTCATGGTAAGCATAAACATTTTGGAAGAGTAGAAAATATTAATTAGCTAAAAAACAGGCAGAGCAGCGGTTTCAATTTCAAGGATGAAACAAACCAAAATAAGTTGATCATGGAAATATCAAGATCAAAATTAGGCAGCTTAGATGGCTGGTTGTGACATAAACCACAATTTTCCAATCAGTGCCTAAAGCAGAAATGTCAGAACTGAACTAAATTGCCTAGATTAGGATGTTTAACTTGACATGTTTATTCTTGCTGAAAGCCAAACAAATCTTTCTAACTTTCTATGATGATAATTTTTTTCATCCATTTTTGTTTCTTTTAGAAAAGCTAATCAACTATTTTTTTAGCAATTCTGCAATATGAAACAAGCAAAATTACAAATGTATACATGCAAATATACAAATGTTCATAAAATACAATATTTATGTACTATTTTTGTCTATATAAAACTGATCAGATTCCATACTATTTGCAATGGTAGCCCTAGTTGGTAAAAGATTTCATATTTATCTATAGATAATTGGTCATCTTAGGCATAGGTAAATGTACTTTGAATAATTACAGATGCTTCTGAATTCCTCACACAGCTCAGTAAAAGTCAATCCACCGTGGTATCCATTAACTTAGCTCCTGGGGATCAGCAGCTCTCTGTGCTGCTGGCACAGTTAGACAAGGATCAGAACAGAGGAGAAAGAGACCCAAGAGAAATGGTCCTTCAGGGAGCTGAAGCTCACACAGTGCGTAGGAATTCATCTTTCCAACACCAGGACGTGCAGCCACAGCACAGTGCCCCAACATCCTGTTAGAGGAAGAAGAGAACTCCTGTGCAGGTGCACTTAGGCTCTGTACTTCTGGAAGTACAGTTCTGTACTTCTGGAAACAGTTTAGGACTGTTGTGATTATTCCTGATTTACACTTCAACATGGATACACCTTAATAACTGTCGGTATCCTACCTTATAACTCAGGACAGAAAAAACTGCTTTTTGCCTTTGAAATTTCAGTCTTAGAAAAGTGTCAGCAAGTATCTGGAAAGAAGTTGAAAGAAAAGGAGGGATATTATAAAATATCCCACGTGTGTTACAAATGGTGCTTACACAGGAGTAGATGACTCATTCTACTACATGTGCATCGGGGAAATGAAAGTGAAGTGATTGCTGAGCGAAAAGACAGTAAAGCCTTCTCAGGCATGTATCAAGAATGATCTTCAGTTCAGTCATGGAGGATGTGCAGCTCACAGAGTCTCCATCACCCAGTTTTTGTGGCTGTCCAGCAGTACAATGCCCCACCCAGCAGCCAGGAATGTACCTCTGTGAGGAGGACAGAAGGGGGATTGAACGAGAAGAGCTGTCCTCATGTACGAGTGAGCTAAACAAACAGCATTCCTCATCTCTGCTCATGTGTTTGATTGGTAGGGAGCAGCCACATCCAGGCACTGTGGTCTCTGCGGTCTCTCCTACACACAGGCCCCTTCAGAAAAGGCAGGGAGCTGCTGCTGAGGGCACAGCTCAGGACAGAGAGGAGTAGCCAGAACCTCATGGAGGCCGGGAAGAGTCACACACAGATGCTTTGCTACAAAACATACCTCACTATGCCACTAGGATTTATAAATTGGGGATTAGGAAGTGTTTGGGGGAAAATTACAGTTGAAAATCAAGATTCTGCTTCTCTGATCTTATCCTAAAGACATGCTTACTGAAAGGGACAACCTATTTACACCCAAGTCTTTGGAGCTCCCCCCACCAAACAAATCTATATTCTTTTTTGTGTTTAACAAGTAGAGATGCACCTTATTTAGCTTCTATATCAAACGGTATCCTTTATATTAAACAAAGAATTCTGTTACTAAATTCCACTTTTCAGTAATATTTTAAATGCCAACCACTAAATGCCCATTGCTCAATGTCCTAGACCTGCTCAAGCAAGAAACATTAAATACATCAAATTGGACTGTAAATTATGTGAGTTCTATTTTGAGCATGACATAATTCATCCTGTTGTTTCAATTTAATTATGTTTAGTCTTCAATCCACCCACAGCAGCCCCAATATTTCACATTTTGTTAGTTTGTCTGCTCTACTGCTCTCAGTTTGTTTGTCTACTGCTCTGACTAGTGACTTACAAAAATAACCACACTTCAAAACATCACTTCAGAAAATTAACCCTAAAGCGGTGTTCCCACCCCATCAACACTTCTGTGAAGGAGAAAAAATATCCTGACTGCCCAGCTACAGGACAACAGTAGTTGCTGAAAGCAATAACAGAAAAACAAGATGAAAACTCAGAAAAACACATATTCACATTTCAGTTATGGACTGTTTAATACTCTAGAATCTGAATCTGACAGCAAGTACTGTCATTACTTTATTATAACCTAGATATATATGCTTAAATCTTCCTATTAAAAAATCTTTTTTCAGATGGTATTTTCTGTGCCAGGTCCTACATATAAGATGATATTTTTCTTTTGGTATTTCCAGCAATATCAGTTGGAATAGTCCTTTAGTTGTAAAGGTATTTTACAGATCCTTTTTTCAAGAAAAATATGTTAAAGACAAATAAACTATCCACACTGAACAATAATATTTTTGCTACTTTAGACTTTTAGAGTAAGATTGTAAAAACTCCAAAAATTACTCTGTAATTTGGAAGGAAAAGCTTAAATGATAAAGGAGTTTAAATTTTAAAATCGCATTAATTTTCCTTGGATCATGGAATAAGGCATGAAGCTTACATATGTGTGTGGGTAGCTTACAAATTATTGCCTCTCCATGGTACAAACAATTCATTTGGTACCTTCACTTCTGCAAAACTGAGTTTCTGTAAGCACTCACTAACCTAACTTATTTTCTATGTAAAAACTCCTTCCCATAAATATACCTAGTTCTTCTGAACAGTCTTGACTAAGAAGTTTAATAATGTTAATGAATTTTTTAATTAGCAGTTGCCCCAGGACTGGTTATCACGTCATCACAATACTCCAGCAAGTGCAGACATCTCTTAAGTCCCATTCTGCACTGACTAGCCTTGGTGGTTGCTGTGGTTTAACTTCTCAAGCCTCAGCAGAATTTCCCTTCCCTAAAGAGAGGTTTTAGCCTGAGTCCCAGTTGCACCTCTTTAGACAGGGATTGTAACATCTGGTGGGAACAAATGATGCTTCAACATTCCTTATGGGAATGCAGTATTTATCTAGCAAATAGGAACCCTACAACTTAGGAGAGAGTCTAAATATACATTTTTTCCTTAATTCAAATGATCAGCCCAAACATAAAATACAAAGCTCAACACCCCAGCTAGCAAAAATTATTGTTACTTTGTTGTTGTGCTGGCGGGTTTTAAACAAGCCAGAAGTTCTTTATTCTTTCCCAAACCTACCAACAAAAGGTTGACAACTTACATTGCAAAGATCTCCACTTTCACTAGCGGAAGTGGCATTTCTGTTTTGTTTTTTTTTCAGTCTAACTTGAAAATCCTTTACATCCACTCCTGCTAAAATGATGCTTAGCAGTGTTAGGGTGGTAGGACAGGAAGTCTCACTTCAGGGCCTACTTTCACACAAGACCTAATGTCTTATGGTACAATTTTCTGTTTTTCATTATTTCTTCAAAATATTTCTTTGAAACTGACAAAGTTATCTTTGATGTAAGGCAAGAAGACAACTTATCAGAACCATCTTTCACATAAAAATTAGTCTGGATCGAAGCACCAACAGAAATTATTTTGTGTGAATAAACATATTTTAAAGGCCATGAGTTGGAAATAGAATCTGATGATTACATTCTGAATGTGTCAAAAATGAAATTTAACAAACTGAGAGTGCAGCTGAGGCCTAACCTGCTCTGTTTCCCTCAAATCCAGATTTATCATTGCCTCCTATTTGCGGGTTTGGCTCAGCATCTTGACTCAGGGTGTTGAACGACACCCTCAGGGTCCTGCTGGAAAAGAATAAAAGCTTTCTCTCTCAGCTAACCAATAAAGACCAAGTCAACAGCACTCCGGGAACACCTATTAAAGCCTACCAGAGTCTAATAAAAACAGTTACTTAAATATTAAAGCCATCTCATTGCTAGTGGCTGCAACACAAGAAAGCAGGCATTTCAGCTAGTTCAAGCCCTCATCGAAGGCTTAAAAGGAAAATTTGTTCTATTTATAGAGAAAAGCATAGAAGCACTGTGTTTGCCAGCCCATTTTATTCTAACATCAAAGAAAATTCTTGTTTAAACCAATTATTTCTTAAATCCTACAAGTAAAAGTCATGTCTCCACCCCCTACATCGGTGCTACTGTACCCAGCCAGCCCAAAACAAACCATGGCCAGTCAGAACCATTAATGTCAACCATGGGGTCAGAGTATATAAATTCCTTCAGGGTGTTAAAAACATCAGAAACACCATTTGTGTTTAGACAGATGTAAAGGCACAACAGGTTACAAACTTACAAGGCTCAACAAAAGCAAGGGGTGCCACGGGAAACAAAAGGTAATGGGGACAAATAAGAGAACCTAAACTTCCTACAACTGAATTCAAGACAAAAATAAAACCACTCCTAAAATAAACTTGTTCTAGGTCCATAATTGCACCAAAACAATAAGATGTTTACTTTCCTTTAAACTGGATTCTAACACTGAGCACTAAAGTCAAGGATCATTTAATCCTTTCCTCCCCTTTTGCTGCACACCATTTCCACCCTGAAAAGCAGCAGCAGGATGGATTAGTTCAGTTCAGAGACAGGTTTTGTTGTGAAAGGCTCAGCTTCACTGTAGCAGCTATAGGTTGGAGAGAAAAAAATGCTCATTGTGCTGGGAATTTTGGAAGTCCCCAGGTAGAAACACACCAAGCTTCATTTTACACTGCCTGTGGATGTCCTCTCTGCCTTCTCTCTTCCCTTTCTCTGCTTACCTGTCTCTGAAATATTCCACACTCAATCAAGGTTTGCAAGTTGGTCCTCACATTTTGATTATGTTTTTTGTTTATTATGATTATTTGATTATTTTGATTTGCACAGCATTAATCCTGGGGGACTGCAGGAGAGGCACACCATTAGCACTGGGGGTAAAAATGCTCTAAAGAGGTGGGTGCTGGTCTTGAGAGTGCTCAGAGAAATTCATGCCACCCAGCATGAGTATGCATCAGGAATTTTTCCACACAGATGGGAATGCACCATCCTCTTTCCAATAGGCAGGCTGCGCCATACACAGCCAAGAAGCGAGGGTTCCTGGGATGTGGTGCCAGTTAAAAAGAGGGTTGGAGTACAGCTCCAGTCTGTACTGCAGGGGATCACCTTGTGTAAAAACAACAGCTATGTGTTGGCCAAATGGGAAAACTCTGAAATGTATCTTTAAAATGGTTTGCTATGTAACAATTGGAACTTTCATGTATTCTAAGAATCTTTTTTGTGCAGATACAGAGATGTAAGAAACGTGCAAATGAAAGACTAAGAGAATGACTGCAATGCCCATCTGCCAAAGGCACAGCACTGATCATGGATCATCCGGTTCCCTTCTGCAGGCAAACCATAATTAGGTGGCCAAAGAAAGAGAACAGAACAAAACAAGCTCTGACACATCACCAAGAAACAGCAGCTTTGACCTTTCAGCATCCTGAGCAGCAACTTGCTGTAGCTCAATTGACAAATCATAAAAGAGAACTTAGTTTGGTATAAGAGAGTAAAAGAAAGATCAACTACATCATGCAATTCTTCTTACATTTCCCTCTTAATGATCTTTATGGAGACTACTAAAATACTACTGCAATGTAATACACTGTAGGGTTTCACTATTGAGCAAAACATTATTTTTTCTAAAGAGCAAAAAGGACACATTGGTAGCACAACTGGACTCCAGTCTGAGTTCTCAGTAGTTTATCTTTCTCCTTAAAAGACTTCTCCCTGAAAAATCTCTTTGGAAAAACTGATTTTAAAGTGTATGAAAATCTCAATAAACATAGCCTTCCTGTCACTTAAAAACCAGACCAGCCTCTCTGGTTTCCTAATTGCTACCAGACAGAAGTAATTATAACTAAAATAACACAGTTTTGTTTGACTTTGCCATCCCTGCAGTGATCCCCAAAGGTTAGAGAACCCTGCAAGATAAAGAGGTACATTTCACTAAGGAATGAAAAGGAAAACCATCATTGAAATTTGGCCCATTGCTTCTTGATATTATGAGAGTAGAGTGATTTCAGGACTAAAACTACCAAGCTCATCATCTTGAATTATTCCTTCTGCTGGAGGAAGAAGGAGGTAACTTCCAGAGCAGTAGAGAATTTTTCTAAGACTGCTTCACATCTTATCCTCATGGGTGTAGAGCAGATCTCCTGTCAGCACAAACTTTGGTTGTACAGGAGACACAGGAGCTTCTTTCCTTCCTGACCATTAGAGTCAAATCCCAACATTGCACAGAGAAAGAAATTATTCTTTCGCTTGAGAGATACAGTCATTAAAATAGGAGTTCGAGGTAGCCATCAGTTTTTTCACCTGTTTCCAAGCAGACACCAAACTGTCCACACAGCCAGAGAGTTTAGCCAGCCTAAGGACGTATTTCATGCCACCTAGTTAGGAACCAAAATGTTGCCAACTCCCAGTAACTGCAGTGTCTCACAAGGCTCAGTGCCCTCCTTAGAAGGTGTGAGCTACAGAGTGAGGCATTTATATCACAATCCCAGCCTTTAAAGTAAGGCTTCTCTCTCTCATGACTGCCAAGATGCCCTTTAAAAGTTGTAATGGCTCACAGAATAGAAGGCAACTAAAAGCAACAATTTCTTATCTCATTTCTGAGTAAGCCTCATGTTCTTTGGGTAACTGGTGATTCTGGTAGTGGCAGTGTCCAGTTTTACAGGTTCCAAGAGAGCAAATCACTGCCTTCTCCACATCCCATCTATAAATGCTTGAAGGCACTCCAATTCTTTTAACAGCAGGATAACATAGCATGAAGGATTATTTCATGACTACTTCAAAATCAATGTTTCAAACAAGCTTCACTTCGCAGCAGAGCTGGAAGAAAAATAAATCTGAGAATGCGTCCACTCAAAATATGCACTTCCCAGCTCAACCTGCCAGCTTCTTCCTGCTGAGTCAGCAGGGAACTGAAGGAGACTAAACAGCTTCCCCCTAAAAGCTGCAGAGGTTAACATAGCTCAGCTGATACCCTACCAATTCATACGAGTTGAACACAAAGTAGAAGGCTGGCAGGAGATCAACATTTTTAAAATTGAAATGCTAACATTTCCAGTCTTTTTAACCTCATTTTAGCAAGTTGATGGATTTGTTTGTTCATTTTCACTCTGTCAGTGAATCTTTTTAGAACAATCCTATTTGACATTGACATAAAGGTTACCATGTGCATCAGGCAGTTTGAATGTGTTGCTTAAGGAAGAGAAAGACAAAATAACTCAAGGAAGACCCAGAGAAAGCAACTTTGGAAAATAACATGGGGTATACTTTAAGATTAGTGCTTTGCTGTAAAGGAGGACGCAATAGTTTACAGAAAAAAGAAAAAGAAAAAAGTACGCTTTGTACAGCATTTATTTGTCTACAGACAATAAAGTTTTCATTAAAAATATTTTTATGAACTGTCATACTGTTCTGTTAATATAGGAAGTTACATGAAAACAAGGCTGTTCATTAGCACAATCCTAGAAGTGATCTAAATGTGATAAATTATAAGGAGACACCACACAGGAATTGCGCACAGGTATTCATAGGAATATCTCATTAAATTCTGAAGTTACCAATGACAAAAACAGAAAAAATAAGTGCGTTTCATTTGCAATAGAAAAAGGACCATCCAAACCCAAAGCAGAGTAGCCTTACATTTTCAAAATGAAAAAAAAAAACAAACCCAACAAAACCTGTTGGAATGGTGTTGATAATGTAGGAATGAAGAGCACCAGAAAGCAGTTAATTACCCAGTTTAGACTGCATTCATATACTTTTCATTGCATTGACCATTATTTTGCCATTTATTTCCTAACAGCCTTTCCTTAAATGCACCCAAAGCCATTGGAGGTTTCAATGAGCAAAGAAACAGGAATGGAGACTCAAGGCTTGGATCACAGCCAGAAAAAGAAAAGCTGCTGCCATATGTTAAATGCATAGGGACATGTCACATCACAATTGAATTCAAACTTCCCCAGTGTCTGCAATTTCACTTTAAAAAGTGTGGCATGATATGAAAAGACATTTTCATGTAAGTTTCAGTAATTTTATAATGTTAAACAATGATTTTACAGCAGACACCACTCATTAGTGATGTACAGAAACTTATTTATGCTTATATAAAAAGTTTTTATATATGCTTATATGCAAGGTCAATGGAAGAACATCAATACAAGCTCAAAGATAATTGCAACACTCCCTGCTGTAAGATAAAAAAGGAGGGTGGGATAGCGCAGAGAAAAAACAAGGGGAAAGAAAAACCAAAGGGTCTTAAATTAAAAACCACTCAAAATCAGCAAAAAGTATTGCCTCGAGAAGTGAGGGAGAAAGAAGTGAAAAGAAAAAGAGGGAAATAAGAAACTCCATAAAACAGTCCAAAACCTTTTTATACTAATTTATATAAGGAACATGGAAGATAGTGACAAAATAGTGGGTTATCAATGTGAAACAGAGGTGTGGGAATGTACTGGAAAACTGATAAAAAGACCTCTGGCAATTCCCAGGCTGTTTGAGTAGCATATAATGAAGCAACTTTCCATCAGCCTGGGAAGGGGAAAAAGCCATGTCAGGGGAAACAAAAAAAACCCCAACCAAACATATAGTGGCTAGCTACACTGCTGAACTCCAGATAATGCCTCTGTGCAATCCTTTCACTAAAAGCAAATTAAGAAATACAGTAGGCACTTGCTTACTTAAGAAGGACAATTCTGATGCAATTAACTATTGAATAAGGGCTTAGTTCTTCCCACTCAAAGAAAAGTCCAATGAAAAAGAAATCCTGAAAACTTAATGAAGACATACATTATTGTTCATCTGCTGTTCTGCTACAATACAAATCCTCTACAAAATCTCCAATCATTAACAAATAGAAAAAGCAAATTACTAGAAGTTAACCCGAAGGTCAGCTGTCTGCACCAAGCCAAAGATGCAGCCCCAGTGAGCAGGTCCTCAATGGAACCAAGCTCCGTGAAGGGAAGCTGGCTGGCTTTGCATAGCCAGAGAGGTCTGGGAAAAAGCACCAGGTACAAAATCCGAAAGATGAAATGTCTAGGAGCATGAAAATATTTCAGCATCCATGAAGGAAATGTAACTACGTCGCATTTTATGTAATGCAGTATTATTTTGGTATTATCTTACGACAGCAAAAGAAAAGAAAACAAAGAAAGAAGAACATTCATGTTCACTAGGTCTTTCTATCTTTCTACCTTTTCTGTAGAGATTCATCTGCAAGGAGAGTAAACTGTAAATGTTGAATCAAATTCTCAAGTTCTGTTACTGGTGACCAGCAGTTAGAATCAGAAAAAAAATTATTCCATGCAACACTGGAGCACCTTACATCAAGAAAAACAATATGGAACTCAAGAAGTTACAGCAACTCTGTTGTCTGGGACATGCCTTTTTTTGTTCCAGATAAAATCCAGAAGGATGACAGGCCATTTTTATCAGTCTCTGAGTCATAACTTTTAGACATTAAGACCAGAATTGAAAGTTATTTTCAGTTAATTTTGAACAGCTGTTGGTAGACAAGTGCATGAATTCTGGAATTACTGGGAAAAAAATCTGATATCAGAGCTACAACATGACTCAAGACTGAAAACAGAAGGAAATGGTGTTTTGTTTCCCTAGAATCAATCACTATGCATTGCCTGACAAAATTCTCTGGCACTGGAACAGAACACAATAAAACAGATCTATTGACAAGCCTGGGAAGCACAGCTGGAGTGCTCCATTTTCCTCATAGAGGGAAAGGTTCTCCAAATCCTTTTCCTACTAGGTGTGAGAGGTTCACACCATTATAGCGAGGTAAAAAAAAAAAAAAAAAAGGGTAAGAAAGGAAATAAAAATGGTTACCAGAATACAGTGAGAAGATTTATATTAATTCTTGTAAAGAAGTATGAAAATATGCACCTGGACCCTCCAGAAGCACCTCCAACCCTGCTGGGGTGGGCTAGTGGAGCTTTCCCTGGCTTCTCTCCAGTCAGCAACTTGAGAGCACAGCAGGCAATACCAATGTGGCTTTCCCCTTCCCTGTGTTGCAGGCCATGCACATGAGCTCCAGATTCCAGGAATTCTGCCTGGGCTGCCATTCCTCTCTGCTGGGGATGAGCACACTCTGCAAGGTGTCTACTTGAGACAGTCAGACTGGAAATTAAAGCTCCCTTTCCAAGAGAAAACCCGTGTGGGAAGCAAAATCAAATGGCACTTTGCAAGCTCATAAGGCCAGTTACAAAATTCAGCTGCATCTGTATTAACTCCAAGTCAAGTACTTTTTTTGGAGAGGGGAAAAACCAACCAAAACAAAATTCAACTGAAGCTTTATTCATTACCTTTGCTTTAATTTGCTCTCCCATCTGTGGGTGGCAATTAGCTCTCCATCACAGAGGAATGTGAACTTGTCCCCATCCCCAGGAGAATACAAATTTCTTCCTCCTGGCAAAGGCCTGCATATTCTATAGCAACACATTGCAACAAAAATGAGGCAATCAATTACCCTTTGTAAACTAAATCTTACAGGGGTTTTTCTTAAATAAAAAAAAAGGCACTTTGATACCTCATTGGGTTTATATGATATCATCATTAAGCTGGGTCACCTAACACAAAACTAATAGTGTTTGACAAATCCAGAGCTGTGTGGGAGAAAATATCTGGGGACTGAACAATTACTGCAATTTACTCCAGACTTTCTAAGGCCCAGGGCTGGCCATCCCCTCAATGTTAGCATCAAATAAATCAGCTGCCAGTCCTGCTGTGCCTTCAGTGCATAACAAGAGCACCTGGCACTGCAGGACCAGGTGCTGCCCAGCCTGGCACCGCCAGCACAGCTCTGCCCAGTGCCACCCAGAGCCACCTGCTGCCTGTTCGTTCTGTGCTTGAAAATCAGGCAGTGAGGGAGGATTTTAAGTCTGCCTGAGGTACCATAGGATGTTTATTAGACTGATAAGACTCCTCTTCTGTTAGGAATTTCAGCCTAACACCAAAAGATTTATGGAAATACTTCACCTCAGGAACTGGTTTAATGAGAAACTGAGGCCATTTCCCAGTTCTCACATTGCTGTCATACCCACCCTCCATAAATAAAAATCACCATAAATAGTTTTTTGTGAAACAGAATTAAAACTTAAAAGTTAAGCTTTGGTGCTAAATAAAAAGGCATCTGCCTCACCTTACATACTGCAATTTGCTCCACTAAGAGTGAATAATACAACGAGAAACGAGTCCCCACAGGTATCTTTTGCAATGCTACAGCCTGAATGTTTTAAAACTCTACCGAATAGGTTAAAAGGGTATATAGGAGATAGTCAAACACCATCTGGTCATAGATGACAGTTTTTAGATCTAATGTTGAAGAAAAGAGAACAGAAATTAAACAGAAAAAAAATTCTAAAAAATAAAAGAAGAAACAGAAAACACGATAATATTCTTGGCTTACTCATTTGAAGTACTGACTAATGAGAAATTCTGAAGGTAAAATAGTCAAAATCATTAGCCACCCTTGATGTTATCCAATTATTTTCGAAATATTTACTCTAATTAATACGAACAATGAATTAATTGTGGTTACATAACTGAATTACTGTGAAATTAAGTTCCTTTGAAGAAATACAGATAAGTAAAACTTGTTTTCTAAAATTGGTTTTCTTATTGGGAAATGAATTAATTTTTAGACAACCATATCTAGGCATCAAAGCAATGTAGTTATTTATATATTTGCAATGTTCTATTTATGGAGGGAAAATATTTAAGGCATTAGTTGTTAACAGTAATTAACTCAAAACTGGTTTTTCTATTAAGAACAGAAGAATCAATGCAGACAAAAAATCAAAACTATATCATGAATACGCATGATTTAAAATTGTCTTGCTATTAATGCACAGTTTTTAAATAAGCTACTACTACTCCAGAAAATGATCAAGTTGGTCACTGATTGAAACCTTGCCTCAGCACACAATTGACACTTCTTAACAGTCCAGCCTGTCCATACTGGCATGATACAGTTTTGACATTTATCTGCCACGCCTGGCACTCTGCACTGAAGGCACCACATAGTCCAACAGCTCTGATCTCTGACTCCATTGTTTCCCAAGGCCATAGCTGCTAAATTACACTGAAATTGGTATGTATGGAAAAACTACCCCAAATTGTACCCTATTTTATATCCACCACTAAAATAGTAAGACCCCCATCAGCAGGAGAGTTATGCTGTTTAATTTAACACCTGAGAGTTTACTAGTTTCACACATTAAACTTACTGCCTTCTTTTATGGCATTGCCATTGAAACCGAATAGATCAACTCCCTACCTAATTATTATTACCAAATTATACTTGGTATGGGGAGTCACACAGCACCATTCATTATCTGATTATGCTGAATTTCTTAATTAGCAATAAATGCAGCATTTTTTGGACTACAGACACATATGATCTCCATTCTTTTCAAACAAATGTCAACTTCAAGGTATTGATTTTCTGAACTGCTTTTTATGTAACATTTGGCTTCTATCAGTGAGAAAAACCCCACATTTGTGTATTCATCTTTCAGGAAAGCAGGAGCTGAGGCACAGCCCAAAATCTGCAAACGAAGGGAGCAGTAAAATTTACAGAGCCCCAGGCTGCCTTGGGTGGCTGCTACTACAAGTCTACTTGCTCAAATGCACTGCTATTTCTCACCAGAGCTGGGATACTTTCAGTTTTTAAAAATCCTGTGTCCAGCCTCATGGGAAGAGGGCCCTAGTGGCAGACCAGATACTGAGATCAAACTCTTTACAATTATATTTGTGCTTTAGAGAGGCAAGTAAAAATATCTTGGACTCTCCAGAACTTTACTGTGCCTTGAGATCCTTAGTATTTTTCGTCTTTATATAAAAAAATTAAGTTTAAACAAAAAAACACTGTGGGAGACTCAGCATTTCCATCTTAAATATCTTGAAGGCTTTTGCTCTTGGAGAATTTAAGGTACTGATTAAGCAGCAATCTATACTATTTCTATTTTTTGAAGTTAGTAATAGAGGCCTTAAGTGTCCTCTAAAATGGATACATTTGGTCATTGAAATAACCACTAAGGCAATTGCGGCTTTCACTGAATTTTCTACAATTTATTGTAGAAAACAAATTATTATTTATGATTTGTTTTAATCAGCGGTTTTAATCAGTGTTAACATCTGCACCACAGCAATCTTAATCAGGAAATGCCACACTTAATTCTGTCAGCATTCAGAATTCACTCTCCTAAAGCTCTTCAGTGTTTAGGTATCTTGGTGCTGTAACTCAGTGCTCAACTGGCTGTAATTAATCAAGTTGTGATGTAAGGAACCACACGGATCTTTCCATTCAAAATGGTCAAACAATAAGCCAAGGAACCACAACCTGCCTAGAAATGTTTACAGACCCCACTTAACTTACTGTCATTTTAAAATGCCACATGTCCTGCAAATTTACACTGGTTCAGGCAATGAATTTTCTTGCACGTAAGAGTCCACCAAGCCATGCTGCTCTGACAGCTGAGTATCTGCAGAAAAAGCAGCAACTCCACAAAGGTGCACTTGCTCATTTAGAGAACATATTTAATCAGATTCCAGATGGTTAAAAGTGTTAGAAATATAGTTTCTGTATGTAATAAAAATAAATACAATTATCAGTTTAGCACAATATTCCATTGCCATATTAAAGATACAATAAAGAGTTTTCTGGAACTGTAAGGTACTAATAAGCCTCACAAATTATGCCAGTGTTTCTTACTGATTTTGCATAATAAATCTATTCCAGTCTTTGCTTCATGAATAAAAAAGGTGTCAGAAGACCAGACCATCCCTGGGAGATTGTGCCTTTTGTCCAGCTTATTGGAAGCTGTACATAGGCTCCTGAAATCAACTTCGATGGTATTACTGATACATTTGTCATGACTTATATTTACATGATCATCACTAAAGATAAAGTTTAGGCATGACTAATGTAAGAGACAAAACCCTGGAACCTGTTTCCAGTCAAAGTGACGTTATTGCAGGTGACTTTGCAGTATTCTAATACATGATTTCTAGGGAAGTTAAATATTTGTTTTCCAACAGTAGAAGCTACTTCCTGCAATGTTTCTTTAAAGCTTTTTAACAAAATTAGAGATGTGGCAGGAAAGTAAGAAAAAATCCTCCTAGAAAATCCTGGTTCTTTACAAATGTCTGGCAGCTTAAGTTTGTGCAGATTTTAGCTACGGAAGGAAATAATTCACATTCCTCCAGTTTTTATCTGTACTTTCCAGCATGGTCACATATACTCACAATCAGTAAATCCCACTGGAGAAAAGCTGCATGTAAGCTATCACAAAAACCTTGTCTTATGCATGAGACTTGAACATACGTTTAGTATACACATTAATTCTACTGCCATCTATTTCATTACTACTCTTAAGAGCCAATCAAGTAGAACTGCTTTTTGTTAAGGTTTGCAAATATTTCTGTTATACTATTTTTTCACTGAAGTTTAACTTTTCATACTTCTAACAGACCAGGTCTGAGTTGTAAATACTTCAGGGACTTAGGAACCTAGAGAAAAATGAACCCCTACTGAATTTGAAGGAAGAATGTTTTAATATTCAACCATATAGCCCCAACCTTATTCTGTATCATATCTAAACTTGTTTCTGAAGCCTGTTCACTGTCAAATTTGCTGTCTGGTGCCAAACTAATTCATTGCCAAATCATATATGCCTTCTTGTCACCAGCAGTTGGCTTTTTCACAAAATGTGTATTGAGCTGAAATGAGAAAATAAGCATTAATCAATAAGCATTTGTGTGAACAAATGAAGTTCTCATACTATGCTATTTTTCTTTGATTTAGCAACTACCTCATGATTACACATCTCAGCTTGCAGTGCTCACACAATGTGTTTCTACATTGCACCCAAGAAAAGGCAGTCTTTCACATAGTTTGCCAAACCAATAAATTACCGGTGGAACTTTTTTTGTCATTTTAATGGATTCATCTTCCAGCTATTACAGACGTCTTTAAAAATCAGGATTGTGTAATATAATCCAGTGTATTAAATTAAGCTGTTTTCTAGAGAATATTGACTTCACCAGAGGGGTTCAAGTCAGAATTTAGAAAGACAGTTAGTCCATGGTTCATATTCTTCCTATTATTCGACTGCATTTTGGACCAATTTCATATTAATGAAGTTTTTGAATCAAATATAAAACAAACGTCACTGTCAAATCCATTAATATAAATCAGAATATGACATGCCAGGACCTATAAGCATTCCTATTATGCATGTATGCTCACAAAGATAGTTTTGGTGCTGCTGAATATGGAAATATTTTAAAGGAATTTGGAACTGAAGGGACGGAGGTCTGTAATGGTAAAGTGCCTGTTGGAAGTTCAGCCCCTCTGACACTGCCAAAATGCAGCAATGGGGAGGAATTGCAGTGTCCTTTAAAATCTGAGGTACGGCTCTGCCAATTTAGATTGCTGTGAAATAGGTACATCCTGAGCTGTCAGTGAGCATTATTAAAAATGTTGTGAAATAATTTAATGAAATGTTTAATGAATATGCAAATGTCAGCCAGGAACAGAACTCATTTTTTAATTTGCTGATTCGGGTGCAAGAATAAATTACTGAAAATAGAGACAGGAGTAAGCCATCTGTAAATGCACCTCAGGAGAGGAGGAGATGAAAATGTTCTGTTTGCTATCTCAGTACGGGACATAATGCCCAGAGCATTTTGCCTGAGGCCAAATCTATTTCTTCATCGATGAGATAAGAAACTTCTGTGTCCTAGCTGTGTTGGCTCCTTCTGTGTCCTTCCACAGAAAACATTCTGTGCGTTCAGAGCTCTCCCTCTTACCATGGAGTGAAGCTGCAAGAAGTGTGGGCAGGGCAGAAGGGAGTGGGAGGGTTCAAGAAGAGCACCGCTTATGTGCAGCTGGTAGGACAGTTTCAGGCTTGGCTGGGTTTGCACTGGACGAGGTTTCTAAGGAGAGTGTGACTGTCCTTCAGCCACACCCCGTATGAGGAGGAGGCAGTGAATGCCAGCAAACCCATGCTGGGTTTGACCAGTCCAGCCCAAGCTGCAAGCCTGTGCACACTAAGGAAAGCCATCTACAGGTGCCAGGACACTGAACCCCAGACAGGTTTGGCAAACTTAATTAAACCCTTCAGTGGCTTTTGTGCTGTGGGGATTTTCCCTTTACATGTCTGATGCCTGAGAACACTTTAGGGGTGTTGATGGAGACAGAATTACTGAGTTCCCCCGCTCCAAACTGCTGAGAAATTAAGAGAATGCAAGATATCTAATTTGATCCCTCTGATAATATATTCTCTTCCTTCAAGCAAAATTACTTTTTTTTTTTTTTAATGAGGGCAGGGTTAGGTTTCTCCTGCACAGTGTAACACAACAGGCTCATATTGATGCTTCAATAGGAAATTTGAAACAGATCCTGTCATGGAGAGTGGCTTAATTATCTTGATGTCATTACATAACATATTCATAAATGAAGCCGAATCTGAAAATAGCAAAGTAATATTGTTCAGATGTGGAACAATCAGGTATAAATTGAAGATGAGTTTTCAAATAGCTTGTAAAATAGATTACCTGAATGGAAAGTAAAGTCTGCGTGGCAATCATCAATGGGTTATAGTAAAATGGCCTGAACCCTGAGGGTTTAGGGTCTATGATTTCACTTCTTAATTGCTTTTCACACCAAGTGGTTCATGTTTAGCTGGGGTAAACTGAACATTAAAACTGATGGAGAGCAATTAGGTGACTAAGTACCACTTTGCAATTCTTCAGTTCACATCAGAAACAACTGAGCCCTCTAACTCAACAGGTATATTTTCCTCTTCTTCTCCTTTCTTTACATATACTTTTTTCCCCCCTCAAATCCCAGATATAAATAGTGAAGAGTAAATATGACAACATGGATTTCAAAGCAGTATGACACAGAGTGAAAGCTGTAATTGGTATTAGGTATGCTCCAACTGCTGAGGAAGAAATGGACTATTACCATGAAAAAACAGCAACCAAACTCCAAAACAATAGCCCAGTGTTAATGGAATAAGCAGAAATTTAGCTTGTCACACTCTTGATTTCCATATACCATATAGTAAGCCCAGCTTTCAAAGCAAGTGCCAGCCCAGCTGAAACATATTAGCAGTCTTCTGAAGAACTAAGAAAAGCAGAATCACTAATCAAAGCTGAAACATGTAACTTTGAACAGATTTTGTGTCATGAAATAATACCGGCAGTAAGAATTTATGAAGAAGCTATGAAATAATGTTCTATCAAATCATTAAAACATATTGTTTGGATGGGAAGGAAGCTATGGGAAAAGGGATATATAGTATAACTAGAAAAAACAGTGGAGCATAACATAATAGTCCAGTGACAAATCTGTAGGCTGGGAAGAACACACCAGAGCAATGTTTGGATTATGGAGCAGTAACAGCAATAGAATCTCTGCAGCACAAATGCCTGTTCTCAGAAAACAAGGTTGAGAAAACCAATTTGCTCAAATGCATAGTTAATAAAATACCTGATGCCTCTGGTGAAGTTTTCCCAGTTGATTCTTCAGAGAGTAACAGAATGAACCAACTTTCATTTCTCCCCAGTGAAGAGAATCATTCAGACAACAAGCACGAAGTTAAAATTAAGCTAAAATAAGTAAGATAATTGTGAATGATTGGTTTAGATTAGATAATAGGAAAAAAATGCTTTACCATGAGGGTGGTGAGACACTGGCACAGGTTCTCTTGAGACACTGTGGATGCCCCATCCCTGGAAATTTAAATGCAGGTTGGCTGGGACTTGGAGCAACCTGGTTTAGTAAAAGGTGTCCCTGCTCATGGCAGGGGGGTTGGAACAAGATGGTCTGAGGTCCCTTCCAACCCAGGCCATTCTATGAACATTAAAAATAGAGTGTTTAACTATTAATTACGCCTTCTCTACCATCCTCCAACAGTTAAGCTATGAGGTTTCATCAGCACAGGCAGCTGTGTGCAACTGAGGGTACCCATGTGATGCTGCACAAGGAGCTGTTTGGCTCAAATTATGTTTAATTTTAGAAAATTAGATTCTAATTATAAATTTTCATCTGGCTGATGCTTGACTTGTAAAGCCTTGAAACGTAAGTGCAACATTTTAATAATTCTAACTAATACTTTCTGTGAAAGCACCGAATTTTAACACAATGTAGGCAATATACTGGACTCCAATGCCTTCCCAAACTCTTCAGATATTTCAAAATATAGTTTAAGTTACTACATTTACTTTTCAAGTGAAATCCACTAAACTAAACATATTAAAATTTTGCTAAAGTTTGTGATAAAATTTAGGAAAACACCATAGATATTCATGGTGGGGGACATGCTGTCCAAATATATTGATGGATGAGTACACATCTCACCCTCTTTTCAGACCTGAATGAAGTAATTCCAATATTTTTTTCCCCTTGCAAGTCAGTGGAGAGAACCGAAAAGCTCAAAATTAATTATTTCTTTCCTACTGTGTAAGTGCTAAGTTGGGAAGTGCACATCATCCTGTGAAGCAGAGAAACATAATTTAGTGATGGTTCTTTGAAGGGAAATTTCTTAATGAGGAAGTGAGCACAGAAATTGAGCTGCTGTTCAAAGGGTGAATGAAATGCTGGATTTCATTTTGATTGTAGATCATCTGTATTGATGACTGTGCCCAACTAGGTGCTGACTTCAATTTTTTCTAATCTCATCACCATAGGAGAAAATAATCATAACCCAGCCATAACTTGTTTTCTAAGTCAGCAGTCAGTTGTGAAAAAAGCCCCTGTCACTCAATTTCTTCAGTACAGTTAATAAAAATATAGATTTTTCCTTTTTCAGGCAGTAGAGATGACCAGAAAGTGACTAACAAAATAGAAAATGCCCTCTGCAAAATGTGACTGGAGAAATTCTATTCCCAGTTGCTGACAAACTATACATGAAATCTGTCATTTCATTCCAAAACCCTCCAGTGAAAGTGTTTGTCAGTACTTTTGTTGAAAGTTGTTAATTCAATAAAAAAAAAGGCCTAAATGGACAAGACATATGGAATGATATAAAATTCATGCTGATTTTTAAGTGAGGTTCCATTAATTTTATAGTTTTGTGTGAATTACTGGATTTTATCCTGTTTTTGGTTTTGTGGGGTTTTTTTCTCCCTCGAAGATGATCTTGTCTTTTGCAAGCAACCAAGCCTAAGATGCTCTGCATGGCCTTTGGCTGCTGTGCCATCTTTCTGCGCTGTGTTAGCTCAGTGCAGAACCCAGTGGTGGAGTTCCTAACAATTCTCCTCTTGCAAACCTCACCTTGCAGGTTCTGGGGGCAATCCAGGCTGAATTGCCCAACAGGGGCACCCCACAGCAGCTGGCTCAGCTCAGGAAACTCCATGGAATCTCAATACTAGATGACACCTGTGTGGCAGAGGCGGAGAAGCAAGCTGGCAAAGCAAGTAGCCACTCACGCCATTTTTCTGGGTCTGCAGCCACTAAGCACCTATTGCAACCAAATCCTTCACAAGTGAGTTTAACATTTATTATGGTGGATACTAGCAAGCACTCAGTACAGGTAATTATTTTTGCTCCTCTTTCAAAGGGTAACTATAGATTCGGAGGCAGTGCCTTCCCACAGCATCAACATAAGCAGATCAAGATGATTACATGCATCTCTCCCTTCATGCTGAACTCCCCATTTCATCTCTGCTTCATTAAATACAGCCTTTGATTACAGGAAAAAGTAATTATCAAACATGTCACAGGCATGCTAAAAATAATTTTTCCAGCACACAGTAGCTGGGTAGGTAGGTTAATTTGCCTAGGCAAGATCTGTCCTGCTTTTCATCTTGAGCTCTCATTTGAAATGCATGTTTTTATCACTTCCATTGCAGGTTTCACCTGAAATTTTGTCACTGTTGCATTTATAATAAATTTAGAAATGAAGCTTCGTACATCTTTAATTAGCTCTCCTTCCAACTTCAGGTGGTTAAAAAGCATGAGGAAGGTCTGAATGGGCTCTGCTCTGACTTTGGCTGAACAGTGTCAGTGCTTTGGGAGTGACAGAAGTTTCACACCTCCGAGAACAGCAGCTCACCTGTGCTCACACATCCCTAACATTTCCGACACTATGCAAGAGCCAGATCAAACACAGCATTTGTTTCCCTTTTTTCCAATACAAACACTGGCAGCTTCGCAGTGCAGCCCAGACACCGAGTGGGAGAATGTTATAAGCCCCTTAAGTTCCTACATTAACATGATGCCTGCTGTCTTTGCTTGAACTCTCAATTAACCAGAAAAAGCAACTTAAAGCATGTCCCACTACAATTCCTGGCAAAAGCATCTGTGATGCAAGGATATAATGCTGCTCACTTAGTTGAGAGACCAGGACAAAACATGATTGTGCTGGGCTGGAAAAGTGGAATCACAAAGACTTTTTTTTACTGGTTTCGTTTCAGAAAGAGGTTAACAAGATGTATTTGCTCTACTAGATTGCCTAGGTAATTGTCCAATCCTGTATTAAAAATCCCCTGAATAGTTAGAATCAAGAAAATGGGATGACTGATGCTTAAGAAGGTTGAGCAGATAGAATGGTCATTCTGAATTGTTTGGCTGATTAAGAAAGCATCCAAGGAAGAATGAACCTCAGTTCAAAATATTCATTTTCATATAGTTGCCTGGCCTGGCAGGGACCCAGCAACACTATGTCCTAGATGGTTAACCAACATTTTTATGCATGTGTGAATGAACAACATTTAATTCTCAGTTGTTAACGAAATATTTATTCTTCCTTTAAAATCAGACAGAACAGTGACAGTCATGAAGCAGATACTGTCAAATTCAGAGCTCTTCAAATAGCAATTGCCAGACATGCTATGTGAGAAATAACTCACAAACTTTCATATCACCCAAAAGAAAACAGCACCAATACCCAGTTTCCCAGTTCCAGCAGTGGAAGGGTGTGGGAACAAACCAATGAGCTCTTGGAGGAAAGTGAGGGTGAGGATTCTCACTCTCAGAGCCTGAGAGTCAGTTTGAAAAACAACATAAGCAAGGCTGGTAGCTGATGCAAATCCCAAAGAGATGGCAGAGAGAGTATTTGTCTTGTGAGGATTTCCCTGTGGGACTGGGGCTCCTACTGAAATTTGGGTGGTTCCCACCACCTGTTAGGAAAGCACTGACCAGCTCAACCAGAACAGTGAATGGTACATGTCATAGCTCTTCCTTTTGGATGCAAAGCATCATTTGTTTCACTTGCAGAAGCAAAGGGCAGGGCTCCACCTGAGCCTGTAGGTTTTCATCTCTACTCAAGGCTCAAATTCCCATTGCTGAAGTTCCACTCCTGCCATGCTCCAGGGTGGATTTGCTCTCAGATCACAGCACTGCACTGTACTTTGCAAAAGGTATTGATACCTCCTTGTCAAAAGTTACACATGGTATCAATAGGTCATTTCTTAGGCTGAGTAATTTTGTGGGAGGAAATTAAACTGATATTCCTTTGCCTATTCTGGGTGTCTACTAAAAATGGAAAAAAATATTTAACGTGTTAATTTATACCTAAAAGCACTAGAAGCTACCTACTCCTACTGCTGTAACTGAACATGGAAGCACTTTAGTCTACACACAAAGTGGGGATGAAAACAGATTTTTTTTAACCAATCACTGGCTTTGTCGCTTCCCCTTTCATTGATCTAAAATGGTGCTCATTTATAAACATCAGTGTTGCTGAATCTATGTCCTTACTCTAGTGAGAGAGCAGAATGATTTAGCATATTTTCTTCAGCTGCATTACTAATTTGTACCTACACTGGGCAAAAGGTGGCTACAGGAATAGCATCCTTTTAGCACCAATTTTTAAAGATGCAAAAGAGGAGCTTGAACTTATCCTTAAAAAAAGGCTTCTGTTACAGAATAGGTGTGCAAACCATCGCCGAAAAAAATACATGTAAAAGAAAATGGTTTCTCCTTTACATTAGTAGATTTAAGAAGGAAAGATTTTGATACCCACCTAATGATCCAAAAATCTTTCCACAGAAATTAAGTTGGAGAAAACAAACATTTCTCATTGTACCAGAACCCTGTTCAGCCTAATTTGTGTTCACTGCTATGTGTTAGCCAAGATTTTGCCTTACCCAGCTATTTATAATCTTTACAAATATTCCACGATAAGGCTTTTTCTATATAAGAGATTTATAGTATTTATATGCTAATTGAGAAAACTGAACATAAATTTGAATAATAATGAAATTAAATAGCATTTTCACTATTAAACTATCAACTGTGGGTAGCAATTCACTTTTTACTTAGGACTTGCCAGATTTTCCTTGGGAATTATTAACTTGGTAATTGAAGGACTTAATTACTACAATAAAATATATTAAGCAATATCTACTAAATCAATAACTTAAAAGATAATTCAAACTGTGATTCTAGACATGTGAAAATTATTCTAAGAAGTAGTTGCAGGGTTTTACTTTACACTGAATTTGCGTAAGTTCTGTAACAAAATACTTTTAGAGAGGCCAGTAAAGTCACATTTCCAGGCCTCTGTGGAGATTCGCTGATTTCAGCCCTGGTGAAGACTTCAGGAATCACAGAGCCTCACAGGGAAATTGGGAATATGGATAAGAAGATATTTGTGCAGCACTGATTCAAAGCAGTTTGAGCTCCAGAACCTTAGCTGAGTGGCATCCACTTGAGGAATTCACACCCTTCTGAGTTCACCACTTTTCCTCCCCTTGGTTCTTCTAGGCCTCAGAGCAACCAGAGAAACAAAGGCAATATTGCAACCCACCCCATCCTTATTTCATTAGGTAAAACTATGCTAATGCCATTAGAAACGCTCCTGATAATGAGGTCAGAACCTCACCCCAATGGATATTAGCTCTAAGAGCTCTAAGGTGGCAAATTGATTTTTGATATTTCCAGCATCTTCCCTGCTGTTTCCTTTCCAGAACGACTAGTCAATGTTCTGTATTGTTCACTTGACCTGTCTTTTGCTCATGCCTTTTGTCAGGGAAGTGCTTTGGTTTTGTGCTACAGGAAGAGACTGGAGCTTCCAAGTCTCCAAATCTGTAATGAGCAATTAATTCTGGACACCATCCAGAAATGTGAACGTGAACATATACACTAAGATGTCATTTTATCAGAGTATTCCCTAATATTTACTATTTTTCAATTATTTCTGTCAAATATTAACATCACTCTTGTTCAGTGAAGTAAAGATGCCTTTACCTTAAATGCAGCATACTCAAGTGCAGTTGAGTTTTTCTTTCAAACCTTTCTCGTGTAAGGAGAAAATAAACAGCAGCAGAAAAGATGTCACTGAACAGCTGACATGGGGCTGCCAGCTGAGGTGTTTGTCCAGCTGAGCAAGAGGTCCAGCTCAGCCCAGCTCACAGCATTCTCTGCATGCTTCTGAGAGGCAGCTCATATCCTACCCCACTGGCACTTTGCTACAGTGGCTGCTCAGAGACAGAAGTAGAGCATAAAAAGTGAAAATATGTTTGCACATGACTTGGACAAGAAATCATAATGCAAATTCCCAGAGGTCAGGAAGCATGGCCAACTTACAGTAGTGCAGAACTTCAGTTATAGTCATAATGCAGGTAACAGTGCAGCACAGAACAATTTGAGCTGGTTTTAGACAAGCCATACAAACAGCTCTAGGTCTTTAAGCATTTTAAGAAGGTAAGGTGCCTTGAAATTAAGGCTGTAAGCATCCACTGCAAATTCTCCAAACTGCCCTTTCCAGTTTTATCAGGTACAAAACATTAATAGCTGCCAGATGAAAAATACTACTGAGATTGATCGAGAGGCCTGAAGCAGACAAATGCATGGTGCCTATTCTGAACTTTCAACAGAGATGGCCCATGTAGTCTAGGTCTCCACAAAGCCTGATGTTCTCTTTCCCCAAAACATCAGGTGTTGTGGTGAGTCAAAAGGATGCCACAGATGAACCAGAACTTTTCTTTATGACCCCCTTCTTAGCTTTGTCACTCTTCTGTTTTGGCATTACCAGTTTGAGTACTTCACCTACAAGCTCATTGACTGCCCAGTTTCTGCTGGAAAAGACAGGCTAAACAAATTGCCCAGATTTTTTTCTTTCCCCAATACAGTTTCCGTACTCTGGTGTGAGCCATCTGAAATATTGCAGAGTTTTAACCAAAACCCCACAACACTGAGGTATATTTAGTGATGACACGAAAGCATTGTGCAGAGGGGATAAGTACATAGCCCCAAGACAGCAAAAGCTACAAAGACATAGTATCAGTGTAAGCAAACAGAAGATTCTTTAGTGAGGTTTCCCATATGTATCTCACAGAATAACTATTGCTTGAGAACAACTCCAAATTTACTATCATATTCACAAATGACTTAAATCCCAAAGCTAATGGCTGATTTCAGACATTTACATTTTAATAAGTGAATGGTCCAGGGCCATGCTCAAATCTGTGTCTCTAACCATGGTTTCTATGCATAAAGAACACAAAAGTGTATGAGATTGCTGAGCTAAGAATATTGAAAATGCCATCCTGGGTGAATCCCTTAGTGCACATAAACAGTGAAAAGTCTTTATTGATGTTCTATTAGATACAAATTTTCTATGCATTGTTAAACAAAATTCTTCACAGAAGACAAAGGTACATGTTTTTCTAAAGATTTCAGTAAAAGAGAAACAAAGGCTTTAGTCTGTAGCATCCACCTGGCAACCGGACCAGAGATGAAGCAACTGTCTGAAGTATTTTAAGACTGCAAGTGTTGTAATCATGAAAACATCTGACCTGAAGTAGGCTTACACAGTTCCTCTGAGGCAACTTGTCAGGGTTTCTCAGCCACTTCTATCACTTGGTTTGGCTCCATTCATAGATCCTGCTTCTTTAGAGATGGGGGACACACTAATGCAATTTATCATCAAGCTTTAAGTGCCATTTCAAAAAATTGGGCAGTGCTCTGAGGGTATCATAAAAGAAAGCTCTTGGAGTGAAGTAGCTCTTGTTGAAGAGCCCTCAGAACAGGAAGAATTCACTGCTTGTTTTTTGGATTCTCTGCTTTACTTCTTGAATGTCAACAAGAAAACCAAAATTATTATATAAAAGCCTGCAGAGTGGATTCACATAATCATTAAAGTGTTTAGATTTTCAGAGCAGGGCTTTTTAAGGATGCCAGTTTAAGAAACTGAATTCTGCAGCCTGTTATTGCACAGAGCACTGAAGTGGAACTAGGAGAAACTGAAGTGTGAGCAGGAGGCAGCTGAAGGTGACCTTCAGGAAACTGGAAAGGACTGAATCACCAGGCATGGAACCTCGTTATCAGAGCATTTCTTTAGGCTGTCTCAGGCACATTTTCAACAGGCTACTGAACAATACCACATCAGGAAAAATATGGTAGAGAAACACATGATTACATGGTTAATAATCGTATTTTATAAGTAATCACATGCTTGTGGCAGTACCATGGACATGGCTGGCTCTTTCCACCCTGTTGCAGAAAATGGACCTATTTATTTCTTAAAGGGAAAGAGGAGATGCAAACACTTCAGTTTGATGCAGAGGCAAAGTCACTTTCTAAGACAAGGAAAAGAGCAGAGACATTACATAATGACATTATTTTCTGTTTGGTCTACTTTTCTATGGTATCATATGACAGCAGGAGTTGTCTGACAGCATTTGAGCAAAGCAGAACTCCAGAAAATGAAATGCAGGAATTCTGAGGTGCAGCCCAATTCTTCTATGGATGTTACACTGAGTAACAAAGCGTATCCCCTCATACCTGCAATAGCACACAGATTTCATCACTTCAGTAAGACTTGACACTCGAATTCTCAAAGGAGTCATCACTTCTCTTATTGTACACTCAATTTTTCTCTACTTAGGATTCTCACATGCAAGTGGGATACTTTACAGGGCCATAAAAGTATGAAGATATATTTGAGCAGAAAAATAGTTACACTATTTTAAATATTCCTTTATATAATAAACAAGGAATCGTGTTAGCATTAATCTTTCTCTCATTTAAAACATGTTTCACTTATGAGAAACTTTCTCATCATTAGGCAGATTTTACAAACCATATAAGGAGAAAGTAGGAAGACAGTTACAAAAGTGGAAGGACAGATCTTCAGGAGGCTGCCTATTCCTTCAGTGACCAACTAAATGGGACCTCAGTCATTGCCACGGCACAAATTATACCAACTGCAAAAAGAGATAATTAATAGTACTTAATCCTTGATTTGAGTCCATCTTACTATATATTGCTAGAAATGCCTCTTTCACCAACGAAGTTTTGACATTTATTTTTACCCCTCCATTATCTCTATATAAAAGTAGAGCACTGAGCCCACAGTGTGACTGGTGCATATAAACCTACTGGCCATGATTTGTAGATGGAGGGAATACATTCTCACCTTCATTTTAGTGTAAATCCAGTGAGAAGATGAGAATTTACACATAAATTGCATGTGAATCAGAAAAGAGAAATCAGGGTCCCTCCTAGCACAGATACAGCCATGATGAACTAGTTCTTACAACATTGTTCACATGTTCATTATATGCTACTGACCTCTATTCACATTCACCTTCCTGGGGTGTGACACACAAACAGGAAATATGTATGAAAATCTTGTCTGATGCTTTAATAATTCCAGCTTGAAACCCTGATAGCTACTAAGTCATCTATCATGTGCTATCATTGAGGAAATCAGAGAACAAATTTGTCTCTCCCTCATGCAGCAAAGATAAACTTGTTCAACCAGTAAACTAGACCCCAAAGAACTACCAGTGTGTACTTCTGGAAGAAGGATTGCTGTGGTACTGTATCTCTACACACTGTGATTTTCTTAAAAGCAAGCCTAATCCTAGAATATTCTTCAAATGCATGAAAACATGCAAACAAATGTGTTTGAATTTCTCCACTGAAAGGACAGCAGTGCTGCAGGCTATTTTTGATGGAACAGTGGCTCATGTGTGAGTATGAGGGAAAGAGGTGCAAAAGCACTAAATTGCCAATCCAAAACTGGTACATGAGAAACTCAGCCATCCACAAGCATCAGGTTTCTTCTTTTCTCCTTGAAAAGCTATGTAGGGCTGCTCTTTCCAGATTAGCACAGCTATTTTGTTTCCATGACATTGCAAAATCTTTCTCATTCTGAACTGTAGAAACAGAAGCAAGGAACTGTACTTGCCTTTTTTTTGCAGATTTTTGCATAATGAGTACTTTCTGCATTATTCCAGCTGTTACTGAAGATTAGTCATTGTTAAACCTGATAGACATTTAGGGAAATTTCCCCTCATCTAATGCAATGAAGATGGGCAGAAATTCAGAATCTCAGCTGCTCTTCTGACTAACGGCTCACAAAGCAGTTAAGGAATCAAGTTACCATTAAATCCAATAAACTACAAACTTGGAAAATAAATTTTCTTCTAGTGAAAGACATGTGTTGTCATGGTGCCAACGGCACCATCTTACTCAGTCATTTAGTTACTGTTACTTTCAGCTCCACTGGATGCTACTGCAGTAGGAAGTCTTAAGGCCCTAAGCAACCTAGAGAGACAACATCCAGGGTTACCAGTCACAACTCAGTGATGCCAGTTTGCTTTGTGAGCAGCAGAACTACTGAAGTTCGCTTCATCTCCCATAGCTGTGAGATTTAACTGAAGCTTTGCCAAAGAGCTCAGTCCCTGGTGCCTTCTCTGATGCCCGATCAGATGCAAACACCCTGTGGTGCTCCCCTCAACCAGGACGCTTCATGAAGATTCTTTCCCCAAACACTGTCTACTAGGAAGAAATTTGTTTGACCATAATTTTTACTGTTTCCTCAGAGAAATTTGACAGGAATTAGCCAACAGGGAGAGAAACAGACTGGTAGAGGTAATTTGAGAGACACGAGACAGACACTGTCAATGATAATGGGAATTCATTTGTCTTCTTCCTTTAGAAGTCAGGCTAGAAATGTGGAAAGCAGTACAGCTCTTTTAGTATTATGGACAACAATATCCAACATGCACTATTTAATTTTCTCTTGACTTGCTCTCAGCAAAATATCATCAGCTTGAGTGCATCAGTCACTTGTACAACAAAACAGGCACCAACATCCAGCCATCAGTCAGTGGCCCTCTAAAGCAAAGTCTCATGCTTTCCAAGACACTGCTTAATGTTAATTACTATTAACACATGCTCTTTTCTAAATATTTGTCAGATTTAAAGATTGTCTGCCTCTATATAGACAAGAATATTGGTGGTTTTATGATCACTTCCCTGACATAACATTATTCAGGCCCATGAAATGTACCTTTATACAGCTTCCTATTTGTGTTACTGAAACCAGTGCCTCTGGATGTACCTAAAGGTAAGGATACTCTTGGAAGATAAATGCTCTTTTAATCCAGCTGCTTGAGTGAGCCTTAAACTCTGATGGCACAGACACTTTTCTTTCCACCAGTGAACTTAGAATGCATAAGAACTGGGGAAAAAAGTAGCAAGAGTTTTCAGTCCTTTTCTGAAACTAACTTTGAATGAGCCTTAGTTAGAAACAGAAGCAGCAGCTACCTCTCCCCATGGAAGCTGAACTGAGTTTACAGCAGCCACCATGCTGGCTCTCCAAGCCCTTCAAAGAGTGGGCTAATTGTTCCCCTGTTTTTGAAAGCCAAACCCTAACCCAAACTCCAATTCCGCCAATATCTGCAATGAAACTGATCGAAGGCATAGACAATTCCCTGGCTTTTTCTATACTAAAGGAATACAAATGATTGAACTGCAACCTAGGAGATTCTACACTTTTTGTTTTACCCTTGCAGTAGACTTTGCTACCCAAATGCCTCCCCAAAAGTCTGTGTAGATCTGGTACCATCCCCTAAATTTAGGGAGGAGCATAATCCAGTAAAACTAAAATTCTTAAAAATGCTTTTGCAGAAAGATCTAAGTGTAAGGTGCAACTTATCACAACACCATCGACTTGTCCTAGCACAGAACTCTGAACACAATCCAGACAGAGCTGTGTAATGTATCCATGCTATGAAACTGAATCACAACAATAAAAAAACCAGCTAATTCCAGATGTAAAGTTAAGTCTAAGTTATGGGTGGATGCTATTACAGACAGGTTAAAAGTCTTTGAAAATCTGCAGTCTATGTTGTATTCTTTTTATCAGTCCTTTTCTGGAAGCCAAGTCTAAGATGCAGCTTTAAACCTAAGCAGAGACATTATCCAGAATACATTTTCCTAGGGCACACAAATGAAATGTTCTGACATCTTCCCTGCAGAAATGCTCTCAGTGTGATGCACAGTCATTCCAAAGATAAAACTCCCATTCAATTCAGGAGGAGTTTTCAGTCTGTACAAATGTGGTTTTCTTGGCTAAAATGCACAAGCTCTGTAAGTGAAAATGAACGTGCATGATTCTAAAGAGTAAGATAGTTACAGTTAATTTAACTTAAAAGGAAAATTGAAAATAGTGCCAAACTTGTCAATAACTGGAAATCCATAGAATAATATATATATATAATGTTAATTAGATAACATACGTCCTCAGTTATAGCATAATGCTCTTTCATCATCATCCACTGCAATATTGTCAAACAGAATAGTCTTAAAGTAGCACCATTTGTATTATCAGCAGGGAAAAAGCTATTTGGAAGTTTTCACAGACCCTTAATAGACCCACTCTGCTCTTGACCTTGACACCTCAGTCTATGCCATCATCCTAAACTTGGCTCATGCCAGCTTTGAATTATGCTTCCAATTGCATTAAGTAAAACCTCAAGTGCATTATCTACCAAGTGACTGTGCCTCGGTGCATCCAGATGTACCAGATCTTCCACCTCTGCTTGCCACAAGGGAACACCTCCCAGACAGCAAGGCTGCCCAAAGGAAGGGCTAATTAGGAGACCAGAGAATAAAATGCCCTTTGGAAGGAACAGGGTTTCCTAACAGATCCTTGCGTCCATGCCACTGTGTCTCCCTGTAGTATCTACCTGTCAGCACACATCAGAGAACAGCTGGAAATCATGTTAAACATTTCTGCATGTAAGCAGCTGCAGTGGAGCAGATTCACTGGGAGGTCCCAGTAGGACAACTTCCTTCAATGCAAGCTGTATAATGAAACAACTGGAAGCTGCCTGCAGTGGCACAATCCAGCCCTCCCCTGATAAGTAATGGCCAGACAGAGGATACATTTACCTTCAAGTACAGCACAGGCTTTTATGTTACGTGCAGACAGACATCTCTGTCAAATACTACAGCACAAATTTGAAACAAAAGGTGTCAAAGGCACAAAGGGATTTGGTATAAACTCTACAGCTACTTCTGCCTTTCATTCTCTTCCAAGGCTGCACTAGGAAGACATGGCAAACCAGAAAGCCAAAAGAATGGAAGAGATGAGTTTAATGTATTACTTATAGGGCATTTGGTGAACTAATAGGAAAATGCCCTCTCTCTTGAAACATTAGTTATTATTTTTATCTGATAATGTGTCTATTAATATCCTGTCCCTGACTTAGGTTTTCTGTCCTTTGGATTTTTTAAAGACCATAATCAATACTTGGCAGCATTTTAAAATAAAGCATACAGTTTACAAAATAAAATCTTTAGTCATCTCTGCAATGATTTCTGAACTTCTTTTTAAAGCATGTCTTACTTAATGCATTTTAAAACTAGCTGCTTCTATCCAGAGGGCCTTTGTAAATGCAAAGTAAGACCAGCAACAAAATCCACAAACCTGTTTCTGAGCTACCACAAAAAAATGCAAGAACTGAATAAAGAGTAACTCAGTATTTTCACTGCCTTACTTGATTCTCAGCTGGGAGGAAACAAAAGATTTCCAAGTCCCACAAGTGCAGTTGGGAGGCAGGCATATGTGACACAGCTATGTAGTAAAATGGATGGAAGATAAAAATTCTTCATTACAAATTTAGATGCTTCTGACAATTTCAATCACAGCTCCCAGTGCAGGTTCACAGCAGCTCATCAGGGGCACAGTTGGGTGAATCCCACTCACCCTGACAGAAACATTTGTTACACTCAGAGCTACTTGTGAGCAGTTACTGACCCCAGAGATGTTTCTCAGCATCCCTGAGCCATATGGTGGCACTTCTCAGGATATCATTCCATTAGTCACCACCCACCAAGGAGCACCAGCTCAGGGATATAGATTCTGCAAGATGGAATAATGTCACTTCTTCCTAGCGCAAGAGCAGTATCTCCGCTGCAGCAGGAGAACTTCAGGACAGCAAATAAGATGGCTCTGAATGATTTTACTGCAGCTCTGCTAAAAATTCTTTTTAGACTTCCTTCAGCCTTCTGAAGAGTGGCTAAATAGGCACTCACTGCCTGGGGCATAAACTGTTTAATATCCACTGTAGAGAGACCACTTTACTCAGGTTGTTAGATATGGACATGACCACTGCAATGGAAAGGTTGTCATGAAGTTGAGGAGGAAGAAGTTGGCAGTCAAACCCTGGCAAGTGACCTGGAAGCATCCAAGGGCAATTTGCCCCTTCTTTTGTATACAACTGGGTTACTGTACTCTCTTCTGACTTTCAGTGTTTTTCCTGAGGATATTGCACATCCATGCTGACACAAGACAGTGTGAATGCAGTTTTACTGAGCCCAGGATCCCAATTCCTCAATCCTGCAAGTCACCCCAACTCCCATGAGCTTCATCAAGGTCAGAACTCACACTGCATCTCTTGATGCCAGGAACCCAGGTGGAAGGAAATCTGGATGCAGGCACTGCTCAATCGCTCCCAGCTACGCAGCAATCCTTAAATGCCTGCAGGGCCGTGGTTAAGGACGGCAAATAGGCAGATGGAAGCTCAGCAACCTCTGAAAGCAGAGTAACATTTGTACCACTTTGAATATTTTCTGTGGTTTTTCTCTATTAAAAAGCCCATGTAGCCAAGATGAATGGATATGGAAACTTGGAGAACAAGAGATGAAGACTCCAGCTCTGTGCCATGCTGCCAGGAGGCTTTCATGATTTAGGATTGTACTCAGGCTACTCAGCAAAAGGCCTCTCCTTGGGTACTGTGATTTCATTTGTGATACCCCTAAAGAGCCAGAACTCAACGGACTCAGGCATAGACCACCTCAATCACTGTCAGAACACCAGAGTTCTGAGGTCTGAGTTTTGAGGAAGGTGCTGTATATGGTCTTTAAGGCTGCCCATGATATAGAGAAGTTTTCTATAAAAGTTAACTTGCCATCTGAATGTCTGTAGCCTCTTCCTCCCTTTTGTACTACAACAAACTCAGAGCATCCACATTGGAGGCCAAGGACACTTAGGAACCTGATTAACAAATTCTACGCAGTGTGAGGTCAAACACATTGCGTATTCAGAAGCCAGAAAATAGCAATAAATCCAAAAATAGAGTTTACTCAACCAAAAAAAGAAACTAAAAAACCAACCACCCCTACCCTTCCCCTTATCAGGATTGGGATTTAGATAATAATCTGATATTCCCTGCCATGCTTTCAATTGCCACTGGATCATTACCATGTGTGAAGTCAACTGAGATCCAGAGATGTCTTCCTGCCTATGGAAGTTCAGCATGAAGTTTTCCCTTTTCTCCCCTAATGAAATTCAAGCATTTAGACTAATGCCTCATGTCCATTTGCTGAAAGAGATCTGATAAATCCAATTTCTAACACAGCTTTGCCAGGTCCTGCTTCAGATTCTTCAACCACTGTCATCAAGACCTTAACCCGCCTTTTCTTAGTTCCACTTCCCCCAGTGGCATTAAAGACATTTACTTCCATAAAGTGTTTTATGCTGAATTTAGCTAACAAGAATACAGCTATGACAGATTTGAGATATCTGGGGCTATAGTAGTTTCATTCCTCAATTACTTCTTTGACTGACCAGTTCCATGCACTAGAACTGTCAGGTTCACTATGGAGACACAAGCAAAAGTTCTGCCAAAAATCTGACAGACTAATTATTTACACATTTTTAGAAATGCCTTGTCATGAGACCTCAGTTTGAAGATCTCAGATTTTGACTCTTAGCCCAAAGGGATCTCCTGCTGGCTTTATTTCTCAAAACAAATACAAATGCTTCCTATTCATAGGAACAGCTCTATTTCAATAAATTCAGGTTTGCTTTAGCTGAAGTGCACTATTACTTCCAGTTGACCATTGCAAGCTGCCTCTGCACTAAGGATATGTAAGGGATCACTACCTGTTTGGATGAAAACTCTCCTGGTTTTCCCAGTCTTTTGCCCTTGTTTCCAACCACTGCTCTTCTGTGCCCTGGTACCACAAACACTGCACAGGAAACCTGTAAACCACATCACCTTACAGGTATCTTCTCACCTGTGATCTCCAGGAATCTGACAAGCTTAACACAAGGGCTGGTCAGAACCTGGAACAAGACTGAGAGGACAGATTCTGTTTGCAGTGATAGTTAAAGCTGCGAATCTGGTCTGCAAGGGTCTCGAATTCTTGCACAGAGCAGCTGGCTGGTGCCTCACGGGGCACCTGGCAGTCACAGATCCCATTGAGACCTCAACACCATAAGTAACTGGGTGGGAGTGAGGGCTGTCAGGAAACTGGGTCTCTGTGGAATGTAATCCAACCAGTGCTCTGTCCCTTTTGAGGGAAGTGCAGTGTGGCACTGAAACAGAAGGATACCACTATTTACTGAATCACACCAGCAACATCTTGGGTTTTCTTTCTTTCCCAGTCTCTGAACCAGACTGAAATACGCTGTTTGCAAGAGCTGATGAAATCTTAGCTCCAGATGGGACAGCTACAAGCAGCTGTGTCCAAAAAATAAAATTATACTAGAAAATGCCTATCTTTGGATATTGCAATAAGGGGACACGTATATCGTGTGAATTTACATTAGGATCAAACCCAGGGGATCCTCCCTGCACTCACATCAACAGCCCCTGACTTACATGGACACAATGCCAGTGTTTGTTTAGTCCTGGTGCACAGCAAAGCCACCCTGAGTTGCTGGCAGGTGATACTGAGGGGCATCTGTGCTCAGGTGTTAAACTTCCTGCTTTACCCTGAGCACCTCTGAACTGCACCTGAATTCCAGGGTTTGTTCTCTTGTGTGTACTATGAAAAGCCTTTTTTAAGCTACTTGTCAGCAATCTTACAGCACCTGTAAAGGTTTACAACACCAGCAAACTGAAGGCAAATCTCTCAAGTCTTTGACAAGCAACCAGCTACCACCTTATTGTCTACCATTATATTCAAAGCCTTGTAGAAACAAGTAGTTACACATTCATTTTGGTCTCTGGATTCTCATATAAAGGTTTTTAATGTATTTTGTTTGAAAAGTGTGATAAAACCCAATTAAATGTATTTGCTTCTAGCTTCAGCAACAAAGAGATGATGTGCCATTTTTTCCAAGTTTGCTGGTGAGCAGAGGGAGCAGATATGTAGTTTCACAAAAGAAAATTCAGTCCAAATCAAACAACTCAAGCAGAAAAATAATTTATGAGCTTATCCTCTTCTAATGAGAAAAGAAAAAGATGGAAGCACACATTTTTGGCAGCATAACAACATTAGCTGGAGAACATTAAATAATGAGTTGGCAGTGGTAAGCCTTTGATTCAACTACTTTGCTGTGAATGAGTTTTGTATGGCAAAGCAGGTTTGTAAAATGCAACAGCATTTTCACATTATAATTTTTTTTCTTATATTGGGTATCTCAAAATTAGCTGGGCCCACTAAACTTTAATGCTGCTGCATACTGGCAAAATAAAAACTGGAGGCTTTCAAAAGACACAAATGAGAGTTAAACACCCAGGTCCTGACCTTCAGGATGACTTTCAATGGGAACCAAGTATTTAACTGCTATTTACGTAGGAAAAAATTTAACATTTAAAGCACAGCTTTAAGAGATACCCACCTGCAGGTCTGTCCAGATGCCCAGACCATGGACACACAGTCACTCCAATCCCCTCCCCAGCTGCTGGTCCCATCTCTGGCTTTTACTGCAGCAAGATACCACATATAAGCATATTCTAATGCTTTCCTGACCAAAATGATCAGTTAAATAAAAACATAGTTCCGATTATTCCAATGGATTTGTGTAAGAAAGCAGCTTCATTGAGATGTGCATGGCACCACACCCAAGAGGAAACTGCCTCCAACAGGGATTGGTGACAGCAGATGGACCATAGTGGAAAAGAAACTCTTCAACCTGGCCCAGGAAGAGGCATGCACAAATACAGCTTTATTTATGCACTGCTGCTTCCAGACCAGGGGAATGGGCAGCTCCAGGAACATTCCTTGCAGGGCAGTCTGAACGGGGTGCAGAACGGTCAAACACAACCTCCCAGTACGAAAACTGGATAGCTTCAGATAGACCCTGTACCCTTCAACCTGCAGCTCTGCTCCTTTCCCTTCATTACTATGAAGGTCACAGCAACACGTATGACAAGAAAATATTCAAAGCTGAATTCACAGCTCCCTTTAAGAACAGTATGCTTGATCCAACAAAATTTATACTTTTTTTATATTTGTTCTCTGGGTCTACTTATATTTTCATTTCAGGACCATTGAGGTTTTGTGTGGTGATTTTAAAAAGCCTGCTTTTCATTTTACATTATGGTGATAGTTCTTTACATTTTGCCACAAGAAACTAAAAGTGTCTCCAGCAGTTCTATTAATAAAAATCCTTACAAGTAATACAGCTGATCTGATATCTTCACTAAGATTAAGGAAGCAAGCCAGCCTTCCAACCAAGATTTGGAAGGAAGCCTATAAATAGTCTGAATACTCATTCCTTCAGCTGCTCCCCTTCTCCCTCCCTGCAAGCCCATCCTATGGTGTTGTCCTGTGCCCATACCAGGCATGATGCCTTTCGAATATTTTTGGTTACTTCTCACTCTCACACTCCTCAGCCACATCCCAGTTAATCTGCCTGCATAGGAGTTGTCCTTAAAAGTATCTGATCTAGAGGAACATAGCAGGGAAGCGTGCAGAGAGCTGATGACAATGCATTGCCTCAGACAAAAGCCAGTCCTGTTCTGAAATGTCCTCTGTTGAGAAAACAAAGATTATTTCCAATGTGCTCACTTATCACAGACTTGGAAGCAATTCCTGGTTATATCAAAATATCCGTCTTTGTCTCAGAATAGGGCAAAAATGCAAAAAGTTTTCATCTGTAAAATCTCAACTGAATAATGACAAAGAAAAATCCTTATTGAAAGCAGTCCAGCACTACAGTCACAGAACTGCTACTTATTTGGGTTTTTGTACGGTTTCAATGATAAAGTAACTTCATGAAGAAAATAATCTCAAAGCATGAGTATAGCAATTAGATGTCATGATGAAAATAATCATAAAATGTTAAATGTCAAAGGATTTACCTCAGCTTCATAGGATTCCCAAATTTCCCAAAAAATCCAAACAAAATTCTAATAATAAAAAGGAAAATTAACTATGATTTGGCTCATTTAAGTCTGTAATTTGACTGCTACGCACCTATAATATTTTTCCCCATTTGGTCTTGCCAATTTAATGGCTTCACTTATCCAAGACTTGTGTTAGGACTTGCAGTTAGAAAGTACCTTACATGAGGGCACAAGATAACAGCCTGAGGGACAGAAAATGCTGGCATAAATTAAGTTACACTTAGGCAGCTGTAATTTAAAGGCTCTGTGAGCCCAAGATGTATAATGCCTTTTGAATGAAACAAACTCTCATCTAGAGGAATCCAGGAAATCATTCTAAGGACAGGATCCTTAGAGACAGCCTTTCTGAAATTAGCAGAAAGCTATTTCTGTCAAAGGGAAAAGTAAGAGACAGCTTTTTGTGGTTCACTAAAATATTTGTAAATCTATTTCTCTTTAGCATCGAGAGCAGTGCAAAAGACAGTGGTTTTTTTAATAAGAATCAGTGATTTAACTCTCTACAAGAACAGCTTTCTCCCTCACTGGAAGAGTTCTTTCCCCCCCTCAAGACTCCTTCCATTGGCATTAGCCTCAATCAGTACAATGCAGTCACCTGTTTTATGATTTATTTCCCAGCAGGAAATAATGGGAAATTGAAAACTTTCCCAGAAAACAACAACAACAAAAAACCCCAAAAAAACCCAAAGGACCAAAACAAAAAAAACCCCAAAACCAAAAAAAACCCACTCAACCAAACAAAAAAACAACAACAACAAAAACAACCCCCAAAAACCTCAAAAAAACCACACATAAAAAAACCCCCTCAAAAAACCAAAGGAGGATAACTACTCAGCTTTTTCAGTAACAGTGACGAAATTTGTAATAAAGACCAGCTGCCAGTGAATTATTTTATTATCAGACAGATCAACCGAATGCACCTTATGTTCCACACACGTTGTTACTTACATCCACAGCCTGTCAGTGCGTGGCTAATTCCCACTGAGTGGGGAACATGATTTACTGCTGGCTGTGCACAGCTGCAGAGCCAGGAATGGAAGTGCTGACTCTCCCGTGACTTTAAACAACTCCTCCACTGAAGGACTCTGTAGGCTTGAAGGTCAGACACACACAATGCAATAACATCAGGACAGCAGTTCCTCAAAGTTACAGGAGCAGTTGTAGGTGTGCAGCAATGAAGGAGAGCTAAAAACCATCGGAGTGTTTTTTTCAGGATCACCTTACGCCGTGCTGCTGGAAGAGCAGTAGTAGGCTGGCACGATGGCATCAAATGAGAAGGATTTATTTAGGCAGGTTAGGAGAACAGAATCAGGCCCACAGAAGGATGCAAGCAAAAATATTACGAGGTTGTATTTCAATGGTGTCATAATTTCATGTACAACCGAAAGGAAATTTAGTGTCTATAGAGTCATAGAAAAACTTGTACAGAACGTGTGAGTCAGTGCTGCAAACCAGCAATTGAGAGTCAAGATACAGCAAAAACAATCCATGAGAGTCAGTCTGAACTAATTGCTAGCGTGCACAGAAGCTGGGCCAGCTGTGCTATTTGCTAACTGTAAGACACAATAGCTGGCTGATTATTCAGCTTGTTTGTACAAATATGATAAACTGTTTTACAATAAAAATAAGACAGCATTTTTACTATGCAAATCCAAGAATAAGGCAACCCAGGCCACTTTTCCATATGCAAGATATTCCTCCATGCAACTCAAAAGCAAAAGCAAGCCAGCAGAAAAAGGGAAATCAAGGAAACTCTCTCCATTATAAAGTACCCATGACAAGAGACTCTGTAGAGGGCTGTTGGCACTTACTGTCATTGGTGATATAAATTTTCATGGACTCTTGCTAGGACAGTAAATTAGAGCAGCTTCAACACAAGAAAGTCAGGTTTTAGGCAACCTCCCAGTGGAACAAGTAACCTAATTAGTTTAAAGATGAAGCCTGGTAGAGTTATGAATGGTATAGGCCACAAGCTCCCACAAGGGCCTGGATTTAATCACACGAGAATCCCTGTTTGGGCCTGCATTGCTGAGTGAGAGGGGACAAATTTCTTATGTGCCTGTAGGTGCTTTGGTTGCTACTCAAGCCTTGCACAAAAGTCACAAAACAGTAAAAATACAGGTTTATACCAGGCTGACTGAGTGGCAAGGCCCTTCTGGGGAGCTGGGCAAGGATAGTTTTGAACTGGAACAAATGAATTACCTTTCCAATGGTCTTCAAGCTTCTACTGTGTAGTCTTCTGCCATCATTCTGTGATAAATAAAATAGCCCAA
>WEKY01062574.1:0-18971 GCA_013390045.1 Picathartes gymnocephalus
GATTCTGTGATTCTGTGACTACGAAGTGTGGAACTGCAGTGGACATTTAAACTATGAAAGGGAACATAAATATGTAAACGGGTGCTCAGTGAAGGAAAAAGCAATTATCTTGGACCGCTTCCTTTCTGTTGTACTGAACATCAAGTACTGAGCTCTTCTTTTCCCTACATGCTTCCTGATTCCTGAAGTCCTCTGGCAGAGCATTGCCACAAGGGTCTTTACTCACAGCAGCACCCCTTACAGTAGAGTCTTACATTATAAAGTACAAGAAACTTGTTCATCCTCCTTGATTTGCAATCTGATCAGTGAACAACCTTGGAGCCATAAGCTGCACAAGTCACTGAGCATTTTGCTGTTAACCAGGCTTTGATTTCTCCTCGCTACCCTCTAGACAACCAGCTTACTTAAAAAATGCCCAAGAGTGATTCAAAAAGCAAGGAGGCACATATTTGCTCATTCTGTGTCTGGGTAGCAAAGCACAGGCAGTGAAAACAGCACCACATCCAGAGAGGTCAACACAGTGCTCAAGGCCTCTGAAATGAATGCTCCTAAACTGTTGTGTGTTAAGTTTTGGCTGCATTATTTTAATATGAAAAACTGCTTGACTTTTTCTGTGTCTTCTCTCTTTCCTTTGAAAAGGGAGGAAGAATGTGTAGGAAAAACAGAGACATGAAAACTAGTAATCAAAACCAGAAAATGACTGAAATACAGACAGGGCTTGATGGTAGTATTACACTTGAGAAACTGTGCAGGGCCAGAAGTTGGACTCAATGGTCCTTGTGGGTCCCTTCCAAATCAGCTTATTCTCTGATTCTGTGATTGTTTTAAAAAGAGCAGTAGCTTCTTGTATCCTATGATCTATTTGATTAATGCCCAGAAGGATTCTTCCCCAAAATATCTTCTATGGTCCTTGCACTGATGATTTCTTATCAAAATAAGGGAGAGAGAAAATCATACAGTGAAAGGGAAGAATATTAGAGAATAAGAACAAAATAACTGCAATGGCAAGCTACCCCCATGAACTTGCCATCAGTGCCTCTCAATGTGCTTTTCTTCCTGAGAAGCTGCTGAACTCCAGCACTTTCATTCTTTACAGTACATGGGACAACAGGTTCCCTTCACAGGTTTGCAACGAGATCAGAGGACCGATCCACTTCACCTCATAGTTTCTGTACTTTGATGAGGGCAATGAATGTCACGAGGAGGCAGCAACTTGTAAAACTCTTTCATGCTTATGGTAGGGGATGGATAACTGTAAAATGATACTGTTGGGTGGCTTAACTCTGTGCAGAGTATTAAGTGAAAAGAGAGGGTGAAAATAAGGCATGTGTCACCCACCCATTTATTCTTCAGTAGTTTTGCTCTGTGGAGAGTGGTGTGCCAGTCCCAGCCACTGATCTCCTGTACAGTTTGGTCTGGGTCTATTTTTAATGCTTGAAATACAAAGTTCTGCCTCTGTTTTGGCAGATGAACATTACAGCAGATGTCAAAACAGATGTGTGTACAAGTTAATGATGGCACTCACCACAGTAAATTTTAGGCTTCTATAACTTATGCACATATAGACCAATGGTTGTTATGTTGAGCAGAGACATTCAGAGAGTGGTGAATTCTGTGTTCCTCTCTGCCTTTAATGATTAGTGAGATTCTGATCTGTATGGTCTATATCTTTGAGAAGATATCCCTCAAAGCTGGGGACTTAAATCCTATCCTAAACCTGCAAAGATATAAATGGTCCATAACTTTCAGATTCTTGTACTTTAGAGCAGGTTGTACTTAATGCTGTAAACTTCTTAAAACACTGAAGAAGTTTCAGGTGAATGTAGGGAGAGTGATATTTATTTTTATTACCTACCTCTTCCACTAACCACATCAGTTACATTTTTGACATGTCAGTATCCATGCTTTTCAGGTTTGGATCTTTGCAAAAAAAAGAGACAAAGAGTGATAGAAAAGGAACTTGCAGTGGCATTTCAGGGTATTTTATTGCTGGATTAATTTTTCCCTGCTGGTGACCTGTCCTTTGTCAGATGCACAGTGATGACAGCATAGTTTCTGCTTACATCAAATTCCCAACACCGAGAGAAGAACTAGCGATACAGCCCCATTACTCAATTTAGCTTTGGAAGATTTGGAATACTCCAGACTTCAGCATGCCTTACATCCAGGGACTGGGGTTGATCCGCTTTCAAGACAAAGATTTTTTTTTTATATGTAGATGTTTTTGGAGATAAACTTCTTTCTTTGTCATGATACTCTTGGGAATTCAAATTTGTTTCCAGTTGTTTATGAAGGCTCCAGATAGAGCTGGTAATAACTGTTGTAGACACAACTGCACCTGCTTTGTAAATACAGTTCCATGTAATAACCATGGAAATATTTTGTGGCAATCAACCATTTCATCTTTCTGTAAAAATACAATGAATTTACAATCCCTCATGCATGAAAATCTTTTTTTCAGGGCCTCCCTTTATAACGATTTTTTAAGAAAATAATCTGCGCTCTCAACAGGCCTGTTCATGAGTGAAAAGGTGTCAGTAAAAGATTGGATGGTTGTTAGAGACACCCAGAAGAATTCTTCTCAGCCATATTAAAAAATACAAAAACAGTTTTTTTGACTGCTTGGAAAACAGATCACACTGTGAATGCAGACAGAAGATCAAACAGACCCCAGGCAGCTCCTTCCCCTAAAGGCATTAATCTGCCTTCTTTTATTAAAAAAGTGGAAAGCAAAAAGGTGGAATTCTTATCTACAGAGACTCAGCAGAGTGCTGGCGGGAAAGCAACATCAAGAAGTGGCTCAGGAAGACATTGCCCCTCTCTGCTCTGTGCTGGCAGAGCAGGGTGTGGAAATATCTCAGGTATGGCCTAGGAGAAGACGTAACCTGACTTGCTGGGCCTGAGCACTGCTACCCTGCATTCCAAGTGTCCATAGCATGTGGAGAAATGCTGAGACATTGGAGGGGAGGGACCAGCCTGGGCTGTGCCTGCTGCATCCAGGGCGCTACTCTGGGCAAAAGCTGTCTTTGATTTCCAAGTCCAGCTTTGGAACTTGCACATAATGAGCATGACCAGGGTTGAACACGGGTTCAGGCCCTTGTTGGGCCAATTTCAGCACCTACTGTGGAAGGAACACTCCACATCCTTCCTAAACAGGGAATCAGTAGCTGCTGCTCATCTTTAAAGCCTTGCTGATCACCTTCGGTATCTCTGTGACCAGAGTCAGGAATTTTGGGAGTTGATCCAACCTCCAAGCAGACGCACAGCGGTCTAGCATTACCTTGCCCAGAGATCTCTTACCTCTAGACATGTCAGGTTTAAGTATGTGAGACAGTAAGAAAACACCAGGTCCAAATCCCCTTATTAAAGATCCACAACTACCAGATTTTACTATTTTGTCTTGGGAGTAGGTGCTTATTGGAAATGTAGGCTATAACTCAAGGGAGAAAATGAAAACAATCCTATTCTCTCCCCACCCCCCTTCTTCTGCCCCTCCCCATCACACCCCCCAAAAAAGAAAAAAGTCTTTTGAAAAGTTGACAAGGTTCAGCTTAAAAAGGCTTCATGGTGCTATGAATTTAAATGTCAGCAGATAATTAGTAGATTTAATTACATGCAGAGAGCAAATACATCGGAGTGACACATAAGCAGAATAAGAATTTCTGTGTCCCTGATATGGAAAACTGCCTGTGGATGTTGTATTAGGAGGTGGATACAGGGTCAGGAAGGCTTGCAATAGGAAAAAGAGGACAGTGGAGGAAAGAGGGTGTTGAAATGCTGTCCAAGGAGAAAGGGGAAAGGAGTTGAGCTTTCACTGACAAAAAACCAAAATGCTGGAAAAGTCAGATTTTAAGAGGAGGAGGAGGAATCTATGCTTCTTGAGAACCCCGAAATGGCTGAAGTTTTGTAGGAGCGTAAGGAGGGATGGGATCTTCTCAGAGCAGAAAAACGGATAGGGTCAGGGGAGATATGCTCAGAACTCTCTCATATATACTAGGTCTTTAAAAGCAATGAAGGCCTCCTTGTTCTCCCTTTTTCCTGCCTGATCTGTCTTTTAGATGAAATCATATATCCCGTAGTCATTAAACCCTATTAAATAGCTTCAAGATTAAGGATGTGAATAAGTTGTACATTGTAATTAACTTTATGGCCATATAAAAGATGTAAGAAAAGGATGCATCAAATTAAAGAAGCTGGAGGGAGAAGAAAGAAATACAGGTTGCAGAACATATTTCTGCTTGGTTATTGACAGTATTTGAATAAAGAATTAAAAAAAAAAATTTCTTAAGATTAAAAGCTGGTTCTTTCCCGGATTTTCACAGGCTGAATTTTCTAGAAAATTACTTATAAAGAGAAGACAAATGAGCAGCACCTACAGCCTACAGTAAATAAACATTTGCCAGTGATGTTATAGCATGTTAGATTTCTTTTTTTCAGAGTAAAGCTGTGGAAAACACTTCTGCTCTTAGGCCAGAGGATAAAAAAAGTTAAGGAATTTAAAGTCTTGAGAAAGCAGCTGTTAAACTCTTTAAAGCAGAATTTGTAGGTTAGACATAATTTTAGAAAATTTTGTGCATGAGGGAAATACTTTAAACAATTACCCTGCTATAATCAATGGATATTTATATCTCCCATAAGTCATTTTGCTTTCAATTTAGCTCTTGGTGTGGTGTTTTGACAGCTTGGGCAGCTGCACTGTGTTTGGGAAAATGTGTGTGGATTGTCAAGGCACTGAGGTTTTCAAGATTTGTTGCTCCCAAATACCAGGGACATCTCAGCAGTCAGACGTCATTATATATTATCGAAACCCATTCCCTATTTTTAAGGTGGTTTCAAGTAGTGAAGCACAAGAATAATTCATTATGGTCCGTTTGCTTTCCATGTTCCGCTAAATTTTTTTCCCTCTCACTCGTAAATTACTGGTCCTCCAGATTTCAGTTTGGAAACATACACATTCTGTTGCCTTAGAAACTTGCAAACACATTTCTGTGCTTGTGGCTATGCCTGTTACAAACATCTAAAAAATCCCAAGATTGACTTAGTTCATAAATATGTATCTGTGGGGGAGGATAATATACATCTTTATAAACACATATATATATATGTGAAAATATATTTAGAATTGAGTTTGAGGATATTTCTGATTTGGGGAAGGAAGTGGCCAATTTTTTATGACAAATATCCTTTCCCCACCTAAAATGTAGCCTCTGAGACAATGGGTTAGAAACTGATTCCTCTTAAGAGAAATATCATATAATGATGGAGCTCAAGGATTTTAGTCTTTGAAAAAACATCAGATGTCCATTCTGATAAAAGGCGTGAGTTGACAGAATCCAGGCAGGTCCAAAGAAAAATAATGTCCCATGATGATGTAAAAGGAAAACTAGAGAAAAAAAAACCAAAATAAACTCAACATGAAGAGAAAAGAGATATTTCATCATTTTCCTGCCCTTTTTTCATGGATTTAATGTAAAGAACATATCAACAGGCAAAATGCTTTTTTGTAAGCGGAGTAAATTCCCAACCATTTAAATTAATATGGGGAATTCTAAGTAGAGGATGAAATTGTCTATCTTCAGAGGACATTTTGTATGTGTTCACTACTTATGACAATTAATATAGTGCAGAAAAGGAACACAAGGCCAAGAGAAATTAATTTTCTTTGTATGCACAAGAGCTTAGTATTTCTTTTCACACAAAATTTATTACTTCCCTGAAAGGAGAAATGAGCCCCACTACATGTGTGAAAAATGAGTGTACAGATGCACTTAGTGTATCTTAAACAATCACACACTGTTTGAGCTGCAATAGAGGAAAGGAAACCTGCCCAGGAAAAAAAAAAGAGAAAACTCATTTTAATGAACTGTATTCTGGCTATTTTGGATAAAATAATCACTCAGCCTAAGAAAGAAAGAGTTATATATTAAAGCCAGTCAAATGAGACCATTTTAAATACACTTTAGGAATCTGATAGTTTCTGTCTTTAGAAATCAGTGATGCGGTACAGTACAGCACTTCCAGAGGAAGATTTCACCAGAAGTCTGTGGAAATTTGGGTGAGATGCAGAGAGGGCCTGATTTAGCAGGGACAGTAAGCACCAGTGTGTTTTTGTGGACTGTGAAGCTGTCAGGCTGGCATTTGTATTTTTCCTCCGTGTAAAATCTGTAATTTGAACAGAAGAAGCTGTTTAGTCTCCTCAGATGTGTGGGATCCTGGTCTGGGATAAACATCTGTTGCTCCCTTCCTCTCCTGTTATGCTGATGTTATTTCAGTGACAAATAGGTTGTTGTCAGCCCTAGTGGCAATAAATCAGCTTTAGATCAGGCTGGGAAAATGCGGGGAAATGCGGGTTCAGCAAAGAGCAGCAGAGCAACAGGGCATTATTCCTGTCTGCTTCTACATCAAGTGTCCTATTCAGGAAAAGAAAAGCAGCAACCTTGACTTAGAAATGTGGGTTGGTTGGGAATGAGGGAGTCCACTCCAAAGTTGAAATTTGCAAGATCATATCATATCAAATCATGTTGCACATAACTCTTAGCTTTGTCATGGAGAACTCAGCCTAAAGGTGAGGTTACTGTTGGTTGTTTCACTCACTACTAGCTGTTTTTGTCAGTTTGCTGCACTGAGCTAGAAAGCATTTTGACCTCCCTGTGAGTTTGATTTCCAGGGGTTTCTCCTGATCTCTGCACACATTCCTGGGGCTATGCCAATCTCCCACTAGCAGGGATGCACTATGTGCAATGACAGGCATGCTCATCGAGTGCACGGAGCCTTCAGCTCAGAATTCAGGGGGAGAAAGCAGATCTGCTGTTCCCTCTTCTCCCCTTCCACTCCCTACCAGGTCTTAATTCCAGCAGCTCAGCCAAGAATGCAACATCAGTGGCTTCGGTGGTGTTACAGGTCTCTGGTGCACATCCCTTAGCTCAGCTCTAGCACTTTCATGACCAGAAGCCTTGATTTATTCTGAAATAAAGGTTTTTGGTATTGGTGATATTATTAAAATTATTTCAGCAAAATTTAATAAAATGCTAATCTGTGTTGTTTTTCCTGTAATATTTTAACATAGATTTTGATTGTAAATAACAGGAGAGGTTCTCTTTTAAAAAGATCTGTTAATCATTGTAACTGTCCTTGTAAAAAAAAAAAAATACCAAGCAAGTTATTCACTACAATGTAGAAAAGAGTTAGAATAATCTTCCAACACACAATGTAATTTATTTGAAAATTAAACAAACAAGTCACAGGCATGTAAAAGATTGACTAGCAATTTTAGCAGGAAAGACAAAGGATGTAATTTCTGCTTTCATGTACCATTCTGATAATGCTAAAATCTTTTCTCTGAATGATTTCATGCAGATGATTGTATGAAAGGATAATTAGACAAATGGTTTGACAGACTTGAAAACATTTTGGTCATCCTAATCCAAGATATGACATTTTAACTTTGAGGGAAGAAAAATCATTTTGGCTTCTTTCTCTCATTTGGGATAACAATAGCATTTGGAGGCTGGAATCCTTTGCAGAATGAAAATGCGACTCCCTAATCAGCTCTGATTTTCAAAGGCAAAGTAAATAGCAATTATCTTAATTTACAGCACAGAAATAATGCTAAATACTTGGAAGATCTTACTCCTGACTGTGTTGACTGGTAGGCAAAGATGTGGTGGAGTGTCTGGTGACAGGACTTTCTAAAATGGGTTTCAGGAAACATGTCATTGAATTCAGATATAGTTAATTCTCTCCTAGATTTGAGAGGACAGCCTATGTGACCTCTTGAAGTCCTTCCTTTTTTTCATTTCTATGACTAACCATTGCCACTGCCACAACAGCTGCATGACAAAATCAGGTTAGAAGGGAAATGTATGTATGTAAAAACAAAAGCAAATTTAAAGATTCAGAGAAGAGCTCTTTAATGACTTCTTTGGGCATCTTTTTCCACTAAGCTAATAAAATCCATTGCAGTTTTTCATTTGTTTGCTTGCTTCGGGACTTTTTTTTTTTTAATTTAGTTAAATTTTGGTTTTTCACTTGCCATCATTTAAAGAGCAGGAGAGCAAGGAAAGTAATCAGATTTAGAGTGTTGCTTTCCTGGTTAGACATTTGGGTTCCAGCCTCTTTTGTATTCAGGATATTGATATTGGTAAAACTGATAATGAATTATGCTCCTTGAGGCTGTGGTTAATTAAATTGTCCACCCTTTTGTCTTTAGCACAGGCAGCTGGGGTTTTCAACTACTTAAATTGTTGAATCATACTTTGAGAAAATCCTGCTGTCAGACAGTCATGCAACTCATATCACAAAGATCCTGCATTACTTCAAGCTGTTAACCACTCTTCAGATGGGTAGAAAATAAGTTTTGAAAATAATAAAATGCATTTTTAAAATACAATCTGTTTGTGGAATATGGAACCTCACAAAAGCAAATCAGGTCTCTCTCAGCCTGTGTTTCTGGTGAAATAGTGCTAAAAAGCACACATTGTCTCACCTGGCAGTCAGGAATTTCTTGGATCTTTAGATGCAGTTGTGAAGCAGTCGGGGGAGCATTAGGTGTATTTATGTTCTCCCCTTTCCTTGGGAGCAACATGATGGAAATTCCAGAGGAGTGTGGCGAGAGGCTGCTGCGACTGAAGCACATTCAGGGCTAAGGCTGTCTGAAGACCATGCTTGGTGAAAAGTTTTCCTTCTTCTCTCCTATGAGAGTCACAGCACTTCGCAGAAGGAAGAAGTGCTCCTAAAGACAGGGGAGAACGGGTAGAAATTGGTGCAGCTCTGTGTCTGCTGCCCCCTCCAAAAGTAAAGAAAAAAGAAAGAAGTCACTTTCACATCCCACCCTATTTAATCCTCATCAGTTGCAGTAACACCAAGCAACATACAAAGGTTCTTCTCAAGAACTACAGCACAACTAAACTGGACAAAAAAGACAAAAATGTGAAGCCTCCCTCTGGAGTTGGCAGCCAGGTACTAAAATGCAGAAAGATTGGAAAGAACAGGAGGGCAGTGAGATGGCATTGCTGGCTGTAATCAAACCAGGCTGTCAAAGTGACACTTTTTCAATTCGACAGCGGTTGGTTATGCAGCCCCAAGGCCTTTGGTGCTGCTCCTCACACTGCCCCACCTGTGAGCAGCAGAGGGGAGAGCAAGGAGATGGGAGCTGATGCAGCTGGGACCGTGCACCCCAAGCGGCCAAAGGGACATTCCAGACCGCACAGCCTCACGCTCAGCAACGAGAGGTGTGAAGGTGAGGTGATGAAGGAGATGAAATGATGGCATTTGCATTCCCAAGTGGCCGCCATGCATTAGGGAACCCTGATTTCCTGGAGGTCACGGACACTTGCCTGCCCACAGGAAGTGGGGAGTGAATTCCTTGTTTTGTTTCATTCATGTACACAGATTTTGCTTTACTTTCTAAGCTATTTATCTCAACACAGGAGGGTTTTTTTGCACTTTTAACCCTCTGATTCTGGTCTGCATTCCTCTGGGTGGAGGGAGCAAACAGCTGTGTGGATGTAAATCGGCAGCATCCTAGATGCATTTGAGGATTTTAGGTTTTTTAAAGAAATGGCAGTTAAGCTCTTCAGGACTCATTAAATAATTCACATTTTTCAGTGACGTTCTAGTCAGACTAGATACTATACATGTAGAAAATACAAAATAATATACATGTAGAAAACAATCCTTAAAAAGCAGAATAAAGTATGAAAACCAAGATGTATACCATCTATTTTAAAGTTGCATCTTATAACAATCAGAATTTCCTTTCTGGCCATCATTTGGGCATTGATCAGACAAGGAATAGGAAAGCTTTCTTTCATCACTTCAGTAACTCGCAATAAAAATAGCATTTTCCAAACAAAGTCTAATTTATATTAAGTAGAGCTATCATTGCCCAAAATGAATTTACTACAAAACAAAGCAGTATGTTTTTTCCACCAGAACATAAGTACCACTCTACAAAAAGCAAAATTACAGCACTGTTGACTTTTAAAGTGAGCTTATATAATAATTAGGGATCCAACATTCCATGATGATATTTCAGGTCTCACAGGGATTTTTATTTGACTAAGGAAGACTTAGATCTATTTTGCTGTTTCTGCCTATTCTCTCTTGACATAATTAAATTGTTAGATTCTGTGCTTTGCAAAATTGGAAATTTTTGCAGTTTGGGTAAAGCATGTTTTTCAGGAGTTTTGTCCCAGTTCATCTCCCACTGACAGTGTCTCTAGGGCAGTGGGCTAAGAGTGGCAACAGGGTGAGCTTTTGCCATCCCTGCGGTCAGGACCTCTAGGAACAAACTGAGCCCAAGTGACTGATTTGTTTTCTCCTCACAAGGAGAGCTCATGTTCTGTTTCTGAGCTGTAAGTTTGGTTTAGATGGAGGCAGCCTTACAAATGTGAGATCTACAACTCCTGTGGGAAAAAAAATGTCCCACAGAGTGGCATTTGTACTGCACCTGTATAGCACATCTCACTGTCTAATTCCACAGTGATGGGAATACAGAGGAAGAAGGTGTACATATATATATATATATATATATATATACACACGCACACATCATCTTTTAAAATTGGAAACCTCTCCACAAGCCTCTCAAAATAACTTGACTGCTTACCCAAATCAGCTGTGTTGTCTACTTACCAAAGAATACGTACAACAAATTGCTGGATAAACAATTTTAGCTTTTACCAGCTGAACCTTGTATTTTCGTTTTTGCTTCACAGGTTTTTCTGGTAACAGTTTTATGTTAATAAACTTCAGTGAGAAAATAAAATGACAGCTTGTTCACTGTTTTCAGTAAGGGTGGAAAATTGGACAAAATTTCTATATTGAATCAAGGCTACTGAATGAAAACTCAGTGTGTGTGTATGAATGCAAGTTCATACAAGTTCATACACACACATACATACATACAGCCTTAAAATGTCTGTTCACTATGTTTTCTGTAGAGATAGGGACTATCAAATTACCCTGTCCTAAGCCTGCACCAAAACATTCTCCTGAGTGCAAAGAATATGAGGAGATAAACACTTCTCAAAACACTACAGACAGAGCACCATACTCTGCACAGATTATTGATGGTCAAATGAGGACTTTAAGCTTCCTACTGCCAAAAGAATTAAAAACACCTCTGAATGCATCGTGTGCTTGAGTAATTTTAAGAAGAAAATGCAGGAAAGTTTTGGTTTTGAGTGACAGAAAACGTCCCTTTTTTTTGCTCGTTGTAGAGCCTCACTGAATCCTTTTTTTATCACTGTTAGGTCCCAGAACATTTAAACTTATTTCTGTATGGCTCTGCAAATGCAGCAGATGTAGATGCAAAAAAGAAGACTTTAAAAACTATCCCCCAAAATGTCCTCCAAGTTTCTTAACACGTTCCTTGAATCTCAGTGCTGACTTCCTCATTTCAGCAGTTTTCAAGTATGTTTTTGCAAATTTCAAGTAATAGAAACTGAAAGGCTTCCTGTCATGCATGTTACTGATTCTCAATCCTCCCCTATGGAATAACATTATTTTTATATGTCTAAAACACTTATTGACTGGGCAGAGACAAACTGTTCATTGCCTCATGGCATAAATTTTTCATTGAGAAGGAAACACATTTAGGCACTTCAAAACTCATTAAATAATTAATGTGTTTCAACTGCAGCAAAAAAAAAAAACCCATATCTAGGTACAAATTTCTGCCTAGTGACCCTTATACACTTGGGCTTATTATACAAGGATTAATAATTATTTTACAGCAGCCTAGCACCCACCTCCAAATAAGCTAAGATGCAGCTGTGAATATTTTTAAGGCTTAACTTTTATGTTCAAGCAGTGACAGCTCTTACAATCTCAGGACTCTCCTGCTCCTACCCAGCAATAGGAGTCTGGGGTTTAAAATTGCCTGGCACTGTTGCCAGCCCTTTTGGTTTTTTGGTCTCTAGGAAAAAAAAAGACAAATCCAATGTAGCCAAAACAGTTCCATTGAACTCACTCTGACACAAGAGGCAACTGAAAGTGACCACCACAACCCAGCATAGATCCATCAATGCAGAACAAGAGCATTTGGAAGTCTAGGAGGAAATAGAAAGTGTGGAGAAAATTCTGCAGGAAGGGCAGAGAAATCTTCTCAGGTGATTATCCATGGAAAATGTTTCTTATTGCTAGCACTGAGCGGGGATATATTGAGCCTTTGGTAGCAGTCTCATATTTCTTGCCAATATCAGAGTTTTTAGTCTGTGAGTCCCAAGGAAAATGAGTAGGAAATTCTCATTGCAGAGAGACACAGCAGATTGGGTTTGAGTTTTCAAATCTGGAAGTGAATGTTCAAATGTATGCAATGGGTGACTGCTTATAGCTGTGTCTATAAAGAAATCCTGCGTGAGAGCAGATACTTCAGGCACCTGATGTAACTTTCCCGTTGGTTTGTGGAGGTTTTTTTTTCTCTAATGATTTTGTTGTCTGCATAAAAGTGTGGAAAAACTAAAGAGATTCATTATTTCATGTGTATAAAAAGATTATTTTAAAGATGGTGCTTAAGGCAGCCCAGTAAGGAAACTTGTTTTGCACCAGTCCACCCTGCCACCTTCAATAAAAGCCAGGTCATAATTAACCTGCTGCACCAGAGGTCCTTGGGCTTGGATTTTGTGTTTGGGAAAAAGGGGTGGGAACAATTACCTTGTGATCTATAAGAGTATAAACATTTGAAGTCATGGGCACCTGACTTTCCACTATCTCCTCACCCCGTATAGTCATTTACAGGAGCATAATTTTTAAAGAGATTAACATTTTAGGTATCATTTCGGGTGGGGTGTTCGGTATGAGCTAACTGACTATCCAGTGCCTTATGTAAATAAAAAATCTGTTATGAGATGGGGCAGATACATGAGCACTGTTTGGACAGGGTGCTACAGACCTGTTGACTGTCTCAAGGTAATTAAATGTCAAGGGATAATCAGAAAAACACCTTCTAAAATGCCTTCAGTACAAAGTTGCCATGGTTTCTTCCTCAGAGTAAATTTCCTTTTTCTGTTTCTGGTCCACCTAAACAAGAGCTGCAGCGACGAGGCCTGAAATGCCAAGCAGCACAATTTTCATTGCAGTGACAATTGTGGCACTGGGCTGTAAACCCCTCCAGAGAATCCCTGCACAGCGCCACAGATGGGATAAACGGCCTTGGCTTTCCTCTCAGAAGAGCAAGGAGGAGACAGAAGGGACTTTTCTCAGGAACTGCACCCATCATCACAGTTCCTTTTCAAATAAATCGGGACTGCAGCAGGATTGATAGTGTCCCTGAGAGCTCAGGGAATCAATACAGGCAGCAGGAAAAGGTAAAGGCAAATTGCTGTAGCTTCTTAAATGAGAATTGATTTTTATCCATTGTCCATTCCCATGGCAAAGGAACAAGCTTATCACTTCAAACCAAGAATAGAAGGGAGACTAATTCTCTGTCTCAGAAAAGGACAGGAGCTCAGTAGAGGTCACTAAGATCAACACTGTATTAAAGAAATCTTTTTTTACTTCACTTCCTGACAAAGCAAGTGCACTTGGTCTACTCAGCTGTCTGTCTTTCCTCCAGCGTTGCTGCCAGGAAACCAGGATGCACTATCAAGGGGAAAAAAAACCCAAATATGTTCATGCATTCCTCAGGAATAAAGCAAGTCTTCAACACCGTGCAGGCAGAGAACTCTGTCTCTCCTGGGAGGAGCCCTGGAAGCACCTACAGCTCCGTGTTTGGCACCAATCAACACCATGGATGTCAGAGCTCTGTGGGCTCCCAGAGACTCCACCTCAATGCTGCCTCAGCAGCTCCTCTGAAAGGTGATTCCTCAGCCAGTTCCTCCTGGCAGCCTAGATGGAGTGGGAAAAAAAAAGCTTCATTTTTTTAGGGCAGAAAGATGAAGCACAAGAAAGAAACACACCCTTTCATTTGTGCCTTTGAGTAAGCTGCACACAGCACTAAAACTCGTTGGATTTTCCCATAATTGCACACCAACTGTGATGATTAAAACAAAAACCATCAGTCCAGCGTCGCTCGTGTACAACTAACAATGCTTAGTTTCTCTAAAGCCTGCTGCACTAGGAGAAATATATCCAAATATACATGTATTTACATATACATTTACTCACAAGGATGCTTCACAAGCATGGAAGGGAGCAGATTTCACTACAGCAGAAGGTAACAGGACTGAAATATCTTGTTTATCTCCAGTGCACTTGATCTGTGGTGCAGTGTGTGCAGAGAGGCAGGTGGTCCAAGCCATGCTGGCATGGAACTGAGGCTAGGCAGGGCCTTAATGACATTGGTGAGCCTGCTAAATTTGGGTCAGTTCAAAACCCACCAGAGAAGTTCTCTGAATCCCAGAAAACAAGTGGTGTGCATTCACAGTCTATGTGTTGGTGTGTGCTTCTCTGCCAGCACAGTGGCATCAGTCTTTATGTGGGGCGAAATTGGGGGTCTCATTCCTTCAGAGACAGTGAAGGAGAAGGGAAGGAGAAGGGCACTCAGTCTGTAGAGCAACGTGCTATAAACATGTAGAGCTGTGTGTGTCATACATGGCTTTCAGACTGACTGCAGCAAACAGTTGTTGAGGGGGACAGAAGACACTGTTCTAGTGGAAGAGGATTTCTAAAAATTTTCAGTGATGACGTGATTTGTAGCACACCTCCAACCCCACTTTTCTTTCTTCATGGCCCTCAATTCCTTGGTCTCTCTACTGGGAGCAACCAGCACGTTCAGTCTAACCCTGAGCACTTTGGGGTCTTCCTTTGGAGCTCCCAAATGCCTTTTGTTGAGCTTTCTGAGTTTGTTAAATTTTAAAGAAAAGGAAATATGCCAGTGTCAACTGTTCCTTCTCTTAAATCTCTTCTCATTAAAAGGGATGCCTAGGCATGTATTAAAAATCTCAGATCTTTTGTGACCAGCTCCCTTTGGCAAAAGAACGTGTAGTCACTACTCCGGATTTTGGTGAGGAGGTTGTTTTCGTGGGGAGGAATCCTCCTAGAAAGCATGTATCATCAATACCCATGACAGGGAGAAAAATATTTTGGATGGGAGATAAATCTGTCACGAAGTTGTCACAGTTGACAGACCTTCTTTGTTGATATTATTCTGTCTACTTTGGTATCATCTTGTCAAAGGAGCCTGTCTCTCATAGTTGTTTACAAAAAGCTTTTCTGTCCTATAAAATAATTAGAAGCCATCACAGTCTAGCTTTGTGATGGGAGGCAGGGAGGAGGATTCAAGGCACAGCTTTCATGACAGAAGGAGAAGAAGACAATGAAAATTAGCTATAAAATTTCTGGATTAGTTCTACAATGTGATTGTTCTTCCCATATCATGGAAGTAGCGTGGACCCAGCAGTTTTGGCCGCAGCCTTTTCTTTGCATTTGCCCAATGAACTAACACAATGTCACATAATTGGCAGATTTGATAACATTGTGATGATAGTTGATATATTCAGGACAAACAACTCATAAACTGCCGGAAAATCAACCAATTCATTAAAAATCAACATGCCTGCCCCCAGAGATCAAGGCACTGGGTTATGTAGACTAAATTAAACACAACTAGTAATTTGATTAGACAACCTGTTATATGGAATTAAGGGAAAAAAATACAAAAAGAAGTGGTTCCAAATGAGGTATATATATTTAAAGCCAGGAAGGAGAAAAAATTTCATCAGAATTGCCCATGGCAGTAGGATATTGCCCAGTATGTTGCTCATTAAATCTCCTTACGTTTAAGCACAAATGTGTGTTTAGCACTGTCAAGGGGCACGATTAAAATCCACTAAAATATAAAGTGAAAAGCTGGCACTCTGGGGTCAGTGAAAATGCATTTGTCGTGGTCCTTAGCACACACAGGAGCTTGCAAAGTCATCACCTGCACTACTCCACACACGTCTCACCACTGAAGGCTGCTGCATGAGGGACACGCTACAGCTATGGATGGATGCCATGTATTCTTTTCAAACCTTAGACAAATCGTTGACCTGCGTGTATGCCAGCACTCCGTGAGCAACATTTTGCTTCTGGAGTTGTTCTAACTCTGCTCTGTAAATAGGAAAATACGTCAGTTACTCCGAGGGAGGGGAAGAGGTTGTACTCTGTAACAAAGGTTGCCAGGGCTGGATGTATTTGCTAACCTACAGCCTTCCTAGAATTGAGAACAAATTTTGAGCACTTTTGACTTAGGATACGTGTCTGCTTACCAGGGTCAAAGGTTTGTCTCCTGATTGTGCAGCAGTTCAACTCGTTCCTCCTTTTGTTTGTAGTGCATTCTGAATTAAAGCAATGTATCACTTGTTTCATGCCTGAGCTGAGAATTTTTATCTCATATGTGCTGAAAGCCTTTGACTGATCTATCAGGTTGATTACTCCTGAGATACTGACATCAGAGGAGGCATTCCCTGAGACTGCAAGGGTAATGGTCACTGCCTTCAAAAGCCAAAGGTGCCAGGAGCAGTGTTTTAGTGGGGGTTGTTGTCTTTTCTCTTTTAATAATCTTCTGTTTAACTCTGGTGGCTCTGAGAATGCAAAGCAGCAGTGGTTTGTTTAGAAATTATTTATATGAAGAAAAATTAACATACCTTGAAACTGAGAGAAATGAAAAATTGGGCAGAGCTATGAAAAAAGATGATGATAGGGATATAGAAGACATCAGAATCACATGCAAAAGACAATTTTTTTCCCAAAAAACAGAAAATTTCCTTCAGAACAAGAACTGGTACTCATTTCTGACTCAGCCTTCGATCTTTTTACATTAAAATGCTTTTCACAAAGCCAAATTAATAAAGACAAAAATCTGGTTTATGACAATTGTCAGAAATCAGAACTGACACATCACATATGTTTTCCAGATTTGAACCTGCACATGCTTTCAGCTTCTTTGATCCAGTTATTTATTGCACTCACAAATCAGGTCTATATATAACTTATATTTGGCTGGACTGCTAACAGCTGCTTAGAAAAGAAAGATTTATACTTTCTTACCTTTCCAGCATTCCCAACAATAATTTCTTCTCTTTGTGACAACTCAGAAACCACTGAGAAGACAGGTTACCAAAAATTTCAGGCCCCCTGTAGAAATTTAACTCTCTTTGTATGTCCAGTTGTTTTCAAATTGTACCGTCTAAGTGAAAGTCCTCAGCAATTGAAGAGGGAACGTTTACAATGCAAAAAAATCAGGAAAAGTAAAAGTTATAAATACCATTTTGGAACTAGAAGTTTTTTAGTTCCTTAAAGTAATTCAATACCTGATTCTAGTAGCATTTATGCATGATGGGGAGCATCTTTTCCAGATGTGATTAATGATATTTTAAATTTGCATCTGCATGACTTTCAGTGAATATCTTGGTCACAGCTGGAGAAAATATAAGTTGTCAATGTCCTCTGACCCTAAATACAAATGTGCAACAGCTATTCATTAAAGGATATGAAAATAGGAATCATCCCTAGGATTTCCTTGTGTTTGACATATTTTTCTTCTTATCAGAACCTGCAAAGATTCCTGCAGCCCAGAAAAAAAGGATGAAAGCTAACTTCCAACTGAAGTCCTACCTTTACCAGTCTGGCTTCTGTGGAGTGAAGAGGAAGCAAGGGTCTTGCAGATTGCTTTTCTCTTCTCAGCCCTCCTGCTAGATGTATTTGAGGCTTACCTCCTTGTCAGTCTCTTGTCCCTTGTCAATCTCTTGTCAACCCTTGACCTCTTTGTTCTGGAAAACTACAGCTAAAGTTAATTAACTAGCAATACTGATAACATTATTATCATTGTTCCTACTGCTTAACACCTGCATTGTCACATAAGCAAGAGCTGTATTGTTCAGGACAGTGCACAGATACTCCAGAAGATGATATTTACTTTAAAACACAGCTGAATATGGTAAATATGGCATCTTACAACCATGTCATCAAAAAACCCCAAAAATAAGTATATGCTTCTTCAGTGTGTTGGTGCCTTTCTAACAAGATTTTATTTGCACTTCTTGGTGTATTTTGATTTGAGTAGCACAAAAGTATAAAAACACAAGTGTGAATGAAATTCATATAGCCCTACAGCATTAGTATCCTTTAAGTTTCCTGATACACATTTAACGTGGAAGGATCTTACAGTCATTTTTAAGCTTTCCTTATGCTTAGATTCATGTATACCTCTCTCTGCAGTTCTTCACCTTCCAGGGGGAAAACAAAAAAGTAAACATTTTCCATTCAGTCTGTGTTGTTATAATAAATAATAACAAACTAGAGACCCAGGGACTTGTAGCACAAGAAATGAAAAGGAACTTACCTTGTAAGTTTAGGTCATTCCTTGTAGTTAGCAGAGATAACTTTGGATTCTGGGTTCAGGTGCTTTTCTTCTTTTTCAGGACTCCCATGTAGGATACTGAAAGAGTTTGGGATCTGTAAAGACAACATTGACAACATGATTTGAACCATAATACAGATATAAATAAACACCTAAAAGATCCTGGTACCAGCAATCATATTAATGCTAAGGGAAGTTTATATGGGAGGAGAGGGAGAATGATGCTACTGAGATTTTATGAAGTTTGTGGACACAGAAATCCCATTTGTCTCCTGTGTAGCTGTTATGACCCTGCTTGGCAGGAGAGGGGAAGACTCATTCAGGTGGGAACAGTAAAGAGGGTGCATTCCACATCTCCAGTGCCAGAGCAGAGGAGCTGTGCCTCTGACAGTCCTCCTGCTCTTGGGATCACGGCAGAGGGGAAGGGAATGGCAGAGGAAGAGGGAACTGGGCAGACTTTGACTGAAGGTGACACAAGCACTGTACACTATTAAAACTGTTGATACTAAGTGATTTTGTTACTGCACAGAGTTAAAATCAAAACAGAGGTGTCAGATCTACGTACTGACCATTATCATTGTAAAGATTTTTAAAGGTCTTTTTTCCCCACTAGCTTTTCATCTGTGGGGGAAGACCAAATAAAGTCTCAGCCTCATGCCTATAAAATCAGCTCTCCCTTCCCTTC
>WEKY01062580.1:0-30253 GCA_013390045.1 Picathartes gymnocephalus
TGTCTAGAATGCAAATTCTGAAATAAAGTAATTTTGAACAAAATCTGTATTTAACTGCACTCTCCCAGGTCTAAGTGTACCGGCTGAAATTGGCCTATAACTAGAAATGAAGAGAGTGAGAACAGTCTGGAAGTACAGACCCCATCCTCTCTCAGCAGCATTTTCTGATGCAGCTCACAGAAGGGCTGAGGTCCAGTTGCAAGCACGGGGCAGAAGAAGCACAGCCTCTGTAATGGAGGCATTCCTGTCCCTGGGGTTCCATTTTGATACTGTAATTTTGTGGATCCTTTATGAGGCCATGCCCCTCCCACAGTCAAGCAATGGAAGCGTATTAGTTGAAGTATCAACTGAATATGCGATTAAGAGTCACAGGAAAATGGTTCCTCTATAACCTCAAGTCAATTCCCTTTAGTTCAACAAGATCAAGTTCTCTACCAGCTTGCAAATTATTATTATTATTACTATTTATTGTATTAGTACATCAAATCACATATACACACCACCTACATTGTACAGACTCCAATTATTCAGAGATTGAACAGAAATCAAGTCTACCACAGGCATTTATTTCTGTGCTATGACTAAAAGATTTCAAGTGCTGTAGAGCTTATATGAAATGGTCAGAACCACTCAACTTATCCCAAAAACAAAAAGAAGCACAGATTTAATGGAAGATGGCAGCAATCACGCAAATGTTTGCATTTCACTTGTAGAAATGGAAAGTAAAGAAGGATCTCTCTCAGTAACCAGCATCACAGATCCTTTGGATGCAATTTGTTGCAGAATTTGCTCCATCCTAAACAAGTCTGTAAAGTCTTAAAACCTAACACAAAATTTGCTCAGCCCATGAAAAGATTTTAAAGTTTTAAAACCTAACACACATTTTTGTATTCTGTATTTTATCCTCCTGAAAAGGCTACATTACCACAAACTGGGGCTGGAGTTTAAATTAAAAGGCTCAATAAACAAAAGACAGTTGCCTTTGCAATAGAATAGGTGTATTTTTGCTAAGTAACTCACTGAACTATAGTAAAAAACAGATTTACAGCACTGAAAAGAGGACTTTCAAATTCACAATAGATTTTGGAAGAGAAGAGGTTGCTTTCTGCTACATAGCTTACTAGTGCTCATGAAAGACTACAATACAAAATCTTTTCAAGGTCATACATTTTGAACCCACAAAAACTGGTTAAACTCAAATTATTTGTTTACTACCAACTCCATTCCAAACAACTCAAATTTTATATCTGCAAGTCTAAACTTGGGCTTTAAAAATATTTAAAGGAAAATAAATGTACTTCCAACTACTAAGAGAATTACTAATATTGAGAGTCCGATTTTTTTACAATCAACTCCAGATTTGATTATTCATACCCTAATTGTTGAACTGCAGTAGCAGAATGAAAAACAGACGCTACCAAATCCACCCAACGTGTAGACTAGATTTCAATGAAATCAGAAATACCATAAAATCACACTGAAGGTTCTAGAAATCTCATGTACCATGGGTCAGAAACAAGAGTTAAATGGTGTTACAGCCTTTTAAACCAGACAGAACACAAAAAATCTTCTCTGCAGCTTGGTTGTCTGCAAAAAGCTCTCAACATTTCAGCCAAGAAAATATTCTTGAAAACATGGCCAGTCCTACAACGATAGAAAATCAATGTAAAACAAAGAGCTAAGGAGCTACTGCAGTTAAGTACTTTTTTCTTGACATAGACTCGTGCTGGAAATCAGAGGGAGCTATGGAGATGAGTGCCTGGGCTGCAGAAGCATCCTTACAGTCCTGCAAATGTTTGTATTGCTATAAAACAGTTACTCGCATGTGCGATTCCAGAATGTTCTTTGTGCAGCATGCCAGTTAACTTTGCTCCATATCAAGTATCCTCAAGGTACCTCGAAGACAAAAAAACCCAGAAACACTCTGGCCAGTGTGAGCAATTGTCTTACTCACTGACATGGCTCAAACCCCAAACAGCCTGTAGATAACTTAGAAAAAAATTAATTAATGACCTAAAGTCTTTTCCATGGAAAATACAGCCAAGGAGAGAGCATCACCAGCAACAAAAATACAGGAGATGTCTGTATGTGTCCAGCAGTGCCTGTAAAAAAATATTCTATTAAAGAAAATGTCTTTTCCATTGTGCTGCCTGGCAACTTGCCTAATTACTGTGGTAAAAAAGAAAAATGGATGAAAAATGATCCTGCACAGCTTGTAACTCTCTATAAGCTCTTTCTAACTTGAAAATTTTATTTGCTCTAAACAAATGTTAATTTCACTGCTTAAAAATGTCTGGGATTGCTGAGAGGTTAACAAGATATACTTTAAGCAATATTTTAATATATTTTATTATAGCAAGACAGTAATTACATTAATAAAAAAGCAGTAAATCAAAAGTTTTCATGGACTTATTTCCCTATAGATCCACAGTAATTTTGTAATAATTATCTTAAACTCTCTACCCAAATAAAAATCCAAGTGAAAATTGCTTCATATCCATCTCCCACAGTGTTTGATTCTGGTGCCAAAAAACTGATTTAGTGGTAAGGCACTAACTAACGTGAGCTGATTTAATTTTCCACTGTGCATATTATGGTTTTTGGGAGGGGGTTGTTTAATTAAAAGACAGACTCTCAAAAGCCTCTAACTCTCTACTGTACTTCTTCCTTCTTGGTCTGAATGTGCCACTATGTCCATTCAAAAGATTATCTGCTGATCTGAGCATCCAGTCAATTTCACAATTTAATATTAAGTCTATTTAACAGATGGTTCAAACTAGGGTCTTAAATGTTTTAGCCATCATAGAGGAAAGCAGTGAGCAGAAGAAAAATTACAGTATAATCCTGCAAGCACCTCCACAGAATTTACAGCCCTTTAAAGTTCCCAGTTATGTTTAACAGCAGGCAGGAAATCAAGTATGCAAGTCCCTGAAGTGGAACAGGTAATTCTGACATCAATCCAGAAACTCTGGCATCAGACTCTTTTCCTTTCCTTCTCCTTCAAGTGGGAGAATAGATAACAGAAGCTACATATATTTCCATTAGAACTTCTGGTATAAACTTGAGATGTAATGATGAAATTGACATCTTTACTTAAAGGAATTCACCTTGAGGGCTGTTGCAGGATATCAAGTTGAACTTGTGTCTTCCATTGCTGGGGAAGAATGATGTCTAACAGCAGTGCTGAAATTACACTTGCTCTGTATCCTGTCTGCACTCTATTTTATTAATTCTGTCAATGAGAAACAGATGCTATGTTTGATTTTCTCCTGACAGCAGCTCAGTGGGGGAAAGCAACAAGCTTGAAGACAGTTCAAGAATGTTTAATTGCTTTACAAAATGGGACACTAAAGAACCCAGCCTGAGCACACAGTTACAGATAAACAAAATACCTATCAATTTCAATAACTTTAGGGCTGTTCCCTAAATCATATTCCCACTGCACAGTGACAATACAGTGACACACAACAGACATGAGGAGCATTACTGCCACTGTGCCCACCTCCCAAATGTCAGCTATACAATCAGCAAGGTACCTGCTGAGTTATCCACTGTCTGTGATGTGCTGACATTGGCAGGTACCATTCATAGCAAATCAACAACTAGGTGGATTTCTCCTTGCTCCCAGGTTTCAGGAGCATGCCTTTCCCCCCATTTTTAGTTGCTGTCTATAATAGGTTTATACAGATTAGCTGCATTAGTGTTGTGTCCCTGATGAGCTGTGATGCTGGCTGGATAATCATCTTCTCTCTCCTTTCCATGACCCTTCTTCAATATGAGTTGTTCCTGGGTTTGTCTGGTTTTTTTAAACTTCCCCACTCCCTGACCTTACAGGCCTATTGATCTCTTAACATTTCAGGAGACAGAATGTGTAGCAGGCCGTTCGTTTCCTTGTGGCATCTTAAGAAATTGATGATTCTGTTACTGAATAAATAAAGCACAATCAGGTATATAATTCTCATCTTGTAGCTTTCAGTGACCATTACCAGATTTTAAAGGCTACACAGTTAAATTTGTGGCTCTGTTTATTATATCCAGAACTGGTATTGAATTAGAAGCAAACAACAAAACAGAATGACTCTGGTCAGTATGGGTAGATTTTCTTACCTTACTCTTCCCCAAAGTTCAGGTCAAACCTGGTTTTACTAGTCTGTTATAGTCAATTTGAGGGAATGAATAGATGACACTAAAAGCTTTCCCACCATTCATAACTGTAAATTACTAAGGAAAATAGTATTGACTTCTGAAGTAATCACCTTCTATACCAGATCATGCTTGTGAATTTTTGAAAGCCCAAGAGCAGGACAGAAAGCAGAATCAAGCTGACATAACTCTCTTCTTCCTATCTTATAATTTCTAAGGTGAAGAACACAAAAAGTCAGCTATTGAAAGGAGCTACCTCACTACTACAAACCACAGTGAAAGAACCATGGTGTGAACCACAGACATTTCATTGCAGAGATAAATTATTCTGTATGGCTGTTGGGATGGTTCAGTGTCATCTAGGAGATATGAGCACTCTCTGTTCTTGCTGAATATCATTTTGTACAAAATACCAATGAAAAGGATTTTCCTCATTAACGAGCCATGATGGGGGGAAGAATGAAACTTAAGCCAGCTAATTTTTCCAGGATCATAATGTTCTTCATTTTTAGGTCATTTGACTTCCATATTAATTCTAGAAAGATGGAGACTTTGCAATCCCCCTGCTCCCTCTCTCATTACATATGTAATTGTAAAAGCTACCCTGCTGTAATAAAACATTCATCTCTGTACTTCTTATTATGGGATCACAGACTCATAGTGATGGATGACCACGTGTCAGAGCACATTTCCACAGTACACCATAGTATCACTGAGTCATCATTTGGAATATGAAAGCACAAGTCCAAAACCTTAGCTAGATTACACATTCTTGTTTGTTTTTAACCTACTCTGAAGTACCTTCTGAGCCTTATCATTGACAGAAATACCTGACACTTTATTTAGGCTTAGTCATACCTAATTGAATAATTCTGCATATAGACAAAGAACTGTAACTATCTTCTGAAATATGCACTCCTTGCAGTGTGAAAGGCAAAGTTCATTATATCCAGGAACATTAGCACAAGACATGAGCATAAACACTATGCAAATTTAAACAAAAAAAAAAAAAAAAGGAGAGATACTACTTCATTGTGGTTGATATGACAGTACTTGCTTTGTAAGCAGTAATGACAGAAATTAGTACACTTAACTACTCTGAAGATTTATCAATGCAGTTTATTTCAACTGCAGGCCTGCTGAAAAAAAACCTGCCACCTATCTTCAGATGGTGTTAAAATACGAATTTCTAATGTGGATTTTTACTTCTTTTTCATGTTTTGTTGCACAGGATAGCCACAGTCTACCAATACATCTGAAACATTTACCTATTGACAATAGCTACAATTGGTTTTAGATTAAAACAAAGAAAACCAACCAACCAAACAAACAAACAAACAAAAAAAAACAACAACACCCAACCAACCAACCAATCAAACAGCGACAAAATAAAATCTAATCTATGTTATGTATTTAATTGTGTATGCCCAGTCCATATAAATATGCATAAATCAGTCTCTCACAGACACTATGGCAGAATGTGCAAATCTCCCACAACTCTGGAAAGAGAAAACAAATTGCAAAACCATACCATTTTACTTGTTGATTCTTATAAAAAGGAAAGTTTTCAGTGGTAAATCCCCAACTTTACATCAAAACAGTCACAATCAACATCACATTAGTATCAATGGGATGGTGCTGCTTTGCCAGTCTATGTAACTAGATGATACATGTAAACTCTTTACAGTATATTTTCCCTTCATCTATCTAATGTGAAATGTTGAGTTTCACTTACCCTTCAGTGTGTCCTCTGTTATAGGGCAACACTTAAATTAGTTAATTTTTTTTTAAGTATTGGAATTCCTAAGAAGGTAACATTTTCGATGTTTATCCATACTGGGTTATATATGAAGTTGGTTTACTTTCTCTTGGATTAAGGCTAAAGAAATGCATGGCAAGACATTAACCATAGACATATAAGCAGGACACAGGAGTGGTAAACTAATTATTTCTTACCATCATTCCATAAAAGCTTGGTATTCATAATTCTAATGCTCTTTAAGGATTGAAAAAACACTGATTTCCATAATATTTTACACTTCATATCAAAGTTCACCTGAGCAAACAACGCAGAAGGCAGGAGTAACCTTTTGTAAACTGCAACTTTTATTTGTATCAGATGTCTGCTTTAGTTTTAAAGTAACACTACAAGGCTCCCTTTCCCTAGGTATGTTGTTTGTTCCTATTTTCTTTGTGTTCTGATTATTTAAATTAATTGTTGCCTTTAGCACAAGCATCACAGTTAACAACACATCAGCATCCACCTGACATCAAGAAGGAGTAAATATAGACAGTAAATATACACTGCTCCACTTTTCAAATGAAAGGCCTATAATGAGCATGTGATAATTGAAGCACCTCTTGCTGGTGCCACAAGTCCCTGTGAGGAGCTGGCAGTGATTTACCTGTGCTGTCAATTAGCAACTGCATCTCTTACAAGCAATTAGGTGTGGACAAAACCTATTCCAAACGAAACTATTCTACGTTTGACCATACTGAGTTTAAACACCATCTGAAGTGATAAAAGACACAGCCAAATGTGTTGTGCTCTTCTTTGCTTTCAAATATATCCAAGAAATGTTCTGGGCATAGCAGGGCAGACTGCTCTGACCTCTGTAAAGCAACTATTTTTACTCAGACTTACAAAGTTAAATGCACTTCTCACAGAAGTGCTCATGTCTTTCCACTGAAGATGGAAAAAAAAGGGCAGAGGATTAGCTGAGATGCTGTGCACACAACAGTTTTATGCTGCAGTTGCAAAAAGCTACACAAGCTGACTACCCACAGAAATGTAACCTGTATGTTTCTCTTGGCCTTTAAAACTACTTTGAATTAATCTGTTTTGAACTTTCTGCCAGAATGCCTGTTTCTCTCTCCTTGTTCTCTTGAAGCTACCAGGAGAAAAGGTCACTTGTACTGATAAATCCATGCCAGTTTAAAAATTCAGCTCTAATTAAACTGTAGAAAAACACAATCATGAACAGAAAAACACCTGGTTATCTAAAGAATGTCTTTATATTTTCAGAAAATACTGGCAGTTAAGAATATTCAAAGACAGCAGTTTTCCTATAGGGGGGCAGCACAAGGCCTCACATAACTCAAACACCTAGACTCAAAGCTAAACCTTATGTGCACTGTCTATCATCTGTAAATCAGCACATTTTAAAAGGATAATTTGTAAGCATTTCTAAAGGCAGAAGGAAACAAGATTTCAACATGACACACAGAGAAAACAGGAAGTAACATCAGGGAAAGAATCCAGATGTCCCAGTTCCTAAATCTTACAATCAGTACATTAAGCCTATTCAGAGTTTTTGAAGAACCTCAGTTTAACATAGTCTTTATTAAGTAAATTTCACTCCCCCAAAACTTAATCAAAATCAAATTTCACAATTTTTTATAACGAGGACTAATGGTATGAATGAAATTCCATGCACAAAAGGTAAAAAAAAAAAAAATATTATTTTGCCTTTGTTTGAAAAACAACAGAGTTTTTCAGAAGTCAGATTTACAGCAAAAGAAAACAAAGAATTGTGAAGTTAACAATGGAGCAGAACTAATTTCTGAAACCAGCCAAATCTTTCAAACAGGATTTAGTAAGGAAAAGAAAGCATGCTACAAAGAATGCTACGTCAAATAGGGATTAGAAATAGGAAATTCATGGAAATTCTACTTTTCTGTAGAGATTGAACAGTAAATATAAATCTGCCAGTTCTATGACATGTCACATGTTAAAGTGATAAAAGGTGTAATGTGTTAAGGAAAAGTATTCCTCTGGTGATGTGACACATAAAAACCCTTGCATTTCTGATTCTAAAACAAAACACTGAAGATATTAGAATCAATAAGGACCATTGTAATGTTGATTTTTTTCTTTTTCAGTGCCCAGCAGTAAAGAATACATTGGTGATTATTAATAGGTAAAAATTCAGGAATGTGAAATATTGGTAGATTTTGATACAGTTATAAGTGAATTTCTAACACTCAGGAACAAAGAAAAATCTCTACTACAAACTGAACATCTTATTTGCCCATGTATTCTCTTCCCCCTCTCTAGAGTGTTTGCTATTCTCTTGCAATGTTTGTGAGAAAAACATAAAAGATTTGTCATCCAAAGAGTAGTTCCACAGGCGTTTCAAAGAACACCATAATCTTAACAGTCCAAAAATACAGTCCAGTAACAAACACTTTTACAAATATTTACAACCTTTAACCTTTTGCAAATTCCTCTGGTTCTGAAAGTTGGAGTGCAACACCAGCTTATTTGTAGGTTCTTATTAGTTGATTACTTGACTTCAAAAGCAAAAGGCAGATTTAGGTCAGACACTAATTTGTTATTTCCTTTATTTAAAACTTTGTATTAAAAAATCATCAAAACAGTCCAGGAGAGAAAAACCTAGTTAAAAGAAACTCTATTTTTGAACCCAGATCTGTGATAAAGAAGTTGCATGTGGCAAAGCAAATAATGCCTGCACACGTAGGTAACTCAGACCCACCTGCTCATCTAATCCATGAGGAGCACTTCCTCCAGTTTCAGACTTGCATTAAACCTTGAAATAAGAATCTTCTTACTTCTAAATCAGTACTGTCATGCCAAGGGGCTCCACACTATTTTTGTAGCCAGATATTGTTGGCTGCCAAACTAGCAAAATAAGCACTGACCAGCATCAGCCACATCAGACCTGGCTCTGTCTTCAGGCAAAACTATTTGCAGTCCCCACTGGAGCCCAGCTATGTAAGGAAAGGAGAAGCACTGCATACGAGCCTTGCAGCCATCACTACAGTACTTCCTAATAGCAAAGGAAAACATAACACAGAAAGCAATTAGGGCTTTTCATTTGAGTGTCTCATTCCCTCCCTATTGCAAGAAGTGCCAGGGACTCCTGGGTGACTTAAATTTTAGAAGTTTTTTTCCGGTGGAAAACTGTAACTGGGGAAAATATCTATTATGCACAACGCAACCAGGTCACAGTTACACCCGAGAAGAAATGAAACTACTTGTTTTCCATATTTTCCAGAACCACAGCAAACAACCTATTGACATTATGTCCACTTATTAGGACACAAATCCCACTTATTTTATCATAACTTATTCAGGTAACACCACTGGAACACAAAGACAAGACAATGGGATGAAGTTTCTATTTGCTATATAGGCTGGATTGATTCTTCTACCAAAGTCTTAATGGAACACAGATTCTTCCAGTCAGATCATCCTGTAATAGTCATTCCCTATAGATGTGCTCTGCAAGGAGGAGGAACAACATCAAACAAAAACAGCCAAATGCAGCTCACCATTTATTCCTGCTTTACTAAAAAGAAGTATTAAGAGTAGCATTTTGCAACAGCCAAATTTGGAAAAACTTGTACAAACAGTAAAATATTTTCTTGGTCCAAAAAAATCTATGCACAGAATTCAGCTTGTATATGTGCTTCTGAAATTTCCAGGAAGTGTCAAAATTTGTTTCAATCACAGGTAGAAGTGGGCTCTCAGCACAGCTTCATTTTCCTCATGACACACTCTGTGGGCAGAGTTTGGGGATGGCTGTGGCATGTAGATGGACAATTAAAACAGTCATTAATTTCCCATGCAATACGGAAAAAAAGTCCAACATTCTTTCTCATTTAATGCTGATCTAATTGACTTTAGATTAACAACCCCTAACATAGTTGGAGTTAGCAGTTTTTTCTTCTAAGGTTCCAGCAAATTACAGGAATTTTAATTCTCTTAAAATAAAATATAGTCAGTCAGGGACGTTACTCCCCATGGCTAAAGAGATGAGCTGGAAATCGGTGCTGTGAAGGCCCTAAAGATAATGGCAGTGATACAAAGAGAAAAATCAAGAGAAAAACTTGTAAAATCTAAGTCACTTATTTGGGGCTTTAAAGTATAACTTTGTTCTTAAAAAATTCATCAGATCAACAATACTGGAGAAATATATTTCCTTACTAATTTTATTCTACCTACCTGTAGTACTCCTGTCTAGGAGATCAGTAGGAATTGCTCTGTACTGATCAGAGTTTATCCAAGTCACCCATTAGCAACACAAGCTTTTGAAGTTATGAATAATATTTCTGTACAGTCTCAAAGAGCTAATAGTACTATTGGCCAAAGGATTATTTAATATTTTATAAGGAACACAATACAAATAAAAATAAATAACATCTTTCATGTCTTGAATTACTAAAAGCTACAAGGATTCACATGGTATTTTTCAAAGTAAAAGAACAAAAGACTGATGCTCATAGCTCCATTAGAAACACTTATATGCAAAACACTGCTTTTTCCGATCATGAATTTCTTTTAAGATTCATTATTGCCCCATAGCACATTTGTCTGAAAAGAGACTCTTGAGAGATGACACTTTCTTTGGTTAGCATTGTTATAGCTGACAGAATGCATAAAAGGCAAACTGCTTTTTCTCCAGATGTCAGCCTGAGCCAATCAAGCACAGGAATTCTCAGCCTCTTCTTATCTTGAAATCTGGATTTTGAAGTTTACAGAATAATTGTAGCTTTCCAACAGAATTATTTTGTCACATAGACCATTCAAGCTCACATAAATTCTGCTGGTGTCCTAAATACCATTGATAAAAAAATCTTGATCTTTGCACTGTAGACATGTCAGCCTGATTAAAAATCATTGCATGTTCTTAGAATTAATGCACATTTCATAATGAAGAAATGATCCCTGAAGGCACCCCACACTTACCTTCCTATGAAAAAATAATTCATACCTGGAAACATTTTTTTTTCTTTTTTCTTGTGGTGGTATTATAGGTGCTTGCCTGGATTTCTGGGCCCTGCTGTGTTAAACCCTTGTACAAAAAGGCAGTCTGTTCTGAAGAGCTTAAAGAATATTTCATTTTATTTTTAGACAACTGAACAGAGTGACTGGAAAATACAAGTGAACATCACAATAAGCACTGTTTAATCACTGTAAAGTGTTTACAGATATCACAGTAAATAAGAGTTTCGAAGGGACAGACTTGAAAGGAAGAAAGATGACCTCAAGAAATATTTAGAAGCAGCTTCTTCTAAACACAAGGAAAGGTAAAACAAAAGAAGCTTGTTAGAGAACTTGATAAATAAACCACCAAGACTCTTTGCTCATCTGTACTTCAGAATAAAAACTCAAAGCAAGTGACACAATAGATAAGCCAGAGCAGAGCTATGCAGCTGGCAAGTTCCTGTCGCTCGTGTGCTTAAGAGGCAAGCAGGAGAACCATGCAGCGTGGCTAACTCGAGAGCCAAGCCAATGACCTTAGCAGCAGAGTTCTGCATTGATGTCAGCTGCACAAATCTGGATTCAAGGTTCACAGAGGAGGAGGTTCTTCACAGAGTGTGGGAGAAGTCTGGAAGTTGGAAAAGTTTTTTTTGGTGCTACTATTTCTGGTTTTGCTACAGTTCAATGCAAGATATTGTGATGAGTTTATAAAGGCAACAGCATTTAACATCACCCAAGAGTTTAATACTTAAAAAAACCCAGGCATTTATTTCATTAACAGAGGTACTTCAAGATACACCTATACTGCCTCTTCACCTCTGGGTCATCTGGTCTTATAAAAGCCCCATGAGTTGAGAAGCCACCTAGAAAATAAAGGTCTAAAAAGGTCAAGACAACACAATACCAGAAAGATACTTCATCATTTCCCGGGACAGAAAAAAAACCACCTGAGTTGAGCGGGCAGTGTAATGTGGTCCAGATCTGCAAATGAGAGGCACCTGGGCTGGCATGACTTGGAGCCAATGCAGGCATGTGGTGTGGCTGTGTGTGGGGACACAACGGGGCACGAAGTTACCGCAGCACCGGGGGAAGCTCACACCCTCTGCCTCTCTGCAGGCTCTTCCACCTTACACAGTCTGACTCACCCCAGCCCCAGCCAGCTCAGCAATTCTGTGCTGCACTCCACTGCTCGGTTATGCACCAACAGCCAGCCATGCTCACCACTAACTGCAGCCATCTGGCTCCCTTTTCCAGGCCCCCACTGAAAACATTTCTGACATCAGCACTGTCTCCATAGCACCTCAAAAACTTCAGTGATTTTTTCCAGAAAGCAAACCAGAGCAGAAAGCTGGACAAATTTAAATGCAAGATGACATTTAATAATTTAATAAACTATTCCAAATGGCAAGAAGTAACTAAACTATGTGCAAGACCATGTTTCATCTGTTCACAGAACTTTTGACTTGGCCACTGTGAACCTTTACCAGAAAGAACTGGTTTGCACTTTTTCCTGCCTGTTACGTGGGGTTTTATCGTATCTTTTGCACTTGTCACTGGCACCTCAAGCAGCCCTGCACAGTTAACTAAACCAAGGAATTGATGCAGCTAAAAACTGTGTAGCAGCACTGATTTTCATCACCTGGAAACTGAGCATGGGCCTGCAGCCCCAAAGTACTGCATAGCACCACAGCACACCACACTGCAGCTGACTACTTTGGAATCTTTATGTGACTATTTGTAGATAAATTGGTAAAAGGAAAAAAAGAGAATCTAAATGAAACTCACTACTACTTGCTACTCTGCCAGTTGACAGCCTTACTGTTCATATTCTACTGGATGCCTTCCCCTACCAGAAGACCTTTCAGATACATCCTCTGAAAAGAATGTGCAGCTTTGTCTCTGCCTCTGCCAGTTTTCTTAGATTTCACTTTTTGCTGTACCAGAAGTTGTTTCCTTGATGCTCAGGTTTATTCCATTTTCTCTGGCCACCAATCCTCTGTGGGTCTGTTCTTTCTTGAGAATGAAAATACTCATCCATTTGAAGTAGTAAAAAACTATTCAATACAATGTAACTTACATGGACTCTGCCTCCTATTGACACTTACTATCCTGCTACTTCCTCTCAAGCCTTCAGTGTACTGCAGCATATTCAGAACAGTCTCAATAAAGTGATCCTACAGCAGGTGCAGTTTCTCTAAAAATGTACCCTGTAGGACCTCATAACAGCTACTCTCACAAAATTCTAATCACACAAGAGAAAGGACATTTTGAAAAGGCAGACAAAGTTAGTTTTTAATATCTTAAACCACAGAATACAATTAAATTGACTAATTAATAATGCCAGTAAATACCTGTGTTTCCTAGAGTATATTTGACACCATATATTTTTTTCAAAACTGAAAGATCATTGAACACTAAAGCAGAAAATTTCATTTCATATTTTAAACTGTAGCTTAGACATTACTCTCACAAGTTAAATAAATATTAGGATACCAAACTGCTTGACTTTGTTTCTGTACAAGTACTATGCAGTACATAGAACTATAGAAACTGTAGATATCTGCACCCGACGCACATCCCAGTGACAGCACAATAATGCTAATGCTCAGCACAAGCCCTTCTTGGGGACTCTTCCAAAGCAGTCACTTATGCCCAACAGCCTTTTGGCAGATATCAGTTTAGTAGATTTTTTTTCCCTTTTGCCTGATGTAAAATTCTCACTACACCATTCTGGGTGTGTGCCCTTCGTTACTAGGTCACTTCTCACCTTCATGCCTGTAATTGGAGAGTAATGATGCCATAATGGGCTCACAATGTCAGTGAGGTGCAAGCTGAATCAAATTCAGTGTATTAACCTCACCAAATTAAATTTTCATTTGCAGAAGGACATTCAAGGGATACAGATGTAAAACAGAGTGAAGTTATCCACCCACTCCAAAAGTGTGACAAAAGGATGCTCAGTCTTATCATAAGAACATCAAATATTCTTTATCCAAAATGAGGCTTGTGACTGCTGTGAGACTTCTATAGCCTTGAGATTCTTTCATCAAAAAGACTAAAGATACTAAAAAATTTGTAACAAAAAAATGTTTTTTAAAACAGACCCCTTCCCAGCCTCCTGTATTTACCACTGTGACCCCAATGTACATTCCATACAAGACAGAGAGAAAGCACAGTGACCCAGTCATGTGCCTGGGAAAATAGCTTTGGGAACTACAGAGTAGGACAGGCACTGCTTTGCCATTTCAGTGCACAACTTCTACTGCTAAAAAATAAATGAACCACAAGATGAAATATTAGTACCTGCTACATGGAATTGATAAGTAAGTATAGAATCTGTATGGCACACTGACTTCAGAAGACCCATTACATGTGTTTATTCGTGTGTCCGTATGCAACAGTACAAGGACAACAAACTCCAGAACTTTGTGCACAAGAAGACTTCTCAAAGCCTGGTCAGAATCTTTAATATTAAACTTACTTGCAATTGACACCAACAAAGCAGAATAATGACACAACATCACAGTTAAGTAACAAGTAAAATACAACCTCCATTCAACCACCCAGACAAAATGGAAGCAAAATAGGATTGTACCTGGAGCTCACAGAGCAGCAACTGTGTTTATGGGCAGCTCCCTTCACGTAAGATTTTTCAATCTCTGCAATCAACACCTTTTCTAATTTATTAATTTTTTTAAAGCCTAGAGTTCACTCCAGCTAGCACTGGCAAGCTAGAAGTAGCATGATGCCCTAATCTCCAGTTCAATTTTAGGAAAGGTCTGCAAAGCAGGTATCTCAAAACAGCTCATCTCTTTTCCTTTATCACCTCTATGTGAAGGTCTCAGTCTTACTGCTCTGAGAGTTACCGACTCAAATGTAGCCATTTCCAGTTTATTTTCATTTGTTGATCAGAGGTTCACTCAGCTATTCTATAAAATGCAACACTAGCACGTAGACAGGTATCCCATACTTCCTACATGAAAATTACAGTATTATTGTTTGCTTCTCTTGGTTTATTGAAAGTCTTTCTTTCAACAGTGAAAGCACAGCACAAAAGTAGTACAGTGTGTGCAAAAAAAGCTTGGGTTTTTGTTATTCTGTCTTTCCCCCACAGAAGTCCACAGAAAATTATTGGTTTGTTTCTTCAGCTGCAACAATTAATAATTCATTCTTCAGACACTGATTAAGAGACCAAAGACAAGGCCAAAACATTGCAGAAATGGACACTAAATTAATTTCAAATGAAAGGAATTAGTCAAAAACAGAAATAGAAATTTTCTGCAGTAATTTGCAATAGTAAGTGGCATAACTAGCCAGAAAGACCACATAAATATTACCACCATGTAACAGCTCTGCCAATAAAAAAGATGACCCATGGCTGATTTAAATAAGTTTTTTTCCAAACACAAAACATTCATTTTGTTTGTACTGTTATTATTTTAACATAGGATTCAACACTACTAAACCAAACTCCATAGGATTTACACCATTGATTACAGTGATAGACAACCAAAATGTTTATCCCAGGCCCCAGGTCAGAAGGCAGCACAACTCTAGAAGCAGTGCTGTTACCTCAGAACTCACAATATTATTAACCACAGCTACAGTAATTTTTAATTAAAGCATTTTCCTCTTGAGGCTTCCCAAACACATAGGACATTTTTGGACTCATAACTAACATTTATAGCTTCCTTTCACAACAGCTGTTACTTTAAATAAACACATCCAGAACAGAAGTAGCAAAACAATACTTGTTTTCACTGTGAAATCCTAGAAAACCTTTTGGCAGCACATACCAACTTACAGCCCTACCTTACTCACACTCTGTGCTCTGGGTGGCAGTTTTGGGGTACTGAACTGAGTGGGGGGTGCTGTACAGCTTTATTTTTTTTTCTTGGAGGTGCTATTACTGCCCTCACAGCATTCTAAGAATGTCATGCTTAGCTCCATAGTCCAGATTTTCAACAAATCAGTTCAGTTAGGCACAAAATCAAAATGGACAAATCTTCACAACAGCTCAGAACAGCGAGAGCTAACCTCTTTTGAAAATCTGCCCCAATTATAGATACCAAGTACTTGAAAACCTGGCTCCAAGCTCTTAAAAATCCATTTTCATATGTTCAAAACCAACACTGCAGTCACTAAAGGGACTCCTGACAGTGTTTTTCTACCAGGGAGGAACAAGGCAAGAGGCAACCCAGAACAGATAGTAAATCTACTGAATAAATCTATTTGAAATTACAAAGCTTACTACTACTATTACATTTACTGGCACCATCCAATTTTGGATTTAGCCTCTTTCCTATTTCTATATTAGTCTTTCTGAGACACAACTGAGCACATCCTCCTTTTGCCAGTTCCTCACTGATGTCAGCCTAAGGTGTTGCTAGACACGGTAGATAGAAGCCAGAACAATGAGCTGGCCTGAAGGAAAATGTAGCAATCCCTCACACCTTACTTTCCCTTTAACCAAATCAGGTTCAACGTCTGCAAAGTATCTCAGTTTACACACCATCTAGAAGAGAAATTCCCTTTCCATCTAGGGGAAAAAAGACAAAAACAGAATATTCATCCAACCGTAAACTTATGCAGTAGTGAAAGAGAACATAACCATTTGCTATTTATGTGGGCTAGAATGTTATCACTTAGCTTTAACACACACCCCAGAATTCACTTCCTAAAAGAAAGTGCTGTGCAAAATGAGATTGAATTAAAAATTTTAAAGCTTTCACAACTTTGAACTTTAATATAAAATATGAAATACCAATGCCAAAATTCTGCCTTCAGCACAATGTCCCAAAGACATGAATAGAAGTTGTTCTGTTACCGGAGTTTATTTGAGGATATTAGAATTTAGCAGTAAAGTAGTTGTTCATGTTTCTGTGTTCAAATGTAAAACTGAAACGACAGTGTTGGCCAATTCATACAGTTATTACACTAGAAAGTCACTTTCCATTAGTTCCCTGAACTGCCACATATATTAAAATAATCATAATTTTTCTGCTATGATCAGAGCTATAAGAAGTTAAAGAACTCTTGCCTTTAAAAGACATGCATGAAGTGCTTGGCTTTTTACTTCTGCCACCTGCCCTGATAATTTAAACATGTTATTGTCATAACAAAAACTATTTTTACTGTGGTCATAAATACAGACTTTTCAAAGAAGCAATGTTAATTCTAGCTTATGTAAACATAGATGATTCTTAAGAGAAAATAAAAACACAAGGGATTAAATGTAAAAACTTGCTAATACCCTGCTGTATAATTACATTATTCATTAGCAAGTAACCTCAAGTGGGTGTAATTTAATGTGTCCTTCCTGTCTCTTGAGCAAACACAACACAGAATAGCTAATCAATTTGATCCCAAGATCTTAAAGCCTCAATAAAATCTGACAGAGGCTTACAGAAGAGCCACCCTAGGCTACCCTTTAGGATTAAGAGTGCTTACCCAATTTACAGGTTCACTAACTTAAGAGGGGGAGGATGGCAGATCCATGTGCTTCCTGTGCTTTCATAATTTCGCAGTAATTTCAGAGGAGACATTGTCCTGGTAGACTTACTTATCATTTGTTGCTGCTTTTGTCTAACTCCAGGTTTTGTGTGTTGGGCTGGTCCCTCGTGAGATGCCCTGAAATGGGCACACTTGCCCTGAGTCTCACCTCGCATCCCCCTTCAAGAGAAACTGTAACTAGGCTTTGATTTCAGCTCGGTACAGTCTGGGTAAAGATCTGCGCACCGACAGAAGCAAAATAATCTATTGAAACAATGCCAATTTAATAACAAATTACTTAATAAAACATTTAATTACTTAATAAAGATACGGCCATTGAAACACCTTTTTGTTTCACGCTGGCTAGCAGGGTTAATTTCCTATGACAACGCTGAAGAAAGAGAACCAAGAGCTTTACAAGCAGAAGTCCCGCTCCGAGCAGCTGACCCTCGGCATCCAGACACGGCGGCCGCGCCCTCCGCCCACCGGCCTCTCTCAGCTGCTGCTATTCCTGGGCTGCTCCAGGATTTTTCCTCGCTTCTTTCCCCTCCTTCTCCCTCCTTCCGCAAGGCTACTGTGACACACCCGAGCGGAGGAGCCCCACAGGCGGCCGGGGCTGGGGGCTGAGGCCCCCCGTCTGCCCCGAGGGAGCCGCCAGCAGCGCGCCACCCACCGCACGCGCTGCCACGCGCGTCCCGCTTTCCCGCCGAGAGCGCTGATTGGCTGCCTGGCGCCGGGGGCGGAGATGAGCGCGCTCTGATTGGCTGTCCGGCGGCGGGGGCGGGGCGAGGGCGGGAGCGCGGCGTGAGGGAAGGGACGCTCAGGGCGGGGAGGCGGCGGTGGCTCAGGGGATTTGGACAGAGATTTTCCTGTTCCCCGGAGCCAGGTGCTCTGGTGAAGGGTGAAACCTCCGCCGGTGTTCTCCTCTAGATGGAGTGTAATCTGTATGTTATTCACCTCAATGTTATATTTGTTCGGAGATATATAATGTTGGCTGCAGAATAAAGTATCAGTGCCCTCTTGAGGAATAGCCTCACTTCAACTGACCTGTATCGTTCTAATGCTATGCAACAAACTTTTAACAACACAGTTTTTAAACCAGGGAAAAGGTGCCTTAACTGCTAATAATGAATAAGCCCTACTACCTTTATTGATGCCAAACTGCCTGACTTGAGTTCTTCATAATGATGTTGGCTTGCTGCATTAATGGGTGATCTATAATGTTTTGGAGTCATCCCATATTGTTTATTTAATTAGCTTGCTTGACCTCTATATTAAAATCTTTCTGCATCTTCAAAAGTAATCTAATTTTCCAAATACCAGAAAGATAATCATATTCTGTACGAAATTTGACATGATTTTTAATATCCTACTTGTCTATGCCATAGCCATTTTTCTACTGCAGTAATGGTAATAGATTCATCAGTTCTTAAAGAATTTCTGGAGATCTGTCTTCAGCAATGAGCTGTTTTTCTTGAACCGTACAGCTTAAATTCTTATTATACAGCACACGATTAATGAAAACAACATGTACTTCAGTGTATGTCTGTGTGGTAATGCTAAATACAGGAACATCGTCACAGAACTCAAAAGAAGGATGCAGTTTTCCTCTTGTTCTCAATGATTGGCAGCAGTAATGGGCTGGAAAAGTAATAGAAAAAAGTAACTTGGCTAACTGAAATTCAATGTAGAAACTATTTTTTTAATAAGGTGCTCGTTTGGGGTATTATTCTAAACCTCCTTTTTGTCAGAACTATTTCTCCTTATGATGGTATCAAAATTCGAGATCAGTTTTCATGAGACCTCAGGACACCTCCTTGCGCATGCAAAGCTGTTCAGTTCTCAAACTTGTTCTTCCGACAACCCCTAAACCCTGTGCATTTAATTCACTCTATTTTCAACAATATGTTATGGCCAGATTTTGCAGGGTTTATTTTCTTTTTTTTTTTTGGTCAGTGTAAAGAGAAGTGGATTGTACTAAAAATATTTGAAAGTATGTAGAAACTTCAATGCAAATATTTAGTGAGGTTCAAGATGCAGGTGTTCCAGTTGACTTGTTATGAATGTCTGGAATGTTACCGATAGTAAATCTGTAGCTGTGAGAAGTGCAAGCTTTGTAGAAACTATTTTATTCTTAGTAGACAGATTTAAATTGGGGAGGAGGGGTGAGGTGATGTCATAATCCTTAGCTTCTGACACTGTTTTTCATATTGAATACAAGAGGTAGTTTTTGCAAATGAATTCTAGGTGATGTATTTATCTGTTCAGTGCTTGTGCCTATTGACCATTTCCTCACTTGTAAAATCTCTTTTTCCCTCAATTGTATAATTTCACATCTCTGAGCTATTTGCTGCCATTATTTCAGGTAATGACCTTTTAATTATTCCTTTGTCTATTTGCTTCTGCACTGATGTGGAACTGTCAGCTTGGGGCCCTGTACATTGCCTGCAGTTTTGCACATCATCCACATTTTTATAGAAACTGTTGAAATTGTGTGATTCTGCTCACTTCCCTTACGTGCTTGGCAGCAGTCCCTTCATGGGTATAGCTGTTGTTTTTCCTCTCTACTGAATGTTCCAGCTCTTGCAGTGTCAGTTCCTCCACCAGCCATCTGTCTTGCTGGCTCCCTCACTATCTTAACAGCTCTCCTTCTCAGACTAGACGTAATTCCTAGTGAGTATGCCATCAGCTGTTAATTTTTTATTCAGAAGCTTTTAAAACAATTGTTGCTGCATACAAATATCCTATATTTCAATCCTCTCTATCCCATCCTTGGCTCTTAATGGTTGATTTCTTCTGAATCCTCCTTTTTCCAGGTTCCTTTGCAAGTTGTCTATCACTTCATTTCTTTTCCTGAAAGTTTTAGAGTAATTTTCTTCAATTTGACAACTTGTCCCTGAATTCTATCTGGTGATTGCATGTATGAATGCAAGGAAAGCCTAATCCAGTTCTGTTTGTTGTGGCACAGTAACTCTACAATCACTGCAGGAATCATCTAAGTACTTTCAGATATTACATGAGTCAGGTAATAGCTCTGAGAAGCGTAAGATTGTTACCTTTTGTCAATAAACTAGATAATAACTTCTTTGTGGTGGTATCAGTGTTACAGATAGGATAGATTGTCTTGTAGCTCAGGGGCTGGCACGTTGCTGAACAATCCAGCAATCTTTTTGATGAAAAGTTCTATTTGCTTGTAAGCCAGTCAGGCCTGGATGCAAAATTGCCTTATGAAGCCTTGAGAGTATAGTATTCCTTATTATAGTAGCAGTTTGGTTTATTTTTGTACTCTATGCTTGCTTTATAATCTTCCAATAGCTAAGATTCAGTTAGATAGTGTTGAGAGCTTTATAAACAACTCCTTGGCTTTAGTGCAATTTTCAGTTGTTTGAATAAATCACACAGATAATAATTTCAATAGAAACATACCAGCTTTTCTTTTATAATACATATTGATAATCCTTTCTCAGACCTTCTGTTCCTTTCCTGGACAAACTCAAATAGTGTTTATTGCTAGTACCAATTAGTCAGCCAAGCATCTGCACCTGGCAGCTGTCCTCATGAAGAAATCCCCGAAGATTAAAACTCCCAGCTGATTTGCATGTTGGATATCATTGTTTGTAATCTTCTAGATTTCTTCCATATTTAGTGGTTTTTAATGATAAACAAAACTGAGTGTGCTTACAGCAGTAACTAATAATTAGTAAGACGGATTTTATTTCCCCACTGTACTTATCACCTCCAGGATAAATTTAGACCTGTCATTTAACGCCTCTCATGAGGGTCTGTCCATCTGAGGAAGGTTTGCTTCCAAACTAAACATTGCTACCGGAACAGGTCTTCTCACATGTGTGTGCTCTTATGCTGGTAGAAGTGTGTTCGTATTACATTCATCCCTTCTGGGCTAGAAAGTTAAAACTGTATTACTATACTGGTAACAGAATTCATGCCAGTGTAATAAATAATTCCGATGGTACAGAAAAGTTTCACTAAAAGTTACACAGTGTTTTTCTGGCACTGCTCAGGCCTTTTTTCCCTTTGTTCACAGAAAGTGAAAACAGTCAAACAAGACAACAGCATAGAAGAGAGTGAGAGTGTAAATTAATTTCTTTTCTGTCTTTGTCTCAGGCAAATCAACTTCCTAACTCCAGAATGTGACTTCCAGTAGGAAAGTGGCAGCAGAGGTTGTCTCCAAAACCCTATTAAGTGAGGTACTCAGGTGTGACCATGACAAGTCTTATGATTGAATACAACCAGGAGTGGCAAAGAAATTTGAAACTGTCCAGAAATCTTCAACAGTGAACTGGTAACTAATATACTTTATATCTCATTAAGTGAAACTACAGATATCTTATGCTAAGAAGAGCAAGTAGTCAAATCCAAGAAAGCCCCAGAGGAAACTGGAGAGCTACAACTTATCTTCCCTTCTTGTTACCAGGATATACTCTGTAATCTGGGTTCAAACCAAGCATTATCCCATGAACGCTAAGGAATGTCACTGTTGTTAGGTGAACACACTGCCTATGTTAATTTACTCTGCTTGAAATAACACATAAACTGGCTTCAGAAGAATAAAACTATTCACCAGAATGTGATTGGAAGGGTATTTTAAGAGCAGACAAAATCTACTTACATGCTAGGCTAGAAGGAGCTAGCTACTACTTAGCATGCTATTAACTAAAAGGAATCTCAATTAATTCCCTCCTAAAAAAAAAAAAAAAAAAGTTAGGCCTCACAAGATTTCAAGAGAATTCCTGCTAACACACCAGCCGGCATTTCCACCAATATATTTAAGGAAGTGTGAAGTGAATAAAAACTTAATTTTTATACTAGGCTAATAAAATCTTTCCATCGTGGCTTTGCTTTCATCATAGTTTTTACATGGTATTATAATTAAGTAAATTGACATTTTATCAAAACTATGTAAGCAAGTCACAGCCAGTTGGCAAGAAATGCTCATTGCAACATCCTAAAGTAATAGGAACATCACTGTGTAGAGTTTACTATTCTTTTACATGCTTTTTAAAACAAGCCATGCTGTTCCATTTACTTATAATGTGTTTTATATTCTCTAAAAACCGCAGTGTTGTGGCACAGATATAAAGACTGTGTATAGGTAAGTTCTGAAGGGAGAAATCTGGAGCCGGGCCTTGCAGTGTTGTCAGAAGTAGCTCTTCAGAGACAGATTATGAAATTAGAGCTGTAATCTCTGCCTGACATAGAGTTAATATGCAGCCATTCCAGGACTGAAGCTGTTTACTGGTTCTTCCATCTGTCAGGATTTTCCTAGCTTCTATGGGAAGGAAATACATTCATTTGAAACTGAGACTGCACAGAGGAAAACTTTCTTTGTGGCTGTGTTATGGAACTCTTTCGAAGAATTTTAGGTAGCTGCTGGCAGACCACGAGGTAAAGGAGTGAATGGGCATAATGGACATACTTATTTACAATAACTAAACAAACTAAAAATTCTTTTTGCTCCCCTTTGGTGTGACATTTGAAACTTGTTTGTGCAAGAAAAAATAGTGTGAGAAGTAATAGCCAAAAGCACTAAGACATGAGGAGAATGAGAGACCTGAACGAAACAGACTAATGCAATTAGATATGAGCAGCAGCCTGTGTGCGATGCATCAGAGAAACTTTCAGCAAATGTGTCTATTTTCAATAAAGATTTAGCTGTGCCTGTACTTTTTCACCTTGTGTCCCTTGGCTACATTATGTTTTGCTTTGGATGACATAAAGAAGAGAATATTGGGCTAAAGCTGAGGTTCTGAGGAATTATCAGGAAACCGGTTTTTTAAAAGTTGCAAATATCTACTTCTGTCACTTATGTTATTTGAAAGTTAATAGTTTAACAAGGAAGGTGAAATGGCAAGTTCAGACCTTCTTGCAGTGAATAAAAATCCTTTTATATCCAGGATATTCCCATTTGTTTACAGCAATATACATTGGAATTAGCTTTGCCAGGCTGTGGTAGCCAACTTCTTGTGCTTCATTTCCATTGTACATTGTTCTTTTAAAGGAATGCTTATCATATAGCTGATACCCTGGCAGTAACTAGAGTAATTTACATAATTGCACCTCATCAGGATGAGATTTTTTCAGTAATTTTTCCACCTTTGCTGTGGGAGTAAGAAAAGTTTCCCCAGGACTAGAATCAATGAAGGGCTGTTTTTAGACTTTAGAGTCATCTTTACGTGCACTGTCCTTCCATGCTTGCAGAGTAACAGCAGCTTAAAGCTCTGTCATGAAAAAGAGGTGGTATGTGCATCCTCTGGGACTAGCAAGGATCCCCATCTCCAGCCTGTGCCAGCAAAGTCTGTATCCACCCGCTCATTATGTGTGTTGATTGTCAGGGTCTCTTCCTCCATCTCTTTCTCTCTCAAAGAGGCACTAAGGAAATCCAAGAGGGATTTTATCCTTCTTTCCTCTCACTCATGGTGACAAGAAAACACCAACTGTTCTCTATCCTCTGAACAGATCCACTAACATATACCAGTGCACAAAGAAATAATAACCTTAACAAGATTTTTATCTTCATTTTTCTCTGCTAGTTCCATAGCTTGGATAAGAGAATCCTGTCCATGCTGTGTTTTCTAGTCTCCCTGTCTTTTCTTTCTGCTGGTAGGGTCATCAATGGAGTTCAGCTTTGAGCTCAATGAATGACTCCTAGAGGAAAAGCTGTGAATCTTTGATCTCTCATCTGTGTGGCAGTGTTGATTTCACAGAAGTAGCTGTGATGAAGGAGTCAGGAACTGAGTATTTTTTATTCTAGTCTGTGATATTTGAAGTGTTTCAGGGCAGACTTATAATTCTGATGTATTTTCACTTGTCATTTCTCACTCAGACAGAATTTCTCATTGTTTTCAATGTTAGTTCTGCTTAGCAATATGGGAAGGGTGGAGTAGCTTGTATATAAAGCTACAGCCCCTCAACAGATAGCTGTTTACTTTTCTTAGATAATATTATCTCTTCCCAAAAAGGGTTAAACTCTGCTTTTTCTCCTGCCAGTAATTGCTTAGTAAAGAAAAAAAAAATTGCACAGCTTCCCGATCATGAATTTTTCTGCTAGCCTCTTTGCAGTTACCCTAAAGAAATCTATGGATTTTTACCCCTTTTTCCAACATGGCTGTACTAACGTTTGGGGTAAGTGAAGGGAATAAAGTGACCATTTAACTCTCCTTTTGGGAGAGAAAAGATTGAAGCAAGACATCCTGCTTAAACATGAAAAACTTCTACTGTACTTGAAGTACAGTATAGGTGGGAAAGAGCTAAAAAATCACCAAAACCCTGTATTGAAGCAAAACAGTTAATCAATGTTAACTCATTTAGAAATAATCAAGAGGGACAGATGGAATCCAGTTATTATCTCTTTCACTTGAGTCAGCTTTAAAATATATCAAAGCTTGTGTACTTTTGAGTGGCAGATACATCTTGTCACTTTAAAGAATATTTTTGCTATTGTTAATACTGAAATAGATTGTACTTGAGTAACAGTAGTTAACAGAAGTCTTAAGCACCTCAGAGAAAATACTTGTCTTGCATTTATTATCTCAGACTTAAGCAGCCGTATGTGGTTAAACTTTGAAATTATGTAACAGTAATAGAAAGCTCTTCAAGTTGATGCCTTTTAGAAGACAAGGGAGTGGGGGTGGGGATGTGATTGTACAGTAAACCCACGTTAAACTTTTTCCTTAACTGTATTCCTTGAGACAGCAGTCAGTTACCCAGAACAGAGCCCAGACCAGGCTCTCTCCAGTTTGCTCTGAACTCATAGAGCATCTTGTGGGTTTTTTCCCATAAGACAGTGATATAAGTCTAAGCATTGATGTAATTCATATTTAAATCAGAATTTCTCAGCCTATGTGGTTTAATTGTAACCTGTTCCCTGGTAACATATTTTTAGAGTAAACATCCTCTTATTATCTGAAGAATATGCATTTTTAATTATCTCAAAACTGAACTGAATTGTTAAATCTTGTTCTTATTCTGTAGTTGAGCTGTGTCATAGGTCACACACCACTTTCCAAAGTGCAAGTTTCAATGGCTGGAGTGTGAAAGTTAACTAAGGGCACCTTTAAAAATAATTTCCCATACTCTTAGGATGCCAGTTTAATGTTTTACTGCTTTGTATTAGTGATCCTGAAGTTTTAATGCCCTTCCAAAGCAAAGTTAGTCTGGTGACCAAACCATGTCACCAGAGCAACTCTCTACTGCAAATGTAGCAAGAATAATCCTTTCACACTAAAAGCTAAGTGGACAGACAGAGGATAAACTTCTTGTCAGTGAAATATTGGTTGTGTATAGATTACTCTTCTTTTATAATTTCTGAGACATCTTGGTTCCAAATTTAAAGAGGATTGTATAACAATGTTAAATGGAAACTATGGAATTTCTGTTTGCTTCAGAAATTTTCAATAATTTGGTCCTGTGTGTTTCACATGGAATACCTCAGATGTCTGTATTTGCAAATTTTGTCAAGTTGCATTTTTTGAGGAAAAGTAGCAAGAGATCTAAAAAAACCCAAGTGTAATTTTTTGATAGCAGCCTCAAACACATCTCAAAAAAAGCAAAGAAAGAAATCTGAAAAATGACAGAACAAATTGGTTCCTGTAGTTCTTGCAAACAGGTGCTAGTCCAGGTCCATCACCTCTGCTCTGTAAAATAGCAGGTGAGTAAAGAATGCAAACTACCAAGTATTAGGCCAGAGAGAATAATCATCACTGACAGAGGAGCAGGCATACTGCCCAGGCACTTATTTCCACTGAGGAGTCAGCTCACACAGAGTTCTTTAAATATGCTTGTTAAACTTGCAGCACAAGATTCAAGACAGAGATTTCTCAGTCTCCTTCACCTTCACTGAGATTTTCTATAATCATGAAATTGCTCGCTCCTGCTTTGACTCAAGAGGATGTTTGCTGGTCACTTCTGTAAGGTATGACAGCATTCTGCCTCCTTTTAGAGTAAAAGCTGAGTGGCTCTGACAGCAGAGCCCTCAAAGGGCAGTATGTGCATGACCAAGTCAGGAATCACCAAAATCCGGTGACTTCCCATGGGTAAGTACAACTGCATGTGCAGGGCTTCCCTCTGTCCCATAGTTGCCCTCTTCTTGCCCCCATCCCAAGCACGAGAAACAAAGCTGAGTAGAACTTACTCAAGCAGGAAAATCTCGTACTCATTGCATTCTACATAAATACTGTCTCCAACCTGCCCATTTCTCAGAAACTACTTGTTTAAGACAAAATAAAATGGAAGTGAGTATTTCTGCAAATCTTGTCAGTGTTGTCAGCTCAAATTATGGATTGTCCCTTTTTACTACAGTGTCACAATTCAACCATAATCTAACATTTTCCCAGATTTTAGAGTGACTTTGATCTATGAGACAGAAAAATACATGATTATAGCAATAATGCCTGGAGTGCAGCTACAATTTTTCTGTGTTGTTGAGAACTTAAAACAAATGCTTAAACACTACAGTCAAATATTTATAAGTTAGAAGCTACACCTTCAAAACTTACTTGCTACTTGAAGTAAGTCACTGGGATTGCTCCTTTATAGTTAGCAGGCTCTTTCTTGTAAAATGAATCAGTTCAGTAATTGCTTATAGCAGTGTGCTTTTAAATGCCTTTTTTAAAGAGTAGACTTGGGAATATCATATAACAATTTACAGGCATTTATGGGGAAAAGTAAAATCTAATTATGTTTAATGCCAAGAATTTCTAGAATTCAAGCAGAAAACTGGCACTATACAATAAAGAAAATTTTTTTTTCTCTTTTTAGAATTGTAGAAAATACATAAGCCATCTCAGCCAAAACCCAGGGAACAATATGAAAAAAATGTTTTGGTAATACAGAGTACTTTGATTCTCCATACCACATAAAGGTATATGTCCTGTCATTCTCCCTCATACAGACAGCAGTCAAAAAGTCTCTGCTTTTCTACAGCACATGTTGATTATTAACTATAGCATTTTTCTACAACTTGTGCTTATAAGGATTTTTTTAAGTCTTAAAAAACCTCTACTCTTACTGTGTTGCTGTATAGTGTGATATAACAGTGGCTCTAACATTCAAAATATATCCAGGTCAGGTTTTTGTGCAAGCCTTTTTGAAAAACAGACTTTTACTTAAGTGTAATGGAAACATTTCCATGACTTCAGCAGTCTTGTGTGGAAGTTAAAATAAACATTTCCACAAAGAAATTGCAACTTGAGATTTAATTTACTGTGCTGAATGCATGATAACTGGACACAGAAAGTTGCAGTGGATCCTACATGAGTAAAATATTGATTGTTTATTGCCCAAGCTGATATACAAGTAATTAGCATAAATATTCTATTTGCAATAACCTTTAGCATAAACAATGTTGGGGAACACAAGAGTCCTTCTTAATATATTTTGGGAAGCCCAGATCGTTGGCTCTATTAAAAGCATGCTGCAGTGACTTCATTAGGACAAAGCAGCTTTGTCTTTGTCCTAACTGACCAGGTAGAAATGTGAATGTGGCAGCAAGCACAGAGTCTCGGTTTATGAATTATGGCAACGTAGGGGTGTGGTCAGAGCATGCTGCTTAGCTTTTCTCATATTTTAGTGGCTTCTTGAGGGCTGTTGCAGGCAGCAGCAACTGCAAACATACAGCTGAAATGTCTACAATGTCCTTCTGTTATTAAGCCTCTTATTCGTACCCAAAAACGAGAACCTATTTTAATGTTTAACAGTGTCCTTTTAAATTAGAAGCAAACTGTTACAGTGAGCTATTCAGACTGGGTTAGGCAGAGTATGCTATGGTTACCATTGCTAAACACAGCTGGATCTGTTAAGATCAAAATGGTTGACTTGTCACTCTATAGTAATTGTTCCCTGTGGAAAAAATTCAATAGCATCGCTTAAATCACACATAGCTGATCACGTGCTCTGAGGCTTCGATGGTGCTTAGACTAAAAGGCAGAGGTAGGGAGGAGCTGCGTCAGGAAATCTAATTCTGCTGGTGTGAGGGGAAGCTTGCCTTGCATACAGTCATGTGCCCAAATTGATTTTTAATTTTACAGTAAAGCACTATTGTAATTATTAACTCAATTGATCCCTAAAAGGCTGCTGTTAAGAGCCAGATGTTATGCCTCTACATGTCCAAGGTGCCTATTGGAAGGAGAGTTTTTGGATGTGAGATGACTGTCAGACAGCATTCAATCTATTCAACTTCTTTTTATTACAGTAAAGCACAAAATCTGTTAATCTGCAGCATCTATAAGACAAATTGAATGCACACTATCTTGGAAATGAATTAGATACGTGAACCCTAATCATTAGCACAAAAAAATAAAAAAAGAAAGCCAAGTCAATGAAAATGAGAAATACTATGTTTCTGTCCAGACTGGAGAACCTTTAATACTATGGGAATTTATGTGAGTCCCACGATTTTCCTTTTAAACACTTACCTTACTGCTCCCTGCAATTGTTTTTCTGGCTCTTTTCTTCTGAAAATGATACAGTAACATGGGGAGCAGGAGAGGGTTAATACACAAAGAAATTCTCGATATAGGGCAGAAGTAAGTTAAGGCAAAGTGCTAAGAGTATGCTAATTAGACTGCATTTGATTTTCTAAAGGAAGGAATTTTTTAATCTTAGTTTGGTTCTTCAGTTTCTTCTGAAAATCAGCACAGAAACTGCACAAGTTCCTGGTCTGACTGTATGCAGTCTTCTGGGTTAAACTTTTCTCACTATCTACACCTGAGGAGAGTGCTGAGTTTCTGTTTTGCCAGGCATCCCCTTCCCCTGCCACTCCAAGAAGTGTAAGTTAACCTGTATTACGAACAACACAAAAAGGGTACAGCTGCATCCTACTCAATTTGGGGTGAAACAATCTTTTGATAGCTCAGGAATACTCGCTGGTCCTGTGACAGAAGGTACTACACATACAAGCAGTGAAGAACACTTGCTGCTTGATTATGCATGGTTAATATGCCTGCTCAATTCCCTATTCATCACCCAGCACTAAGAGGAAGCCTGAAGCATCAGGCATAACGGCACAATGCTTGGCTGTGAATGACTTCATGTAGGATACAACTTGTCATTTGGCCTTAAATACAGTGGAATTTTGTCCTCTCTTTTTCTGACACCTTGTCACAGAAACACTGTGGCTGCTACTCTGACCTTCTGCCGCTTGTCCTAGCTCTTCAGTGGGGCTGGTAATCCACACAGAAAGAAGTAAGAAATCATTGCAGTGCAAAATCTGTACAAGCATCACAGTTAAGGAGGGTACTCAAGGAAACCATTTTGCAGTCTCGACTATAGCGCTATCTTACCTGTATGACAAACACATCTATTCCCCTGCTGAACCACGAGAATAGGAATGTGACTCCATGAGGAAATTAGTATAGTTAGGGGTTTTTCCCCCCTACATTTAACTAAGCACAGATATTGGCAGTTAACCAGCCATCCCGCTCTTCCCTTCCCCACTCCCCGGAAACTAAAATAACGAAACTACTCAAAAAGCATCTGGACCACTGCTTTGTTCCCCGCGGTCCGCCTCGCGGAGCTCGCTCCCTGCACACAACTCGCGCATCGGGCAGCCTCCGGCTCTCGGCTCGGCAAGAGACCCCGAGCCGGCAGCTCCGAGGGGACGGCAGGCGGGGATGCAATGCGGATGGGCGGGGAGGGAAAGGCTTTACCTGCCGCCTTCCCCCGCGGAGCCAGGGGTGCCTGAAGCTGCTGCATCCACGCCGGGGCGCGGCGGGCGGGCGGGCGCTCAGAATGCCTGGCGGAGGCGGCTGAGCGCCAGGGCCATGGCCGCGCCAGGGAGCGGTGGGAAGGGAACGCCGCCGGAGCCTCCGTAAGCCGCGGGGAGACTCAGCACCTGGGCGCTGAACAGCTCCACGGAACGCCACGGGCGGGGCC
>WEKY01062596.1:0-13723 GCA_013390045.1 Picathartes gymnocephalus
ATATAAGGTATTGTGCCAAGTGGCTCTTCAGAGCTGCTTAATTTAAGATGTTTATAGTTCTTGCTGATCTTTTACTGGAACTTCAGAAGGAACATTCAATGAAAAAAAAATCATTGCTTTCTCCAGCATAACACTGACACTGGAGGGACAGACCATTCCTGCAGCATCTGTGGAAAGTCTCTGAGCTCAGCGAGCTCCCTTGATCGCCACATGCTGGTGCACTCAGGTGAAAGGCCTTATAAATGTTCAGTATGTGGACAGTCCTTCACCACCAATGGAAACATGCACAGGTGAGTGCTGATTGTGTCCCAGGAGTTTGGAAAGGATTACAGCATAGGGTGTTGTTGAGTTTCCTCCGAGGGACTAGCAAGCTGACTAAAGACACTTGGGCAGGAAATGTGGAGCATCTGTGCCTACAAATATACATATAATATGCATAACACGCACTACAGCTACTAGGATGTTTAAGTAGTGGGAGGAAATGAGAATTGAAGATGGTCTTCTAGCTTTCTTTAAGTATTATCAAGAGTTACAGCTTTTTTTATTAGTAATAGTAGTAGTATGACAAATGGATTTTTCTCTGGGGATAAAAATATATAGCCAAGCTATATGCCAGCTTCGAATTTCACAGCTTCAGAGTCATGGATTCAAGTGGTTGTATTAGAACACCTGTGGTGTTGATGGTGTTATATACTTAGATATCTAAGTGCCATCAAGAAGATGCCTCTTTGGTATATTTATCTTGTTTCTAAATACATACATCAGTATTTGCATTATAGACAACTTATTGCACTATAGATCTGGCAAATTCTCTGTAGTCCAAATTTCCAAATATAGTTTCCTTTGTAGGGATGTAGCAATATGTACAGTTGTCAACTGGGGAAACAAAATGTTAAAGCACATGGCATTTCTTTCCCCTCTCTCATCCCTTGATTCAGTATTAATTTATTTGCATGGGTGGAACGCCTCAGAACTGCTTAAGACTTCATGGATTCCCACATAGCTTTAGTCCCCATATCAAAGAGTTTGCAACCTATGAAGAAACTGCAAGACAGGTAGGGGAAAAGAATATTGCTTACTAGCAAAAAGGCAGGAGTGATGGTTACGGACTGGTTCTGTGTGGAAGGGAAGAGGTCTTGTTTCCCTGATTATTACCAGTAATTTTCCAAGCAGTGTGCTATAGGTGAAATGAAAGGATGATTTTGATGACAGTAGGAAAGATAACAGTGCTACACATGGAAGCAATACCTGCTTGCAGCATTACTTTTTCTGTCATTTTGTTCAGGTTAAACACTTAGGTGAAAAAAGAAAGAATGCAGTGTTGTAATTCCATATTTATTTAACTTATAATGGATTGGAACTGGGGAGAGTTGGCCAGATAGATAAAGAATGAGAAGGGAAAAACACAAAGAGATACTGGCCTTGGGCACTGAATAAATCACACATCTGACTCATCTGACCAGAGGTGGTGTTTGCCAGGTTGGGTCATTATTCTGTGTGAAGTGCAGAAGGCAGGGCCACTGCTGAGTTGCAACTGATGCCACTGTCAGTATCCAAGGGTGACTTCCAGTGGTGAAACTCTGGGATGGTCAGTCACTTGTGTCTGGGTGGCTTGCTAAAGGACTGCTTGTGTGGTTTATTTGGGTTTTTGCTCACTGTGCATCTCCTATGCTCTCCTAGAAGCAGGAGAGGGAGGCTTCCCCTGAAACTTGACTCCAGGCCTGTGAGAGACTGATGTAGTCACCTTGGCTTATGCAGGTTTCCCCATATAGAAATTCTTAGCATGCTTTTGTAACAAATTTATAGCCAGAATAGCCAGGCTCAGTGACTTGCCCAAAAGAAGTACAGATCAGAACCTTCTGATGAGAATATGGTTTGGTTCTCATTTTTTCTCTTAACAAGATGATGCCTGAAGTTACCAGGATGGAGTGCTGTATTTACTGACCGCGCTAAAAAGGACCTAAGTTCATGCAAGGAAGATCTCGGTATTAGAAGGGTTTTTTTGTCTGATAGGTGCCTGTCCTGTTAAGCTCCTTCATGCATAGGGCTGCCCTGCAGCAGCAGAAAGCTGTTCCCAAGCTTGGTATCTCTGCAACAAGTGACCCCAGACCTGTGGCAAGCAAAATCCTGAGCACACTGAAATATGCAGGTTCTGCTAAAGGAGGGTTGTGGTTGGCAGACTGTGCCTTCTCGTCTTTTTCAGTGAATAACCCTTCCTTGTTGCTGTAACCAGCTGTAATACTGGATCTTGCTGCTGAAGGAAAGCATGAATGTGCAAGTAGGCAGATGAGGATAAATGCAAAGTGAAATCAAATTTTTTATCTGGTGCTGTGATATACTCACAAGGAAGATGTTCATTTTGCGCACCAGTACCTCCTTCTGAAACAGGTGTTTTTTATCTAAGATGGTATGAAATAAATTTCTTTTTCAGGCATCTCAAACTTAGCTGTAGCATCATGTCCAGTGGACTGTCAGTGCTGTGGTTGAATGCCTCTCACATCTCATTCAAAATTGCTCCTGCCTCAGGATTCCAGAGCAAGGACCTGTTTGCCAGGTCCTGCCTCGTGTAAGTCCTGCAGGCCATGTCTGTGGTGGTGCCATGTCTGTTCTTCTGTACCAGCTAGATGATAGTACAAGTCCTTCTTTCTCTGCTTTTGTGTGCAGTTCTTGTATTGTTCTCTATTTTTTTGCTACAGTGTCTAAGTAGTGACAGATGTATGTCCACAACAGCAAAAAAAATTTCTCCTGTGCCCCTGGTAGCCAGCATGGTGGTATCCCTGGACCATTGCACAGTATGGGATCAGAGGGAGGAGTTATAGGTTCAGCAGAAACTTGTGATGTGCTGGTAAAGAATCAGTGTACCTTGTGAAGGTCCTGCAGAAACCTCACAGGTTTCACTGCACTTTCACCAAATATGCTTAGTTCACAGGAGAGGAGCGAGGGAGAAGTTGGTCTGCTGGTATCTGAATGGGCGGGAAAATGTGTAGGCTTACACTGTGTACATCCTCTCTTCTCTTTCTCCCCCTCTGCCATGTTCTGTCTTTTACTTAGCTGTAGCTGTCTATACTATTTTTAAATCCAGGCTTTTAAAAGACCTTTTAGGGGGAAAAGTTCAATGGAATGATTTTGTCCAGGGAAATACTGTGCCATGGAAGTGCTTATTGCTGTTCCATCAGAGAATGAAATTTCTGATCCATTTTTTTGTCCTCAAAGCAGCCACATCATTAGACATTCATCTGAGTAGAGGAGGGAAGGAGATGAGTTTTGGTTGCTTTTTTGAGTTAGAAAATGATTACCAATGTTATTACACTCTCAAGTGCCCACCATCTCCATCAAAAGTATTTTTTACTCCACCTTTACTTCTCCGGACCTCCTACCTGATGATCTTTTGCATTACAGTAAAACTTCTATGCAACAGCCAAACTTTTTGTGGAGTGAGTGAGAACACTGTTTCCTGCACATCTCTTCTTTGAGTTAGTGTAGCTGTGCTGGGGTGTTGCATGTACTCTTCACTTGTGAAATCGATGCTGGCCTTCCTGACTCCCACAATACATGCAACACTTCATTTGTAAATGAGTCATAGCCTCTCACATGAAGTCCAATTTCTTTTTGTTATGCTTCTTGGCTCCTCATCAACAAGTCAAGTTGAATGGGCACAGCAGACTGGGGTGGAGGGGGGAGTTGTGCAACACTAGTAAGAAAAAGAGGTTAAAACCTGCTTCCTTTTCTGACCAGCGTGACTCTTGGCCAGAATTTTCAACAGGGAACCTTGAGCCCAGGGTTTCTCAGAAAACTGTCTTACAGGCTGCCAGGCTGTTCAGGGTGACCTGAGCCTTCTGTGGGGACAGTCACATTTGGAGAGAGCAAAGGTCTCTGGAGTGCTCAATGTCCAGAGCAAAAAGCTGATTTTCTCATTCTTCCTGATGTGCTGTTAGGCTGTCTGCTGCCATATCAATGCTGCTCCTACCGTTTGTGGAGGGTTGGTGCAATCTTACACAACAGCTGGAAGATCTGTTAGTGCCTGATATCAGCATCAGGAATTGCTCTGGAGAAGAAGACCTAGAGATTATGCTGAGTTTTTTAGAGATTTCTTTTTGACCAGTATTGGAAAGAGCAAGCCTTCTAGAATCAGGAGCTGATTAGGGATTTGGGGGCATTGTTTTCTTTGGGCTTTTTAAGAATCCAGAGGAAGGAGTTAGATCACAGTAGTTTTGAGTTCAGCATTCCTGTAACTGGCACTGTAATGATCAGCACATAAGAAAATCTGCAATTTAGGATACGCCTTATCCTCACTCTGCTTTGCTAGAGAGACAGACACTGTGGTTTTCGCTCAGTCACAGTGAATTTAAGTTGAATGTTAATATCTCCATCAGGAGCATAAACTATATGGAGTGGGTGGGGGTGTATAAAGAGTTTTTAGCTCTGTAAGAGCTGGGGATTTCTAGTGTACTGTCTCCAGTCAAAAGATTGCAGCTACTAAAGACTTTCCAAAGATTTTCCATCTGTATGGTCAGAGTAACTCCGTAGGGAGTTTATCTGTGAATAATCCCAATTCTGAGGAGCCCTTTTGTGTCTAGACTGGCACCAAATAGGTGGTTTCAAGTCTCTTACTCCATCTCTACCACTGCCTCTCCCCAAAATGCAGACAGAGGAGTTAGGCTGCTGCAATGGGTTGTAGTAGTGGTTTATGAGCATTAGGAGGTAGGGAAAAAAATTTTACTTGCCTTACTGTGTTGCATTCAAGTAGAACGTGCATCAGCCTTCAGTGGGAAGGGCGATGCCTCCACTTGCTCCAAAAGTGTTTCCTTTGGGGGTAGGATACTCTGCCAGCAGTTCCTTTTTCATTTCTATGACTAAGGGTAGTCCATGGCTATCACTTTAAAGTCACATTTTCCTCTCTGCCAAAGACATGCTCTCCATGCAACTAGAAAATGTTAATGGGGTATAAATGCCAAAAGGGAGGCGAGAAATGACCTTCCTGCCAGTTTCCAGTGGGAAGCTATTAAAGGTTCTGTGGCAAGCCTGAGAAGAGTAAAGGGAGAATATGTGTGTTTCAGCCACAGCTTCCCCTATTTGGTAAATGAAGGAGCATTGTCCAAGGCTGGTTTTCTCCAGACTGTCTGTATAAGTCCGATAATGCAAACTAACTGAAGTGTTCCATTTGAAACTAAAATGTAGCAAGTATCTACCTTCTTTCTCTTCTTCCATTCCTTGTCCTGTCCGTGACAAAATTAGTCAGAATGGCTTTTTATTTACATCCTGCTTAGGTACTTGTGGGGGGTTCGTGTACCAGCTTAGGAGCAGGTCTCAAAGTTTGGGGATTTTTTTTTTTTGGCACATGCAAAACACCACATACAACAACCACATGCAGAAGTCTTTGAAACTCAGATTGGAAGATCTGGATCGCAGAAGCTATGCTTTGAAGCATTCTTACAAAGGCTCCTATCAAAGAAGGTATTTCTTCTTTTAATTAAGAAGGCCCTTTCATTCTCAATCTTACTTTCAGTACTAGATAGTTTTCCGAAACTTCTGATTTTAATACACTGTGGAGAGATAAACAGCTGTTTTTTTAATCAAGATATGGTACTATTCTGATGTTCAAGTCTCTCTTAAACAACAGTTTATGTGTGCACCTGTGTGTTGCTGAGTGACTTTCTTAAGAAAGACAGAAAATGCACATGCTGGAGGGTAATCTGTGAATTTTGACGTTTTAACCATCCATCTTTGTTAGCATGAAGAGCATACACATCTGGAAGATTGTAATGCACTGCTCAGAAAATGAGTGTTGGATCCTGATCAAGGCATAGGGGTTAAGATGCATACACTTCAGTGGTTTCCCTGCTCCCTTTAACAAGAGTCTCTGTTTCATGGGCAGGTATGCACACAGGCCACCTGTGACTCTGCAAATATCCAATAGGCAGAGTGTCCTCAAGATCTGGCTGAATCCATCCTCTCCCTGCATTCCACCTGTGAATCACTCCCATGTTATTTACGGCATTGGCCTGCTTCCAGTACGTTGTGTGTGCTTTGTGGGGTGCAGTGCAGTAACAATGCCCAGCCTCTAAGTACAAATAGGATCTCTGTAGTCCAGCACGTGCAGGCTGGCATTTGCTTAAGAGGGGAGTTTTGGAGGCAGAGCATAGCCAAATGCGATGAAGACCTTTTTTTCTTTCCCAGAAGAGGAGAGGAACCGCCTTATATGTTGTAACATGATTTGTTTTCTGGTGGTTTGCAAGTGGAAATTTGGTGTAGCCTTGAAAAACTGAGCTTACAAGATCTTGTAGCTAAAAACAAATAGCCAAGGAGCTCGCCACACAGAAAATGATTGACACTTCACACATGTGAAAAGGCTGTCTCTCATTGTCTTGCACAATAGAAATGTCTCTTGGTCATCTCCTAAGGAGCTTTTATTTCAATGTAGTAATTGGTAACAGTGCTCTTAAATATTAAGAACCAGGCTGTACAACAGGCTTTTAAATCCATTCCTTATATGTAGGGGGATGATTTAACTACTGTCAGCATGCTAGTGGAAGATAAGGTTCAGCAAGTACCCTAATTCTTCAGCAGGGATAATGAACACAAAGGACTAACTTCTGCTTCTAGTAATTGATGACTCTAGTTGTGGGATGCAGGTGGGATGTGATAGCTGGTTCAGTTTTCTTTGCAGTTAAAAAATGTTTGTTACATTTTTTGCTAGTACATTTTGTAAATAAGAATGGAGAAAATGGGTGGAGGGAAGCTTTTTGCTCTCTCCTGTCAGAAGATAATATCCAGAATATGTGTTTGGTATTCTGCTGGGACCCCTGTGTTTTGAAGAAGGTTAAATTAGAGAGAAAGAAAGAAAGAAGGCCTTTTCAACAACAGTATGGCAGTAAGAGAAGAGTCTGTTTCTCGGTGTCTTTGATTTGAATTAGAAAACTACAGTATTTTTAATTGTCCCAGGAAGAAACTTTTGTCTGTCTCACTGTTGCTGAGTAGATTTACTTCTGGAAAGACGATATAAACTTTTGTTTAATTCACATGACTCACAAATAGGGTGCTCAAAAAAACCTCTCCACCAGTATCTTCAGCAGTAAAAGACTCTGGATGACTCTGGTGCCACAGAAGCTCTGTGAGCCCTCAGAACTGAAAGGAGATGCCATGATTTCAGATGTGTTCCATGCTGCTTGTAAGCTTGGACAGTATCCCCCTTCAGTTATCATTAAAGAACAGCAAAGGAAGTTAACACGAAAACATGAATGCTGAGATCTGATTAGAATCAAGTGAAGCAAGGAAGTGCAGAGTTAAGATTTATATGCAGACCTTAATTAGCTCCATTGTTCTTGAGAACCTAAGTGTACACAATGAGAAACATTATACTTGCCTCTCTGGAGCTGCTCAGTACCTAAACACAAGAAAGGCTTCAGTGTGCATTTCAGTCCCAGATTTTGTGTGTGCGTTCTCTTTAAGCAATAGCAATGTCTGTTCTTCTGCATTGTAAGGTTGTGGGTTCTTATGTTTTGGTTTTCTGTGGGCAAAAAAAAGGGGACACTTTTAATGAGTTTAGGTTTCTGGTGTGATTTGTGTCGAGGAGAAGGTGGTCTGATGTGGCAGGGTAATACCGCCCTCCTCACGGGCAGTAACATAAATCTCCTGTATAACAGAGCGTATTGAGCGTAGCTTAGTGCTGCTTTGTTACCCATGTCACAGTTCAAATAAGCACAAGCCACTTGACAGATTAGACTCTAGTCGCAGAGCACATGGCAGTGCAAGACCTTGATCTTTCCACATAAGTACCCTTTCAGGAGTATCACCTTCTCTTAAGGTCTGGTATTCTTAGGGATGTTTTCTCCCCTTCTTACCTTGGAAGAGCTACAAAATAAATACAAGCCTTAACTTAGCAAGCACTAGAAAATCCAGGTGATCTTTGCGAGGAGTTGAGGTGCTTTTAGTCCTCTGCCATAAACCTGACGTGATTCTTGTGGACATGTTAGCTCTCAAGGTTAACAAGAAACATGTTGTTTTGTTCGCTTTTTGGCTGGTGGTTTGTCTTGTAGCTTGTACTTCGGTTGGCTGATTCTGTGTAGAAAATATTGGTGGTGAGAAAGTTTGCTGAGAGAGTTTATATGTTAAGGTAATCTTTGTTCAGCCTGTTTTGCATGCCCATCAGAAATACTTGCATCGCTTCTCTTATGAACGTATATTCCCTGTCCTCCTATCCTCTGAAAAGACTCCTGGGCCAAGTACCCAGGAGAATGAGGAAAAAGTCTGTCACAAACTGCATTTGTGGTTGCTGTCATTCCACCTTTAATGTATGTCTTCCAGCTTTACCTTTTTTCCCCCCAGTATCTAACCTGCTTAACCTGTTCTAGTTCAGCATGCTGGAACCAGCAAATGACAGAACATACCCCCTGTCAGGGTCAGCAAGTTTTTTCTTCTTTCTTTCTTCCTGTCTTTTAAAAATAGGCTATTCCTTAACAGTGGATTGACAGCATTTGGGGAAACTTCTGTAGCTGTTAAAAAAAATTTAAATAAAGTGAGGGGAATCTTGTCATTTGGACTTAGCCAGATCTTTTCACTCAGGTTGTTGAGCCATGATGCTCATATGCACGATGTACGCAGATTAGGCAAAGACACAGTCCTTAAAGTAGTAGTGCCATTATACAACTGCTAAATAGCACACAATATGCAAATACTGCTTTCTGTTTCTTGAGGATATCTACAGATATGGTGAGTTCTTCAGGCTGGTCTCTTAGCTGAAGTTTGCTAAACACTCTTAGTGATTTTTTTTTTTTTTTTTGGTAAATCCTCAGAGTCAGCTTTCCAGTGCTGATTCATGTGGAAAGATATGTTGAAATAGAGAAGGTGTACAACTTCTGTGTGGCTCATTTTTTATACCAAGACACTTCAGCTTTTTTGACAGTTTCAGACGGAGGGTAGAAAGAGCAAGGCGACAATTGTTCATGGACTGAATGAATTCTGCTTGAGGGCTAAAGTTCCCAAACTCCTGTAAAGTAGCACAGGTCATGCGGGGACTTCTGTTCCCAGCTTACTAAACAGACATGTAACAAGATATGAAACTTCTTCTTAGTGCTTCTCTCCTCAGCAAGAGAACGCTGTGCGGAAGGAGGACCACATGTTCAGGAACAGGAGAGGAAATGGGCTGAGCACATGAAACCTCTCTTGCTAGGATGCCTCCTCAGCACTGGGAAAAGTTTGCAGTTTGTGTGTGTGCAGTGATAACCTTTTACTTCCTTGCCCCTTGAGATACTTGGTGGCTGCTGATACCAGGGTAATGTGGAGACCCTGCTTTTAAGGAAGATGTGCTTCCCTTATCTCGTGCAGCTTCCTTGTGTCCATGCGTCTGCGTGTGTTTGTGTGTGTGTGTGTCGGGGAGAGATACTCTGCTCCATCTGCACAGCGTCCCCAGCAGTGCTGTGGCCGTCTGTTTTTTCCTTCTTGAGCTCTGTGATGCAGCAAGTTGTTCTGTGCTGTGCTGTCAGGATTGCTCAACAGTGGAGTGTGACAGGGAACCAAGAGCAAGAGGGCTTTGCCTGGTTCTGGGAAGTAGCTGGGGCTTACGTTTGCTTGGTTAAGAAAGGGGTGTGGTTCTGGAGGGGAGGCAGGACATACCTAAGACTTCTTCGACTGTGTTTGCTCTTTAGGATACATCTTTTCCCTGTTGTGATATATTTTCTCTAATTTTCTCTTTCCTTCCCTCTCCTTTTTCCCCTGTTACTAAAATTTAAAATGGCTTTCATTGTCCTTACCATCTAATAACCCTTGTTTTCTTTAAACATAAAGTTTCCTGAAAAATCAGCAGTGAAGTAACTAAAGGACATGCCTGAAAACCACAAATCTCCAAAACGATTGAAGGAAACAGTTCAGAATGTCCCAGGCCAGATTTAAAAAATACTACTTCTGCTTAATTTTACTGTTGTAAATACACCTTTTACTCCAAACTTAAGGAAGTACAGTGGCCTCAGAAGGATCTTGTTTAATAAAGGAGGTTTCTTACAGCTTGGAAGTCTCCTTGCAGTATTTGGCATTGTTAATTTAGGTCTGCTCTGAACATAATGCAAACTCTGTGTGACAGCTTGGTGAAGTGGTACTGGGAAGCTCACACTGCATTTCCTCCTCTTTTGTCCTCCCTTACGCCAGGGTTGATGCAAACTACTTAATTCTGCTGTCCTTTGGGAAGCTTTGCTTTGGAGGCATGGTTTGAATCACTTCCCTGTCACAGCATCATCAGGCAAATATTTATCTCCCTTTTTTTCCTTTGAGGTGTTCTGACAATGTTGCTGTTAGGGAATAGGAGTAACTTTGAGCCAAGCTGGGAATGCAGTTGTATCAATTTCAGCCTGTTTGAACTTGCTGAGTCTGTGCAGCAAGTAGTTGCTTAAATGTGAATACAGCATAATTATTCAGAAGTGGTACCCCCCCCCCGTTGGATTTGTAGATCATTATCTTTCCTCTCACTTATGCTTACAACTTGCCTTTATTCACAGCAAAGCAAAATTTTTCTCTAGGATAAAAATACAGAATGCTCTGTGTGCATGTGTGTGTATCATATATCCGTAGGTATCATGTATTGGCAGCTGCGTGGCACTGGCTAACTTTGCAGACTGTCCTGGTAGCACTGAAAAGAGATTGGAAATCTGTCATTCAGATTTAATCACTGGTGGCTTTTTCAGCCTTAGCACACTTAGCCAGTCTTGGTGGATCTGAATAATGGCACTTCTGTCATCCCAGTGATGCCATCTGCCAGAAGAACCTCACTGTGCTTGGAGCCAGGCAGCCACTCTGAGCTGGGGAGGATGCTGAGGATGTGTCTGTGTGGCACCTTGGGCACCTGGGGGATGCTGAGGGGGCAGCTACACCTACCTGCTGCCACACGCTGCTGTGTGGGGAGGCTCCCCAGGGGCATGTTGGCCTTGGTAGACAGCATGAACAAGCACTGGAGATGCTGGTAGGATGAGGTGTGCCGCCATGCCGGCAGGATGGCAGTACCTGGCTGCCATGGGGAGCGCTAGCAGGGGGATCTTCTGCTGGGCCTGCTCGCAGACGTGAGGCTGAAATGAGTCAGGGCATCCCAGTCTGATCCTTCTGGCACCTGTTCGCCCCACCCTACCCTTTCCCTGCATGCACTGCAGTGACTTTCCTACCAGCATGGCCATAGAGGCCTCCTGCTGCTCAGCTTCTGTTGGTTTTGTCCCGTGCTAGGGTTCAACACTGGTTGAACAACATAGGAGAGTATATGGGGGTACTTGGAATTTGTTTTGAGATTACTCTGCAGTTGTAAGAGGGAGTTTCCCATGTGATTGGGGTTTGGGTATTTAATTATCTCTCAACTTGCTGTGAAGTGTGTGTGCGTGTCTGAGGGCTTTTTGGGTCATTTTTGGTGGTTTGTTTTTTTTTTTTTTTTTTTTTTGAGGATACAAATATTAAACAAGCAAAAAAAGAAGAAGACAAAAACTTGTCCTAGTACAGATCATGTTTGATTTGCAAAATTACCTGCATCTTTTTGGTTCCTGTGATTACAGCTGGCAACAGCTGAGTGGATTGCTCTCTTAAGTGGCTGATGTTGGTAATTAACACTGGAAATACATTGTCAATACAGATTTTCTACATGTTTTAACAAACAGCTGACTAAACTCTTTAACCCAAGGGCATAATGCTACTGCACTTTTGACTTAAGTTTCAGTCATATTCACGGGACTCTTAAGGAGAACTCTTAATACCCTGCCCCTCTTAGCAGCAGGATATTAAACGATTGTTCCTAAAAATACTGCTGCTTCACTTTCTCTTTGTTTAGGATTTACTTCCTGTATATATCAAATGGCAGGAGCTTTGAAGAGAAGTTCCCTGTGTTTTCCTACATTTCCAGACAACTTGGGCTAAAGTATCATTTTTTAGAAGAATGAAACAAAAACAGTGACAAAGATAACAGAACACAGAAATATCTGAAAAGAGTGTAATTTTAAAGGCTGCCTTCTCTTTCTTCATGAGACATTTCTCATTTCATGAGGCCTGAAGAACATCATGGTCCAAAGTTCAACCTGTATTGGATGCATCCTGCACTCCTGTTCATTCTGATACCATAACACTAAGTGGAAGCTTTAACAAAGCATACTGTGTTTTTCTAAACAGAGATGCTTGGTCGTGTTCTGAAAGATAGACTTTTTTTTTAAATTATTGAAAAAGGTTATTCGGTTCTTTGGAGTTCGTTTACTGTTATTTGGGAGGAGCAGTGTAAGTGAAAGATCTTGAGACACAAAACAGTGAAAGACATAAAGCAATTGAGTCAGCTACATTGTACTGACTAACTCAGTCCTTCCCAGACTAGCTTGGGAACTTCAGTAATTCTTTTTGTTGTAAGGGGAAAAACAAAGTATATTGTAAATAAGGTGAAGGATGGAAAGCACTGATTTATATTCTTTGATTTGAATGATTGTATGTGTGGCTTCCTTGTCTTCAGATAAGCATCAGATGTATGAGGATTTTCCACTTGGTTCTGATACCAAACTGCCTGGAAATCACAAGGGAGATGACAAATAATCATGTGCAATACAGTAGAGTATAGGGTACATCTAGTGGTAAAGTGGAGAAACTTATAATAATATGTGGAATATGAAGCCAGAACCTGAACTTGATACTGTCAGATGATCTCTCTCGACTGATAATGCCCGGATTCATTGGCCTCCCCAACACGTTTCCACAGACGTGAGGGAGGAGGAGGGTGTTTATACATACACTGGATTCTGTGCTGAAGAATTAATCTTGGTTTAGATGCTGGGACTTTCCCAACCAGGCCTCAGTGAAATTGCTTGCTGCTCCCCCTCTGGACATGCTGCTCCTTCTAATCAGACCTACCTGGTATAAACCTCTCTTGACTGAAAGCCAGCAGTGCCTGTGCTGCCATAGTTAAAAGGGAGAGGCTTAATCCTGAACCCTGCTCAGTGGCTGCAAATACACCTTTTGTTCCATACCTTCCTTTTCCCTAGGCTTCCAAGCCAGACAGGCCTTTTTACTTTGGGACCTGAAGCACAACAGGAGGCACAGAAACTCAAGGTGTAGCTACAGTGTGCTTTTTTCTCCCCAGAATTAAGAGGTGAGGGATTCCCACGCATGCTTTCTATCCAAGAGCCGAAGTGGTGCTGATCAGGTTATCTGCATGCAAAGCAGAAGCTCCTGGTTTTGTTCATAACTCAGTGGGACTTGGAGCCAGGAGCAGCTGTATCTTGCAGTTGCCTCCTTCAGGATGCTTTGGAGGCTCATTCTAGCCTTGAGCCAGCCAGTCAAAACCTGCCCACGTTTTGGTTTTGTCATTGAAGCTGTAGGCTGCCCTGTTTCGAGACCTCCAGAAAGCTTACATGATCAACATGCAAATCCCCTTGGCATTAAGAAAATACATCAGCCTTTTTTAGAGATGTGGTAAAGACTGCAATGTGACCAGCAGGAGCTGCATGTCACTTCAGCAGGACACATGCTCTCCCCCGCCCTCCCCATGAGTCACCTCCCACAGACATTGTTCCAACACCATCCACAAGAGAAAAAGGAAAAAGACACTTGAGTTCTGCATTTACCTATTACTACAGAAGTCTCTTCTCCAATGTAAAATAGCAGAATATTCACTTGCTGCTGTTGTGGTGGAATAGCCACCCTCCTGAAGTCATGCTCTGCATTACAGTGTGGGGCTGGAAACTTTTTCTGCCCATATGTCTTAAAAAAGAAAAAAAAAAAA
>WEKY01062596.1:13751-56547 GCA_013390045.1 Picathartes gymnocephalus
AAAAAAAACAAAAGGAAATAAGCCAGGGGAATTCTTGTGCAGTATCATCTTAGTCATCCTGCTCATGTGACCCTGAGAGGGGAGAGGAAAGTTGTGGCAGAAAAGAGGAAGCGGAAGGTGATTCTCAGGGGGAGGATGGAATGAAAGGCAGTCAAGCACTTGAAAAAATGTGATTTTGTTGGGAGGGCTGACTGGCACACAGTCCTAGCACAGTTGGATCCTCTTGGCTCACCTGTGAAATTCTTTGTATGAGGGGGAGGGAAGAGATTATGAGGAGAGCTTTCTCTCATACAGCTCTGCTGCAAAAAGCATAGTGTATAGCAAGGTATTTCCTTTTTATTGCATAGCAGTTCTTAAACATTAAGAGTTTAGTTCAGAGGTAGATCAGACAATGTTTGGAAAAGACTTAGTTTCTTCTCTTCATTTTGGATTTAGTTTATGCAAATCTTTCTGGTTCTTTCTCTGGTCTAATTTTAAATAGGTTTCTACCACTTTCTTTGAGAAGTCAATCAAGGCTAGCTAGCACTTAGTGCTAAGGAGTCCTCCCTAATATTAAGCTCAAGTTTTTATCTCCTTCCTGTCATCCTGTGTATCATAGTTGGATTTTAGTGTTCCACCCTCAGCACTGTCCCAAGTGTGTATGTACTTGCATGCATGCTGGGGAGACTAATAATCACTATATGAGGTGCAGGTTTCAGGGCTGTGTACCTTCCTGAGCTTGTCTGCTGTACTTGGGTTGCTGTGTAGAATGGCTCAGAGCCACAATTCATTGATTTAATTTAGAAAAAGAAATCCAAGTTTCATCCTCTTGTGATTCTGGCTGTCTTCTGAGCTGCAGTAGTGGTCACTTTAAAGCTGCTGGCACATGTTACTGTAACTTGCATCTGCAACTGAATATGAGCATTTCTGTGCATGTCCTTATTTTGCCCTTCTTTTTTTTTAACTACATTCTCACTTAAACTGAGTTGAGTGTTTATCTTTATTTTTTGGAACTGATGAATGTCATACCATTTTTCTTTATCACTGTAAGATGCTGACAACCAGCCTGACTTAGGAGCCTGTCTTTCGCATTCTAAGTATGCCAGTGTTGTCAGGCCAAAATATGTTGTTACAGTCACAATGGGAAAATAACTTCTAAACACAGCTTTGTTCCTGTTCTTCTTGTATCTTGGCAGGCTAAACAGTGAGGTTGAACATTTTCAGTGTTATATGTAAGATCTAATCAAGACAAACTGTTCTAAAGGAGTAAGGCAACACAAATATTTCCCCCCCTTAATTATGGTTAGGAAATTTTTTAAGTAGAAGAAGCCTCAGTGAAGGGAGTGTTTAAAAGAAAGGTTGTGGATGTGGATGTGACTTGGCATCAACTGAAGTTCAGCCCGTGTTGGGTGATAAATGTTGTCTGGAGGCAGAATGACATCCATGTTGCAAAGTAAAAGAGAGAGATGAAGATTGTGTCTATCCTTTGTACTTCTTGGCTTTATCTTCCCGCTTATCTTGGGTTGTAGCTCTAGTAATCTTTTTCCTCTCCACCCTTAGACTGATGCAGTGAAACTTGCTTAACCTGCCAAAGGAACAACCCGCTGGCTGTAATGCGGGCAGGTTGCGACTCTCCTTGAGAACTCTGAAACCTGCTGCTTTGGTTTCAGAATTTTCCTTTTTTTTCCTTAATGATCACTTGCATAGAGCTATCACAGCAGCTGTGATATTTGACCTACACAGTAAAAGTCAAAGGTGCAATCAGGGTGTCTTCCTGTTTATAGCTCAATAGCTTAGGCTGCTTCCTTTCAAATATGCAAAACTAAAATATGAAAGGATCACCACATTCCTTGCTGTGGTATGGATTCTGCTCTGGCTTTTAGGGCATGGCAAAAGCACACACATTGCAGGAGGGAGAACTGCAAGCAGTTGGGGCAGCCAGTGGCTGACACCAGACATAGCAAAGCCCCCATCACTGTGGTGCTGCACCCATGTTAGCAAGCCCTGTCTTACTGGCATACTTCACACTGCAAGCACAGCTGAACTGCTTTTGGGACTTGCAGGAGCCAGTGTGTTTGCATGCATTAGGTCATGCCAGGCAGAGGTGCTAGGCTGGGCTGGCACTAAGCTGGAGGTCCCAAGGGTTTTTCCTGTTGGTATGCTGTGGATGTGCCATCAAACCCATCTCAAGTAGGAGCCAGCTCCATCAAAACAAGCAGAGTTCAACAGGTGGACAAATAGCAGGAGGAAAGAACTTAGCCCTAAGGAAGCTGTTTTGCATAGGTAGCTGCTAAACAGGAGTTGTGCATACTTGTTAATGGTTGAAAAGAGACTTTAAAAGAAAATGGGAAGAAAAAGTCCCACACTCAGTGCATAGCAGGTTTGTTTGTTTGTTTGTTTGTTTTCTGGATGAATGTGATTTAGCTTCACGGATTTTTCTCTCTAGTTACCTGAAAAGTAACTGGCCAAGTGCAGTTAGTTAGCTGTGCTTCAGCTGAGCTGCCAGAGGGTTAAGCAGTCAGCCCCTGTGTGGGTGCCTGGGGTGAAGGGACAGACGGGTGCAGCAAAAGCCTGTGTCCTTAATTTCAAGAGGTCATTGAAACTGGAAAGCAGTCTTTACCAAAAAGAAATAATGAAAACATACACAAGCAATCCATCTTCCAGGTTTTGCTTTGCCTGTGCAGTTGAATATTTTGATTTTGAGATGCTTTCTGAAATTTATCTTCTATCATTGTGGACAGAAACCTCTTGAAAAAATAACTGGCTTCTTCTCCCTTAGTCTTGTGTGAATACAGACAACTGCAGCTCATGCTGTTGTTTTATTACCCATGGAAGAAGCTCTAGCTAGCGTGAGAGGTTAAATCAGTGCCACAGGGGAAAAAGAAAACAAGATTAAAGAAAATGAAGCAGTAGAGTATCTATAGATGCTTTCCTGCAGGTTTTGTGAGACCAGGTAGCATTGGATTCATGTCGATAAACCAGTTGCTGCTTTGCTGCCTGTGGTGCCAGAGCTACCAGAGGGCAAAGGCAGAGGAGTGCACAGCACACTGTATGCTGTGTCAGCACTCTGGGTTTTCTCTGGGTCCTGTCAAACCTGGAGAGAGCCAAATGCTCAGACCTTCAGCATTCCTTCTCCTCCCAGCTGGGTGATTGGCAGGGAAAGAAGTCAGACAATTTCAGCAACGCTTCCATGATTCTGTGTCCAACCTGCTGGGCACACCTGCTCATAGATGTGACTGACAGGTGTCACCAGTGTCTGTCCACCATTTGTGTGACCAGTGAGAGTTACTGGGGATCTGGGGAAACTACAGGTTTTTCCTCATGTGGACCTGATCCTCCAAGCAGCCCCAGCCTTGATGGATGCTGAACGCAGGCAGTAGCTTAATGGCCATTTTAATCTTGCACAGGTTCTGGTACCTGTGGTGCTTTTGGCTTGAGGCTGTTCCTGCATGACACCCTGTAGTTTGAGGCAGGCTGTAGTTTGAGACAATGATTTACATGCCTTCTTTCTTTTTTTTAAAAAAGCTTCTCAGATTGTGAACGGAAACATTTAAAAAAAGCATTGTGTGATGAGAGAATCTTTCCAGCTGCTCCAGTGGGGTCTGCTGTGGGTCAGTTTGGTCCAGTGTGTTATCTTGAAACATCATGCCCTTGCCATCCAAATCTAAAACAGATTTTATGTCATAACAAACACCTAAGCAGTTATGAGGATGTGCAAGACTTGTCTGGGTTACAACATTCACTCATGTTAGAACATGATAGTGTGCAGTCATGTTAAATGGCACTATCCTGAGCAGAGTTGTGGATGTGACTTCTGAAGGATGTGTCCAAGTGCCATTAACATTGTCTCCATGTTGTTTCTTTGAAGTCAGTCATATGGACAAAAGGCAACTCCCTCCTGCAATCACATTTCTAGCTATTAGAAGCAAAAAACTTTTATTGTATCTAGGAGTATACATTTGATTTTTTTTTTCAATAGCACTATAAATTTGAAGTGAGGTTAAAGGCCCTATCTTTAAAGAAAAGGGAAAAAAAATTAAATTCGAGCTTTGAGTTCTCAGAAGAAGAAGCACGGCAGCAATACCTTCCATCTTCCACCATGATGGGAACTAGGCAACAGTGTCTTCCTCAGATTGCAAATACAGAAAACCAAGAGGCAGGTGGGTCAGGTATACAGATATTGATGAGATTGCTTCCTGAGTAATTCTGTCCCTCTCCCTTTTCCTGTGTCTTTGTTACAAGAAATAGTTGTTTTTCTGGGAAAGCAGGTTTGTGAACATGCCTTGGCAGTACAGAGTTTTGCAAGCCATACCTAGTGCAGTGTAACAATGTGACCAGACAATCCTGACTTTAAAGCTGCACTTGGAAGTCTAATATTGGGGTGTACCATTGTGTTAAGGATGAGAAGGAAACAAATATATTTAAGAAATGTTGCTCTGACGTTGGCACATACAGATCTATTTGTGGTACAGTCTCAAACTCTAGACAAGGGAGTCAGTTGAAGATGGGGTCCTTTTTTTGCACTGAGAGAAGTGCATGCTAAGCTGCAGGCTTTCACTTACTGGATTGTCACAAGACAGGGAGGAGACTGGATGTGTGGATTGCTAAGCAACTTTAGGCAGAACCAGGACCTCATGGATGGTGGGCAATGGGCATGGTGCTCATGGAAATAAATGGTAGCAGGGCAGGTGTTCTGCTGTGAGTTGGGACATGGGGGAAGCTCCCTGCTGTAGCCCCTCACAGGCTCAGGCACTGCAACGGGCCCGTGATGGATCATGCCCCAGCTGTTTTTCAGAAGTTCAGGCTGGTTTATGGGATCTCAAATGCTATCCTTTAAAGGCAAACCTTAGAAGTGGTGTTGGCTTTAAAATTTACATGGACTTGCCTCCCCGGAATTGCCTGCTGATAGTGTCCTCTTCCCCCTCCTGCTCAGGCACATGAAGATTCATGAGAAGGATCCGAACAGCACAGCAAGCACCACTCCCCCCTCGCCGCTGAAGCGCAGGCGATTGTCTTCGAAACGCAAGTTCAGTCACGATGCTGAGCTGGACAGAGAGGAGAGGACACCTGCAAAAAAGGTTCTTTATGGGGCATGAAGCAAAAGATGTTCCTGGTTATTTCCTAAATTGTCTGCTGTTTGGTTTGTGCTGTCAGCACAGACTTATTACAGCTCTGTATGTGTGCCATGCTTGTCCTGTGTAGGCGACACAGTTGTCTTGAGATTGAAAATGAATTTCTAATTTCAGAGATTGAAGTAATTCAATTTTTAAATTCTTTATTGTTTAAATTTCTTGGATTTGCTTATGATTTATAAATAATTATTGCTGGATGACAAGAGGATGAACTATTCTTTTGCTGCTGCAGCAGCTCTTCCCCTAGCTTTTTTTTTTTCCTCCCATTTATTTTGTAGTATTCTTGGAGAATGGTGATTTAAACCTTTAAAAAAACAATATTTACTTCAAAAGCAGCAGCAGATAAAGTCTGCTTTTGTCTTGATCTGGAAGGAAGAAAATCTACAGTACATTTCCCTTTCACAGTAGCATAATCCTGCATTATTGGAGTTACAAGAGTGACCAGAAAATATTTATTTGAAGGCTAGACGTTTCCATTAAGGTTTTGTTTATGAAATATTTTAACACATTTCAGTCATTTATACACAATGTATGGTTTCTGCCAAACTTAACTGGACTCTTTCCACATACTATCTCTAAATGGCAAGGTAGTAGCAGTTCCATTTAGCACAGTATCCTTCACTCTGTGCATGCTTTTCTCCCTGTAATCAGAAAAGAAGTATAGAAAACATGCCGAAGTTCATTGCTTCTCCCTGAACCACTTGACTTAGCAGTTGGCAGTATCTCAGTGGCATAAATAATTTAGGCTGACAGCTCCCCTGGCTTTCCGAAGGGAGAGGAATGCTAGTTCAGCGGTATATAAACACATGGGTTTATAAGTTGTTCAAATCACAGTTCCTCATTAGAACTGATGTATCTGTGACTCAGCTGCACACTTTATCTCCTACGGAGCCTCCTTTTCAGTCATGCATGTTCTTACACATGTGCAGAGGCTCTGTCCGTTGCCCTTTCTCCTGAGGAATGACTCATTTGTGTTTGCTTGCAGCAAGGTTACACATAAGGCCTGCAAATTTCTTTTAAGAGAAAGACTTTGAATGGGTTGCAGGTTTGGTTTGTTGCTTACAAGTTGGACTAGTGAGGTTTTTTTTCCCTTTTTCTGAAGGTTGTCGAGGATGGCCACTCCGGTGAAGGGGATAAGAAGGCTGACGATGAAGTTTATCATTGTCCAGTGTGTTTCAAAGACTTTTTTTGCAAGTATGGGCTGGAGTCCCACATGGAGACACATCCAGATAATTCATTGAGGTAAGAGATAGTACCCAGAGTGTCTCTGGTCACCAGGTGGTCTGAAGAAGCCTGCTGGGGAGGGGCAGGAGACCCTCAGCCCCCTGCACTGTTAACTGTGCCCCCCTTTGTGTTTTTGAGCAGGTTCTTAAATGTTTTGGCTCATCTTGTGTCACCAGGGTGCTGTAGGGCTTAATTCTATGGGTTTTTTTGCAAATACAGGAAATCTGGCCAGTTAATAGCTGGAAATGTTTTTAGAAAAAATTAAAGCCCCTCTTCCTGCCCTTGAAACCCATCACTGTTACATAAAACTGTAAAATGGCAACATTGCAAAATTTCAACAAGTTAAACTGAAAATGCTTAAAACTTGATAAAAGTATTCAGGTAGCATCCTATGAGATTATTCTGTTTGTGGAGAAGGCAGCAGCTGGATAGAAAGTTTTTCAGTCACTGGAGTGAGTGAAGGTAGAATTTCTGGTTTCAGACTTTCAATAAAATGTTTTATGCTTTTCTGCCTTTTGAGGTCAGGGAATGATGTGGATTTTGGCTTAAATGAGCTTTTCTTAACAAGGAAAATTTTTTATTAATTGTTTGGGAAGGTGCTTAAATGCTGTGTTTTGATTCAAGTAATTGCCTCTGGGACTCCTGAAACTTCTTTATTTCCTGTTTTTTACCATAGAAAAATGTAGAGCCAGATACATGAAGATATAAAAGAAATATTTCAAGTGTAGTTGAAACATGTAGAAAAGCTGCTACTTTAGGAAAGGAGATTGTCCATTTGCAGAAGCTTGTCAATATTTTAAACTTATTTTGGACTCTAATGATCTTTTTGGGAGGTTGAAGAATTCAGCATCTTGAAGTGTCAACACTCATTCCTGGATACAGGTTCTTAATAGAATTGCATGGAGCAGAGGCATCCCATTCTATTAAATGGGATTAATTCTATTAAATTTTCCCTTTTTAAAATTTTTATTTAGAAAACCTTGGTAAATAAATGTAAAATACTTCTTAAAGGCATTGTTAATGTTGCAGTTACTGGGGAAAGGAGTTGAAAGCTTGGTCCATTCAATAGTAGTTTATTAAACATACTTTGCTGTTATTGAAGTAAATGAGGTAAATTTTCATTATAGATCAAAGCTGAAACATTTGTTCCCCAGTAAGAGCTCTGCAACCCTCACAAAATGGACTCTGGGATACTTTTGCCTTACACTTCATGCTTTAGAGAAAGCAGCTGACATATTTGGTTTATCCTGGCATTATCCTCATTTTGAAGCTGCTCTGAACATATGACCTCTTTGCAAAGTTGTATTCCATGGATCTGAGTGGAGAGGTGGATTTTCTTGCTTTCAGTGATGGATATAAGATAATGGAACAGATACTCTTCTAACTTGGCAGCTTTGCCAAGTCTGCTGTGGCAATGCAGTGAGACACACTGGCTGTGCAAACATGCTGTTTCTCTTTATGCAGCTCTTCCTCTAGTATTAGACTTGCTTTGGGATAAAATTCTCCTGAAATGGATTTTGCTACCCTTGATTCTGTTAAACAGCAAAGGCTAGAATATGTCCCTAAATTGAAGTCACAATTGTCAAGTTCCGTGAGTATGATTTAAGAGTGGTGCTGGGACGCTTGTCTTTATAGAATTGTCTAGATAGGAGTAAGGGGGTTTTGTCAGTTATTTGCTTCAACAATTTAAGACATGTCAGTGAAGACAGGACAAGGAAGATGTGGTGCTCCCTGGACAGCTAATATATTAAGGTGCAACTTACCCTGCCCATCTGGTTTAAAACCTGCCTTTTGTCCTAGTCTAGACAAGTCAAATGACACTGTCAGCTTGGCCCAACCTAACAGAAAATCCTCTAGTAAGCAGAGCAGTTTGGACTGCTGTTAAGGTGACTCTTTCATCCCAGACGAAATGGGTTAAAATCCTTGGCCAGCAGGGGCTGTAATCCCCTGGTTCCCAGAGTTCGACACTGTTTGCGGGATTCAACAAAATACAGTGAATGTAGCATGCCATTATCAGTCTTGAGTTCAAGTGATTGAAGTCCTTTTGGTGAGGCTTTTTGAGTGAAAGAGACAAAGAAAAAATAATATTTTGCTAGAGTTGTAGAGAAGGAGACCTGTGTATACGGGTGTACTTGTGGCAGGGCAGCAACCTGCAGAATATTAGAAAGCTTTAATCAAATCCTGTTGTTGCCTTATGGTAGAAGACAAGGGGAAATAACTCTTGTTAAAGTTTAAACAAACAAAAAATGCACAGTAACTGTGTTGTGAGCAAAGGGCAGGGAGTGTAACACTCCCGATCTCCTTTTATTGCCTATATTGTAAAAGCAGAGTCACTTGATCAGGACCTGTAAGGAAAGGTATTGGATGTGCATGCCAGAGTCAGTGGGTGGTTCGTTTGGAGCTACTGCAGTAGGCAGTAGCCCAGCACAGACTGTTCTGTCATGATCAGAAATAAGTGATGCTCAATCTGCTTAGCCAGGCCTTTCGTTGTAAGGGCACAGGTCAAACATCCAGGTCAAACATTCTTTTTTGCTCCCCCAGTAGCTACTATAAAAAGGATTGCAAACCGGCTCTGAAGCAGTGCAGCAGCGTGCACTGCCACGATGGTGGCACCAGCCTCCCTTCAGGGATGCATCCTCGGCCGTGGCAAGCCACCAGGGTGGGCAGGAGCTTCTGCCTGGCTTCCCTGTGGTCCTTTAATCCTCCCATTTCAGTGCTGTTGTGCAAATAACAGCCTCTTGCCCCCAGAGCTGTCTAAGTCTGTCCCGGTCACCCTCTGCTAAGTAGCAGAAAAGGCAAAGCTGTCTGGTAGCCCTGGGATCAGTATGTGAGCAGCTAATTTATAGGGTGGGCCATCACCCTTCCAGATACTGTCAAATGAACAACTTTAAATCGCAGGGTTAGCTGTTCAAAGTCAGATGAAAAGACACTCCCCATTGTCTTGCCCAGAACTGTTTTTTAATGTAAAACCCCGAGCAGGGAGCACCTCATTGTTTACTTGCAGCAGAATAAACAATACTTAATCCACTGATTGTGTGAGAGGGGCTCCTGCTTGGGAGAGTATCTCTTGATTATGTAAAATCCTGAATCGTGCATCTTTGTCTCCTAATTACGGTAAGAACTGCCTTGGTCTTGCGAGCAATAATAGGGCCCTTTGTCCCACTGACAATGGGCTGTGGCACTGCATCTCCTTCATGGCATTACACCCCCTGGTCAGTCTCTGGCCCTTTGAAGGCCTGGGTCCTGCAGCCTAATTAATGACATGAGCTGGCCCCAGCAAGGTTTTCTGCAATGCCCATTAGCAGTGGGAGGTGGCCCAGGGGTGCTTTCTGACCCCCTTGGCCTCTCTACCTGGATTATTTAAAGAAGTCTGCTTCCCTACCGCTGGGGCCTCAGGACACTGTCTATTTTGGTGAGTTTGTATCTGTTGATATAATTAGCAGAGAGCTGAAACGCTGCACAGCCAATAGGGAAAATGAGAAACCTCACGGAGCAGGGTAGTTTCTCTGGAAACTTTTGTGGCGCTGGGTTGCTGTCAAACTGCTTGTAAAAGTCACCTGACAGCTCTGAGCAACGTCAGCAGTGTAAGCAGAGGAGATGTGAGGATTTCCCGGGGAGAAACCTCTCCAGATGCTATGCTGGGTTTCTCCTCTTTCCTTTGGCAAATACAATGGAACAGGCTTAAAGTAAAATGTGTGGCTTTTAAAAAAAAAATACATGCACTATAAAAATTGCTCTCTTGGATTTCACTGTATCCAGAGCATACCCTTTATGTTTCCTCTCCTCCTCCAGGAGGTTTAGTGCAGTACACTGTACCAAGAGCTAAAGTATTTTTAATTTTTCCTTCCTCACAGCAAGGAGACATTTATGCTGCCTCTCATGCCTGGATATCTTTCTGAGGAGAGGAGGAGGGAGCTGGTGATGGTATTGCAGTTACCTCCTTTCTTAGACCCATTCCAGCATCAGTTCTCATCCAGGATAGTTGCACAGTTTGAATGTGGTAAAAAGCTGACTCATAATGAACATTATGAGGCTTTCTGATCACATGTGGTTCTGTGTGGCATTGCCTTCATTTACAAGGTTTGGTTTTGCTGTATTTTTGTAAGATAAAAGAAATAGGTAGATATTGCAGTGTGAAAGTCACTGTCTGACTATGTCACTGAGCTCACCTGGTGACCAGAACCAGTAGATGCCTGTTGCTAGGAATGGATTCAGGTTAGATTAAGTTTCTTGACCTTCTACAGAGCCTGTCCAAACAGTGATAAAATGTATAAAGCTTTGTAACTTGCAAGTCCTGGGCATATTTTCACAAGGACAGCAAAAGCACTTCCCTTCCCCCAGGGTTATGTGCTTCTGTAAAACTTCCAAACAAAGGAAACCAAAAGCTGTTCACAGCCTACCTTGTTCTTCAAAACAGCCTGCCCAAGTGTTGCTGATGAAATTGTGTAAAGGTTGAGTGCTGCCATGGAAAGCTGTTGTTTTGAACAGCTCACAGATCAGTAACAGGCACAGCAACAGAAGAACTCAGGCCCTGGAAGGAAAAGTGTCAGGACACTCTGACCATTGGTATCTGTGGTCGGCTGCCTCTGGTTTCACCAGGGTAATGACTGTGAGGTCTTGCTTTTGAAAGCACTCACAGATGGAAAATGCTGTCATTGTTTCTTGGTGTTACCTGGCTTCACCGACATGGAGTGGAGAACTTAAATACCATAGGAATGGTCTTCTGGACTCTGTGGGTAAATTGAAGATGTCTGTCATGTGCAGCGTGAAATTCAAGCAGGCTGGTCACCAGGTTTCCCCCTTTGCCAGCACATCCACATTCTTCAGTGTATGGTGGGATGCTGCCAGGCACCTGGACCTATGTCCCAGTCTTAAATCATTTTAGCCAATGCACATGAGCAGCCCCATTTAAATCAAGACCAAAGGAAGTGGGTTTTGGGTGAAAAAGACACCAGCTACTTAGAATATGGTATGTTTTATTGCCCAGTTACTGTTCTTCAAGGCAGTTCTGCGCACTGGATTTAGGGAGATGAAACAGTCAAGAAAAGAAATGAGTGGAGATTTAAAGTATGTTGAGATCATTTCAGTTATTAGCACCAGTAGAAAAGAGTAGTATAAGATTAAGTTGTTTTTGGAGCAGCAGTGTGACAGTGCAAAAGTAAATTGTACCAAATGTTAAAAGGAAAAAAGAAAAAAGTCAGAAAAAGATCCTTAAGTGCCATTCCTGTTTTTGCAAATGCCTATCTAAGCAAGTTTAGGAATTCACTTTCTATCTGTTCTCTCCTTATATAGTAGGGAATAATCCTTCTGGCTTCCTTTTTCTGAGGCACACTGCTGTCTACATGTGGCCAGCATTTTGTGGTAAGAGGGTGTTAGTGATGCTACAAACTTGCAGGAGTGAAGGTCTTTGAAAACTAGATGTTGTTTGCAATTAATTTTACTGTAAGACAAAACTACGGGATCGTGATGGGGAGAGGAAGCTTCTTTCTGGTAGTTGACACTGCTGTTATTGGAAGCAACTTGAAGGATGAATGACTATTCATCTTCATTTAGCATTGTGAACTTATATACTACTTTTTTTCTTTGTCACAACTGTTGATGTACACTTAGACTCATTCCTTGTTAGCCCTTCAAAATAAGAAACATTGTGCTCTTTTAATGAAGAGTAATCATTCTGAGGTTGTTGTAGCCTACACAGTTGTTGAGGGATGGAGAGCACACCAGTGTAGACATGTTCATGGAACTTCTTGACCTCTGCTTTTGGCATACTATATTTTGGTCACAATACTTCCCTTTTTAGACACTGAGATTGTACCAGCAAGGACAGTTTAGGTAGAAATTGCTCTGGAGTTACTGAGTACTAACACAATTACGGCTACAAAACTTATTACGGCCAAAGATGGAGGTGACATGGGGCAGTGGTGTGACATTGCTGATTCAGCCAACTCTTCTGCTCTGCTCTCAAGCTGTTTGCCCCTGTCTTGCTGATAGAAACTAGGAACCAAGTCCTGATCTCTTGCTGACAGCATTTTCAGTGCAGGAGCAATTCCATGAGACAGCTGATGATGATGAAATCCAGCTCTGGTAAATGCTATGACCAGAAATATGCTGTGGTACAATGCAATTTTTGGTAAGGCAGAAGAGAGGGTATGCAGCAAGCTGGTGAAGGCATCCTTTTACTGAGCAAATGGAGAAGTAGAATCAATGGGTTGTCTTGCAAAAGCAGAACAGAACTGCACATTACGTGCTTTCTGAAGTTTCTGTTCAGAAGAGAGAGCTGGGAAACATCTGAAGAGCAGCGCGAGTCCAACACTGGCCTAGAAGTGGTCAGCTCACATCAGGGAGCTCATTGTGTGAGGAAACTGGGAATCCAGAGCAGCCGGATAAAAATACTGGCTGGTGAATGGACACAGGGAGTGATGCTCTCATGTGAAACTGTGTACCGTGTCACATGGTGTTGAGTATCTTAGCTTGGCTGCCAGGATAGAAAGTGGGTAAATGCAAAGCTGACTGTAGAGGAAAGCTGCTTGTAAAAGGGCATGCAGGAGGGAGAAGGGGCTGAGCCAAAATCGGTTATTAGCACGCCTGCCTGATCCTAAGGAGCAGGATTTGTTTATATGCAGGCTCTCTCAAAGTGCTGGATGCTGCTCAGTGTGTTGGCAGTCATGTCTGTATGCTGAGCATATCTTAACCTGCAAATGTAGATAAGGGCAAGGGACTGCAGTCCAGGTTCAGCTGCACCTATTTGTGAGCCCTGTTATGATCAGTGGATGCTTATAGGATAGAGAAATAGATATATTTCTCCTTATGCTACTCATGAAAAGTGGTAGTGGTTTTTTTTGACATGGTAGACAGATTTCTTTTTTAACTCTTGCTATTAATTTTAAAATTACAGAAGTACTTGGCTTCCATATTTAAAAGATGTGTTAGAAAATAGGAAGAGCTTTTCATTTCTTACCTTGAAAGAATACCAGAAGGTTCACCTGAGTTTGTGTGCACAAATAACTAGTGTTATTCTGGATGTTGTGCAGCTTCTAGTTTTGGTAGCTGTAGAGGACTATACTGGTCAGGATTTTTTCCCCCCCCCAAGTATGTTTGCCCTAACTATTAAAACCTTCATTGTTATTTAAGTGGATCTTCTGGTCTTTCTTTGTGATTCTGTCCAGCCAATTTGTTGATACTTCTGGTTTTTAAAACTTTGACCTTTATTAAGTAAAAAAGTCATCATGAGAAAATATCTACTTTGTGTGGAGAGTCTGCAGGCCATCTCCCATTTTCCCATTATTTTGTCTTAGTTGCATGTTAATTCTGTTGAAGTAAATGGTAGAGTAAGCTACTGTTCCACCAGGGCAGAGGTGTTTAAATCTGACACTGTTGAAGTGTTGCTGGTAAATGCAATTCATTACAGTGTTAAGAAGAAGTTTTTACTCTTTGCTCACACACAAAGGAAGTTAAATCATGACACAGCATGGCTTGTGCCTTTTTATTAACCCTTACAGCAGTTAATTTCACTGGAGTTACTCTGACGGTGGGAGTCACTGGTGCAGACACTGGCTCTGCAGAGTGCTGACAAATTTCTGAAGCACAACATCACCCTGGTTCATATCAGGTCTGTCCTGGCTCCTACATGATACTTTCCTTGCCTGGACCACGGCGCAGCTGTAGGAATGCACATAACGCTGTGCATCCCTCTATTAATAGCAGGGTTGGTGCAGGGGGTTCAGCCTTGGCTGCACCCAAGGGTGGCTTCTTTGAGGGAGGAGAGGATTCAAGAGAATGACAGGACACATTAGTAACAAAATCAGACGGCCAGTGGGGCGGTGGAAGGGGGGAAAAGTTAAAAGAAAAATGCCTCCTTTGCTGAGGCTGTGAAGCAGCGTTCGCTGAACATCTAGCGGGCTGTGTCCCCCCCTTAGGCACAAGGGAAGGGGAGGGGAGCCTCTCCAGCTGCCAGGGAGTTGGCTCCTGGGGCTGCTTGCGGTTCCAGCACAGTCCCATAGCGGTGGGCGAGGTCGCGATGGCAGAGCAGCAGGTCCTTCGGGGTCACCCATGCTGTGGAGCTGCGGGGGAGGGAAGCAGGAATGGGCATTGCAGGGCAGCAGGAGGACCCAGAGGGATCGCTGGGAGGCAGGCAGGAGCGGGGTTCGCAGAACTGCTGCTTTGCCGCCACTCATTTGCAGCAAATGGGAGAGATCAGTGCAGCTGTTGGATGTTATTTCCCAAGGCCCTGGGTGTGGAGGCCAGGAAGGGTTGTTTTTTTGGTTTTTTTTATCCAAGAGGAGATGAGTATCTGGACCTGGGTGCGGTTACACAGAAGCAGAAACCACTTGGCTCTTTCTCATGTCTCTCACTTTGCCTTGCCCCAGAAGAAGTGAAAGAGAAGCAAAGGAATCCTTTTCTAAAGGGGAGTATGTCTGTGACCTGCTAGCTTTTCTTTCACAGGTGGTGAAAGTCCGTGGGTTTAAAGCTATTATTTCTCCATCTCCCCCTTCTTGTCAGGCTCCCCTGCAGCTGGACATTGCCAGTGTGGAGTCTGGGAGCCTGCTCCCACTGCCAGTGTGGACATGAGTCATCAGCAGGGAATCACCCATCTTTTTCTTCTACCCGGCTGTATTACTTTTAGGTCAGCATAGGAATTTCTTTGCTCATGAGAGCCACATTAATTCTGCAAATAAAGTTAGAGAGAAAGGAGCATAATAACAGCAGAGGTAGAAAAACACAAGGTACCGACTGGGGATTTCAGTGGGAGGAGTTAGATGACTTCATAACTTAATTGTGTATTAATTGTGTATTTATCCTTCTGTCTCAGGATATGTTTCATTCTTTTTTTTTGTTTTCCTTGCTTCTGTTTGTGGAAGTTGCTAAAGAGCACAGACAGGAAAGGAACAAAGTGGTACCAAGCTTTTTATTTTAGATATGGCCTAGAAATTAAGACCGGTTTTATTTGTTAACATTCACAATATGGGCAACTTTGTACTAGTGAGCTGCATGGGTGGATGCTGCATGCTTCAGGTTTTAGTCTGTGTGGTTTCAAAAGTACTAGCAGAATAATGGTAAATGTCACTTTCCCACAAGAAGTCTCGGGTAGTGCAGAGCATAGTGTTTATTTAATTTTTGGTAACATAATGATAAATACAAATATTTGGCATTTTCATCTTGACTACTGAAATACAAAATCCAGAAGGATCGAATGGTTGCATTACTCCTAATCAAAATCAAGACTGATTAATTTTGCTTAAAATTTGGCTCTGCGTTTCCTTTCTAAAATGTCTTTCCATTTCTTAAAGAAGAAAAGTTATTTCCTCTGCTGACAAACTGGAGTTGTCTCGGAGGAGAGTGTAATGCAAGGCAACAGGCACTGCTTATGTAAACTTTTCTTGCAGAGGTGCCACTTATCAAAAGTGTAGCAAATCCTGCCTTCCCCTCTTGAACAAGCTTTGCAAAGCACTATTTCTTAAAGCCTGTTAAAAAGCTTTTATATCCTAATTAGCATTACAGGTTTCAAGAATGCTAACTTATTTTAGGAAAAAGCTTTTCAATGGTGTGCTTTTACAAAGAGATGCATACACTTGTCTGCATTAAAAAAAAACAAAGAAAAAAAAAGAAAAAGGTGCACTGGTGTAGTAATAATTAATCAGACCTGCCTGGTGTGATACATGGCCTGAGCACCAAGGGCAACCTGGTCGTTGCATTGTTATATTTTGGTTCTGCTTTTGTGTTTTAGGAGTTCCGTTTCCTTCCCTGCTTGTTTTTTACACCTGTGCCAGTGAGCCAGAGCCGTAGTATTATATTTGCATTGTTACACATATGAGCAACTCCAAAACATAAAGGCAGTTGAGAATTAAAGTAATTTTAAAGGGGCCTTATCTGCTAAAAACAGGTTTTTTCCTTTTTACTTAAAGTTCAATCTCTGTGCTTGGAACTGAACAGCTTTTCTCTCCCTACTCTGTAATCATATTTATAAAAAAATGGAAGACTGTGGCCAAGAGTAGCAATCACATGATAACACAGCTTTTGTTAGATACATCTGGAAACTTACCTTGCAAGTGGAGTGCTTTTATCTCTGCACAGGTGTTGATCCATTTCTTGGCCTGTTCTGCTAACAGCCTCAGAACCTGTTCCGATGTTCTCTGCAGCCATGCCATTCATGTTTGACTGGGAACTGCACATGAGCAGACTTGTGAAATTTTAAGGAGAGGGAGGCTTTTCTGGTGTTTTGTTTTATTTTTTTAAAGTCTATCATGAGCAAATTATTACCATATGTTTCAGATGCTTTATTTGATATGCTGGACTTCTCAGATTTTCCACAATTACTATTTTTTTTTAAAGCAGTTTAAACGAGATGAAAAAATGTTCATATCACCTAGGATTCCTTTCTCTTGTCCTTCTTAGACTGTGGGTTTAGATTTAAAAATACTATAGGCAGTGACACTACCCAAAGGTGGAAAGTAGTACTGATGACAAAACAGAGAAATTAATAGTTAGACTTGCTTAAAAAAACCTGATGTTTCCAGTTAATGTGGCATTAGACATGGCAGCTTACTCCATTTTAAATTAACACAAGCCTTAGTCAATGCAGTGTGATGCTTGCCCTAACTAGTTAGGTTTTGACACTTACACCTGTAAGCTTTTCTTGGACGTGCTAGGAGTCCATACCTGGACCGCAGAGGAAGGCAGGGCACCCACAGCTCCTTCCCGTGCTGCAGCTCCCATGTGGTTCTGTAAGCTGTGCCACCAGGGCAAGGTGCTAAGCCAAGGTGCGGTGCATTTATATGCCCTGAAGAGCCTGCAACTTGAGACGATAGGTGTGATTTATCTGGATGTTTCTTTTTTCAGCCAGGTGCTGCTTTCTAATGGAAAAAGAGCTTAATTTTTCTCCCAATTTCTCTTTTTGTTTGCTGCTTCTTCACTCACAGCAAGGAAAATAAAAGAAGACTAAGGAAGAAAGAAAAATAAATATGCTTAATAAAAGAGAGAAAGCTTAGATTGCTTTTATAAGATGTTACTTTTATTTGGGGGAGGGGAGGCAGTTCCCTTTGCATGGAAAACACCATTTTTAAATTGCAAATTTTTACTGTCCTGAGGCTAGCAGTTGATACAGGTGTACTATGAAGGACTTTCACATGGGTGTTTGCTCTGAAAGATAAACTCTCAAGTGCAGCTTTTGATGGGAGACCTAAATAAAGTAGTGCTGAAAATCAGCATGTTCCAAGAGGGAGGTGAGGGGGAGTGCAGAATGAACAAGGCACACCTCCCTGCTGTGTGGGATGCCTGGCTGCTTGCCAAGGAGCACTGGCTCCTGCTCAGCCCAGATCTTGGGGGTACCGTGGTAGGAGTCAGTGCTCCCAGTAACTCCGTGGTGCCATCACTGGTGGCTGTGCCTGCCCAGTCACACACAAAGGGATACAGCTGCTTTATTGCGTTCCTGGGCCTCGGGGAGGCCAGGCACATTGGGACCCCAGAGATGCTTCAGGATGCCCCAAGGTGAGGGTCTGTGTCCCTTTGCAGAACAGCCTGCAGTGCTTACAGTGATGCAGGAGAATTGTTTCCAAGCCCTCCTTGTTTGTATATTGACATACCAGGAGAAACACGTCACAAGCACTACTTGTTTTCATGCAAGGCATTTATATCACCTCTAAAAGCAATTTATTTCAGTAGCCTGCGAGTTCTTCAGGTGACTACTCATAACTTTTTAATGTTCTCCGTCCCCCAGTGGTTTTGGTGGTTGTGCTTTTGTTTTCACTGAAGATAAAAGCTTTGCATCACAGAATAGGTGCTGCCAAGTGAGCTGGAGGAGAGCCGTAGATCCTGATGCTGGAGAAGTACTATGTGTTGGCCATCCCCCCGTCCTGAGATTGCTCTCACATTTGGCATACCTCTTTAAGTAAACATTAGCTTTGTAAGTGGCATTGGTTTGGTATTCAATGGAATGCAGGAGCTATGTCAGCAGTAATTATACAGGTAGGATGCAAGTGAATTGACAGGAGAGTTAAAACAGATTAAGCCTTCAGCGCATAATATTTATGTCCAAGTTTTCTGGGTACTGTGATAACAATGGCCGTGTTATATACACTTCACACTTGCTTCTTTCACCACTCAGGGACTATGAGTCCAGTTGCTTTGTGGGTGACTTGGTTATCTCTTCGTTTTCAGGGAATAAAAAAATCGCTGTGGGAGTTTATGTAGTGATAAAATGAACAACAATGGGAGTTTGTTAGGGACAGGACAGGGAAGGGGTGGTTTCAGGATTTTGTCAGAAGTCATTTCTAATTGCAGGATGTTTTTTTAATGAGTAGGCACATGTCCTTTTCCTTGATGTAGAGAGCAAAGACAGTAAGGGGAGAACTAAGGCCAGGAGCAGATGTGAAAAACTAGTGCATATAATATTCTCACTGACAAAATCTGACTGCCTCATATGCCTTGGTGTTTTGCTTCTGGGAAACACATGCTTTGGTTGGGAGCTGGACCTGTAGCCACAAGGAACTGGAGGTTGAGTGAAACTGTGTGTCACTTACTGAATGCAGAGTGGACGTGACCTGTCATGCTGCAGAGCTCACATTCCAAAGGCAATAAGCTTTGTTGACGTGTTGGCCAAATGTTGCTGCATACCCTTTCTGCCTGCAGCATAGCTTTGATTGTTTAATGCAATGTTTTATGTGAGAAACCCTTGTTTAGCTGAATTTGGGATCTGAGAACTTAAGAAAAACAAGAAATCACAGCAATAAAGCGTGGGTAGGAAAAGACAGTGCTTCTGCATTTGCCTTCAGGGCAAACTGCTGTGAAGGGAGTATGAAAGTGTCGGAAGTCTTGAGCCTGTTTCAAGTCTTCTTCTTCTGAACCTTTCTCCCCTTTAAGGACCAGTAGTTTTCCTTTTAAAACAATCTGTTTCTCATAACAGCTTTGAAAATATCAATGAAAGTTTATGGAAAGGCAATGTTAGGAAGATGCACACACAGGTATTTGAGTGGTGTGCAGTAGTATGTTTTAAGCAATGGTTATGAAAGGTGATATTTTTACATTTGCTTGCTACTTAGGTCAGATTTAGCCTCTCCTTGTGACTGATTTTTTATTTTAATAGTACTTTTCAGTAAAAATGAAATGGTGTAAGACCATTGAAGTATTTTTGGTTGGACGATGAAAAGGTTTTCACAAGGCTGTGATCTCAGCTGCCATTCTACCATCGGCCCATGTGAGATTGTCAGTTCTCATATTCTTTAAACTTCCAGTGGACTTATTAGCCAGAAACTGGTAAAAAGTGACTGTGTCTGAAACGGCCTTTTGTGGTCGTAGGTTCTGACACACTGTGGCTTTATTTTGCATTTGGCAAGTTCTTGGTATCATGGGGTGAGAGGAAAGAGGATGTCCCAGTGCAAGAAGAATGCTAGTTCTTAAGCTTGCAGCAGTCAGTAAGTCATTTCTGTTTTATTCCTTTCCCTTCCAGGTGTGACATCTGTTGTATCACCTTTCGTACGCATCGGGGCTTGCTGCGCCACAATGCAGTAATCCACAAGCAGCTTCCCAGAGATCCCATGGGAAAGCCTTTCATTCAGAACAACCCTTCAATTCCAGCAGGCTTCCATGACTTGGGATTCACGGACTTCTCTTGTAGGAAGTTCCCCCGCATTTCTCAGGTACTCTCTGTTCTTCATAGCTTAAGGTACCAGCTGCTACAGTGCTTATCTGATAAAGTCATTGAAAGATTCATCCTGCATGTAGAATATTTTGTGGAAAGCACATCACCACTCTTTGTGTAGGCTTCAAACACTTTATGCCTTTCCTTTTTCTTTTTTTCATCTAAAGAATATTGGCACTGGGGTTTTTTTCACCTTTCCAGCAAATAACTGTCAGTGTAAAGATGTATAAAAATTTTTGAAGGAAAACTTTGGTCATATTAGATCCTTGCCCCTTTGAGCATACCCAAAAAATCCTACATCTGAAATCAACAGGGAGTACACACGATAAGGAAGACATTATTTATTTTAGTTTACTCTAACAAGGATGTAGTTGGGGTATGAAAGTTTTTATTATAAAAAACTTTGAGCAGTCACCTTACCAACTAAACAGTGACATCTTCAGTGATTCCCTCACAAAACACTCCACAGTGTTCCTCATGTAAGGTTTGAGGGTTTTGCACCTTTGAGGGACAGTGGATGGGGAAGGTCAGGGAGGTAGTCTGTAAATATTTTTCTGAGAGCCAAAGCTTTTTTTTGGGTATGATTCCTCCCTCTGTCAAACCTTGCTTGCCTTAGTTTGTGTCTGGATGAAGCTGCATATCTATTAAAAAAAAAATAAACAGCACAATCCACCAGGACTATGCTTAGTTTCTGCACTTTTGTTATTCTTCTGTGATTAAAGCATTGATTTCCAACTCTTCTGACTGCAAGGTGGTAGACTTGAAATTTGCTGCTGGACCAGGGGAGCATGTAGGTCATTCTGTCACTCTGTTACAGTTTTGGTATAAAACTTAAAAAATCAAAGAAAGCAGTTTTTAAACTAAGTTTATTTCTTTTGTAATTAATGACAGACATTTAAAGTTATTAAAGGGTTTGAATGTTGGTATTTTCCTTTTGTAATAATTTTGCTTGCACTGTAAGAGAAGACTTATAAAGTATTTAGTGTCTATAAAGATCTTGCCAGCCCTCTACTAGTATTTTTCTTGGGAGAATAAATGTAATCAGACTTCCCTAACCAAAACCCACTCTGCTTTAGGCTCTGAGTTTCATTGAGTTGGTTTATACTGTTTTGGCTTCTTGGATGCCTTTTTTTTTTTTTTTTTCTGCTTTCTCTTCTCCTGGTTTCTTTGTAGTAAAGCTAAAGGAGATAGCCTACTGCCTGGCTTCCTTGCTGTGTAGTATGCTGAGGCTCTTGTCTTGTCACTGACACAAGAGAAGCTTCTGATAGGGAAGTTTAGGATGGAAAAGAATTTGAAAGCTTGAATAGCCTTCTGAAGGAGTTTACCTTTATAGAAGGGAACTTTTAGAGAATCAGCCCCTAATCCCTTAGGAGATTAAAGGCTGTGGAGCAGGAATATCTCCATGCTAGGTAGATGGTGGCTGCTCTAAACCCCTTAACTTAGTCAGTGGAAGAGAGAGTGAACTGTTTTTGGTTTGCAGCAGCGTGTGATGCCTTTCCAGTTTGAGATTCCTACTCTAAATAATTTTCGCATGTCTTGCAGGTCTGGTGTGAAACAAATTTGCGAAGGTGCATCAGTGACTTCCATCGATTTATTTGCGAGATGTGTAACAAGGCATTCCCCATGCTTTCGGCACTCAAACTGCACACAGAAACTCATGTGGTGGATCAGGGAAAAGACAAGCACAAGCCACAGTCCACAACCCCACCCGGTGAGAACCCAGACCAGAAAGCCTTCATGGCATCCTTGGGCCTTCAGTACACCAAAGACATCAAGCTTGTCAAGCAGGAGGACAACACACAAGACGAGGTCCAAGAAATGCGGCTCAGAGCACTGACGAGTAACCTACCTCAGAAACCTGGCAGCACCAGTCTGCTGAGCCTCTCTCCTCTGGAAGCTGCCTCCATGGGAGGGTCATTTTCAGTCCTTCCCCCTACAAAAGAAAACATAAAGCTTCTCTCACTGCAGCCTTTCCAGAAGGGTTTTATTATCCAGCCTGACAGCAGTACTGTGGTGAAACCCATCTCCAATGAGTCTGCCATTGAGCTGGCAGACATTCAGCAGATCTTAAAGATGGCTTCTTCTGCTCCTCCTCAAATCAGTCTTCCTCCACTTTCAAAGGCACCTTCTGTCCCTGTGCAGTCGATTTTCAAGCATATGCCACCACTGAAGCCAAAGCCTTTGGTAACACCCCGAACAGTTGTCGCAACCTCTACACCTCCTCCTCTTATCAGTGCCCAGCAAGCCTCCCCTGGTTGCATCAGCCCAAGTCTCCCACCTCCCCCTCTGAGGCTGATCAAGAACTCGGTGGAGTCCGCCTCCAACTCTCATCTTCCCCAGTCAGGAGCCAAATCAAGTCCTTCCTCGCAGTTGCTCCTCCAACCCAAAGTAGAGCCTTTAACTCAGCACGAGATGAAGACCCAGCTGGAGCAGGACAGCATCATTGAAGCTCTCCTGCCTCTGAGTATGGAAGCCAAGATCAAGCAAGAAGTCACAGAAGGAGACCTCAAAGCCATTATTGCAGGGGCAGCGAACAAGAAGAACCCAACCATGAGGAAAGTTTTGTACCCCTGCCGTTTCTGTGACCAGGTGTTTGCCTTCTCCGGTGTCCTGAGAGCTCACATCCGTTCTCACTTAGGTATTTCCCCATATCAGTGCAACATCTGTGACTACATCGCAGCTGACAAGGCCGCGCTGATCCGGCACCTGCGGACGCACAGCGGGGAGAGGCCTTACATCTGTAAAATCTGCCACTACCCGTTCACAGTGAAAGCCAATTGTGAGAGGCACCTACGAAAGAAGCACCTCAAAACGACCAGGAAGGATATCGAGAAGAACATTGAATATGTCACCAGCAATGCCGCAGAGATGGTGGATGCCTTCTGCTCCCCAGACACGGTGTGCAAGCTGTGTGGAGAGGATCTGAAGCACTACCGGGCCCTCCGCATTCACATGAGGACGCACAGCGGCTGCCAGAAGAAGAAGCCATTCGAGTGCAAGGAGTGTGGCACGGCCTTTTCGGCCAAGAGGAATTGCATTCACCACATCCTCAAGCAGCACTTGCATGTGCAAGAAAAGGAGATTGAGAATTACATCTTAATGGTGGACTGCAGTGCCCAGGAAAGCCAGACAGACCCTTCTTTATTGGAGGACAGCACTTACATGGACCACAAGCCCATGACACCTTTCCTGGAGCCACAAAACGGCTTTCTGCTGGGAACGTCATCTCACGTTTCCATCAAATGTGAACCTGTGGGCAACTTCCCCATGGATTTTGATGAGCCATTGGATTTCTCTCAAAAGAGCAAAAGCCTGAGTGCTGTGCAGGTGAAGCAGGAGAACCTGTTCAGCTCATCTCTGTCCCTTTATGACTGTTCCATGGAGCCTATTGACCTGTCCATCCCTAAAATCCTGAAGAAGGATAAAGATGATGCCCCCTGTGAAGCCAGGAATCAAGAATTGGCTGCTTCTGGGAATAGTGATAAAGCCTATAACTGTCTGCAGTGTCCTTTGGTTTTTGGTGCCAATGGGAACTCAGAAACAAACCGGGGTGTCAGACATCCCCAGCCACTGAAAGGTTCATTGCATTTGACTGTCCCAATCATTTCCCCGGCTCTCCCTGGCAACTCTGCCTTGCTGAGACCCCTAAGGCCTAAACCACCACCACCACCTCTCTTGCCAAAGCCTTCAGTAACTAAAGAGCTGCCACCATTGGCTTCCATTGCACAGATCATTTCGTCTGTGTCTTCTGCTCCCACTTTGCTGAAAACAGAGGCTGCAGATGCCAGTCCCAAGGCAGTGAGCAGCTCCACTGGGTGTGACAAATCAGGGAATGCCAAAGCTAAGGTGACAATTGTGACCACCGTTCAGAGAGACTCCAGCCTGCCCAGTGACGTGTCTCAGGCCTGTGATCCAGAGCAGTCTCCCGTTGCTGATGCTGGATTGACTAAGAAAAGAGGTAGAAAGAAAGGAACGAAAAATAAGCCTAAACTTAGCAGTAGTGTGGATCTGGAGTCAAGTGGGGAATTTGCCAGCATAGAGAAGATGTTGGCTACCACAGACACTAACAAATTTAGCCCATTTCTGCAGTCCACTGACAATTTCAAGGAAGAAAGTGGCAGAAATAGAACAAGTGAGGATGAGAAGGAAACTGCCAAGGATAAACTGCTGAGAGGGAAGAGGAACACTTACTCAGACTGCCTGCAAAATATCCCCTGTCCTTACTGTCCTCAAGTCTTTCCATGGGCAAATGCCCTGCAGCGGCACATGGTCACTCACACAGGTAAGAGTGCTCTGTGCTCACAGGAGGTTGTAGTCCCTGAGGTTGTTCCCCATGGAAGGGCCTCTCCATGGAGGAATCTTCCTTTCTCTGATGTCTGAATTGTATTCTTCATTATTATTTTGCTAATGCCTAGCTGTTGCTGTTGCGTAATGGTGGTAGATTTTTCAGAAATGGAATAATCTGTGTTTTTGAGTCTCAGAGGGTAGATAAAACCGTTAGTACCCATTTGACTTCAGTAGCATAACTTAATGTAGCTGGAAAGAGACTCAGGTTTCAGTTGTTCTGTTATTATTGTCTTGTCTTGAAGGGGAACGTGTGTATTGAATATTTCATTGAGCCTTACGTGGTTTGTTTGTCTGCTTCTGATGGCTGTTTCTCTGCACTGGTAACGATAAAAATATATCTAAAAATGAGAGACAGTATGTGTAGAACTGTGGCAGGAAAATAAAATAATATAGTGCTTAGCATTTTTTTTTCTTGCAGTGGCTTTTATTTAACAGATCAAAGGACAATGAGAGAAACTGCTCATCCTGAGCATTATGTAATAGCTTGCCTCTAACAAAAGTTTCTCCTCAGAGATAGACAAGTAAAGGTGGGCACATGCCCTAAGGTGTGGAGATGTGTATGAAATCTCTAGCATTGTGCCACTGTGTAAGTAACCTCAGACCTGGTGTAAACAAAAGGAGGAATTGGGTAGGGAAATTTATTCTAGGTCTGGGGTTATTTTTCATTCTTCACTCTAAAGGAAATACTGCATTGAATGCTGTGCTGATTTGAAGTTCACTCATGCTTCCACCCACACTGTAATAAAGTAATTAGTAGATTCTCATCCTGCTCTAGAGGGAGAGGACAAAGCTCTACTTGCTGTTGCGCCCTTTTAAATCAGTCACAGTTGTTGATATTATTTACTTCATTATGCATCTCAGCTCCTGGCATAAAGAATAAAAATTAGGGATTTTTATAAGAAACGTAGCGGATTTGAGTATAGCCTTATAGAAGTTAACTTTTTTTTTTTTTTTTNTAAATTAATTTTTTTTTTTTTTTTTTTTTTTAAGAAAATAAGGTTTCCTGAAACGACTGATTCATGTCTGTGCTAAAGAGGGAAACCTGAAGAGGTAAAAGAGGTTAGCTAAGCGGTTTAAAGGGAATCTGAGCTGTAGAGCAGACCCTATTACAGTTTGCTTTGGGTGACACGAGGACATAACTTGCAAGGTATCAGAGCAACAGTGAGGCTATTGTTTTCTGGTCCACAGAGACCAAATTATTTCATCTTATTAAGCATAGAGTTTACTTTGTGGTGAAGGAGAGCTCTTTACTCATATCTCAATTGTTTTCCAACACCCTGGTCTCCAAAAAAAAAAAATATATGTAGTTACTGAAGAACTGTTCATGAAACAGAAAACAATGGAGAGGCTTTTCCCAGACTAAGAGGTTTGACCTGCTTATTGATGGCAGACTTCCAAGGTAGCAGGACTGGTGTAAACCCTTAATGAAGACAGGAAAATGCACTCAGCCATGAATTATACTGGTAAAACTTGTCTCCCTTACGACCACCGGGCTTGGAAGGAGACACTGTCCTTTTAGAAAGCCTGTGGTGCTATCCCCACAAGGAGAACAAGCAATTGTGACCATAACAGGACTGAATCCTCGCCACAGATACAGGATTTTTGGTGATACTACATCAGTGGCAATAGTCAGATTTCAGTTGGTGTGCTCTGGCAGTGATAATACTGAGCTCTTTTTTTAGTCATCCTCTCAGTGTTGAGAGAGACTTGTTGCTGGAGGACCACCCCCCATCAAGCTTTGTCTGGCCTTGAGGTATCTGCCTTCAGATGGCATGAGCGTTCTCTTTCTAAACTGGGAGTTTCCAGCAGCTCTCCTGTGACAGTAGTGTCCATGAGGCCTACTGGAGGGGAGAGGGAAAGCTAAGCTGGGAAGGTGGAGGAAATTCAGGCCAGGGAGGTGGTGCCAAAGCATGCCCAAGGATGCTTTCAGATGGAGCCAGCCCTGTGTTTTTGTGGTGGATGTCAGGTGCTGGTGGTGTGCAGGGAGTTTGGCAGCTCTATGGTAGATGCAGCAGTTTGTTGGCTTTATCTTCTGGATGGGCAGATAGGTTTTCTTGTGGAGAAATCTGCAGTGTTGTAGTGCAGTGTAGCGTTCCTGTCCCCACCTATTGCACAGGCAGTGACTTGTCAGATAGCTCTGTCTTTTAAAAGGACTTAAGGAAAGAATCTATTTGCTAATCTTTGTAAAGAGGAAAGGGGGACTTCATTATTGTCTGTGCTTGATGGCTGCTCCCTGACCTGGGTAGAGAAAGGACTAACAGGCTGGCATGAATGGGATAGATGAGAGTCCTGGTGATCTGCTTCCAAACTGTGATCCATGGGCAATGACAGCAGGCAAGCTGACTGTATAACACTGCTATCAAAAAAACCCCCCAAAGGAGTTATTTGAGCTAAAAAGCAGCAGCTAGCTCTTTTGTATCCATTTGTAGGAAAGTCGTTATTGAGGTAATTCATGTTAGTGGTCTAAGTTAGGATGAGGAAAAGGTATATAATTTTGAGCATTTAAGTGCTATCTGTATATTATGAGTTTTGAATTGCTGTATTCATACAGACATAAGAAGATTTTTGCAAGTGTGTCTTTCATGTTCAATAATATTTCAACACAGAGGCCGCCTTCCATGTGGTGTCAAGATAGTATTTCCCTTTTGTGACAGTGCAAAAATGCACATGCTACCAGTAACCCACATCCCTCATGCAACCAGAAGTGTCTCTCATGGAAGCTTTTGCCCTGCTTTTCCTTGCCTCAACACCACTGTGTGTTTTTTTTTAAATTCAAAAACATTTCCATGAAGAAGCATACATCTTCCTCAGTGGTTTTTATTTTAGTGGTGAGCTCACAAGTGGGACACTGGGAATTCGGCATAGCTTGGTTTTATCTAGTGCCTAATACAGTAGCTGTGTTTTGTTTGAACATGCTCGAACACTTGCTTTTAATTCTTTTTTTTCCTCTTGATGTCTTCAGTGTATAATTTTCTGTGTTCAGTTAGGTTTGCTTTTCTTTTTTCTCTTCTCTCCTGCTCCTGACTTTTTAAATTCTCAGAACAGTGACTAAGAGGTGCCCTGCAGGTGATGCAGTTGATTTTGCTCCTTTTATAGGATGCAGATCAGACTAGGTTCAATATAAAATTACAATAATGGTCTTTTTTAACCACTTGTTTGTTATAGATAACCTAGTCTGTTTGCAAAGAATCACTTGAGCATATTTTCCCAGGGATACTGGCAGGTCTTACTTGGCCCAAGGTTAAATTTTGTAAAAAATGAGATTTAATGGCAGAGGAGGTTTTTTGGTTTTGTTTTGTTTTGCTGCTACAACAGGAACAAACTGTACAAGGAAATATTTATAAACAAAATGAATAAATAAATAGAATACTCTTACACCTAGCCCATGAACCTGAATGTTTCCTGTTGATTGGAGGTCACAAGTCATCAAAAAAAAAGGACTTGGACGCATTTTTATTCTTTGCTTTTATGATTTAAGTCAAAGTAAAATTGTAAACATCTTTACTTTGCAACATTTGTAGTTACCACGCTGAATAATGTGTTTCTGCTAGGACAGCAGTGGCAGGAGATACCCTAGGGACTGAACTTGCATGCTGTGATTATTCAGATGATCCTTTATACTGAAAAAGACACCCTTCAAATGACTGGCTACTATGAAATGTCCAGACTAGACTAGTCCTGCTGTGCTGCTGACCAAAATTTACAGTCAGTCCCAAGTCAGTATTTAGGCACAGAGGTATTTTAATACAGGACATGACTATTCATATGGAAAAATTTAATTAAAAAATCAAATCACGTTGACTTTTTAGGTTACCTTTCAGTGAGTAAGTGTATTTTATCAGAAGAGGAGTTGCCTTTCAGGGATAAATACAGAAGGCAGAGAAAACTGCTTTTTTGAGCATTCTGGTTTTGTGCCTTTAAAGGTGACATTTTTGGAAAGCATTGCAACTTGGGGTGGGAGGATTGGAGTTTGTACAGTAAATGGAATTTTGTTTGGGCTTTGAGACCTCCAGCTAGGACGTCTGTGTAGAGAGAAGAATTTTTTATCTCTTGCAAGTATTGGTCTGTATGACAAATATTTGATTGATACAAACATTTTAAAGTCTGAAAATATGAGAAAATTGTGACCTGAGATGCAGATTGAGTTTCAAGTAATTAATCCTCAGATAATCCTGTCATTGCATGCTTGAAAAGAAATGTGGAAAGGAACTGGGCTATCATGAAGCAAAAGGATTTCTGCTTGACTTTGAAGTTTTGTATTTGCATTGTGAATGAAGCCAGATAGACATGCAAAAAGTGGTGGTATTTGCAGCCATAAATTTATGATTGAATTAGCAGCCATCTAAAAGGAAAGAGTGACTTGAAAGCCTACAAAAAAGCAGTACCATGATGCATCTAAAAACTTGTGTTGACACTGGAAGAAAATTAAGAGAAAGAAACAGCTCCTCTCTGTGAGATGAGGGGAATCCCTGGTAGGGGTTGAGATGTTAACTAGAACAGGACCAACTTTTAGAAGATGAAAGTGACAGAGATACCCACAATGTTGTATCAAAGAGGCTGCTGGCTGTGGCAGGGGGTGGGTGGTGTGTGTGATTTCAGAGGTTTTGGGTGTGAGGTAGAAGGCGTGACAGGAGCTGATCTCCATTTACAAGCAACTATCCTCTCAATCTCCTTCTTCATCACAACGATGTCTTGCAGGATTGCTTTCCTCATTGCACTGCATGATCCTGGCTTTTCTTTCAACTTTTCCTGTGCTCAGTCCCTTCCTTGTTCTAGTCATTTAAATGAATTACAGACATGAAAAACTTTCTCCTAAGGGAAGATAATTTATTGCTTATTCAACATATAGGCCTTGATTCCACTGAAGTCAGTGGAGAGGTGCCCTGTGGCTTTGATGGAAATCGTGTCCAATTCACATAGGTGATAGGCATTTCCAGAGAGAGGCTGCTGTTTAGGAGCTTGCAGTCAGGATATTGTGGTTGGTCACGAAGCAGTAACGGAGGAAGAAAACCAAGGAAGTTTCTTACTACACATGAGGAGTATATTCATACATTTTATCTTGTGTATCAGGCCAGAAACCCTTCCTCTGTCAAAAATGTGGTGGCATTTCTACCAAATCTAGCAGAATTTAAACAAACATGGAGTTACCAGCTGCTACCTGAGAAGTGTGCTTATCCCCCAACCTAAGGAAGAGGATGTTAGATCTCACAGTGGCACACACAGTTTTTCCCAGCTGTTCAGAACACCAAGGCCGAGTTGTATTTGGTCAGGCTGAACACTGCAGACGAGCAAAGCACTTCCACATTGGAGCAGTGGTACTCCTGTCTCCAGTGGTAGCAGTAGGATGTGCTCGTTAGTGCGAGCGTGTGGACATGGCCACTTCCTCCAGCCTGTTGCTCTTAAAGCTCTATCAGCATCCACAAATGCTTCATTAGGGTTGTGTGTTGGAGGGCACATCCCTGCCCGCTCCCTTTACAACCTGTTCATGGAGCTGCTGTCTGCTGGTCCTTCCAGTTGTTTATTAAACCTGCTGATGCAGTCTGATTTTAATTTGACTGCTGCTGCAGGCCAAGCCAGTGATCCTGGAGAGACATCAGCGATGGCTGTGAGTCCTCCTGCCTGAATGTACCTGCCAGTACCATACTCAGCATGACATAGGCACGGTTTAGATTGTTTTACCTTGTATTAATCTGCATTGAAGCTCACCTGCCATCATACTGCCCCCTCTGTCTTGACAGTAGCGAAAGAGATTGGCTGTCAGATCATGCAAGGCTTCGTGTTAGGCAGGTGAGTGGCATTTAGCCAGAAAGGAGGAGCTGACACAAAACCAAGGGTGAGCACAGTCACTCAGGGTTTACTGTGCTGACCAAATGGGATGGGTGCAAGAAGGAAGCTCAGCAGATGGTGGTACACGTCCCTTGCCTGAAAACTGCTTGCACAAGGGAGTTGTTCCTGTAAGTAAGTTATTCACACCTCCAGTACAGACAGCGTCACTTTGTGTCACTTTGAGTTGGTTTCATGGGAGAATTGTTGAAGTAACAAACCTACAAGCAGCAAGAAGTTGGCTCTGTGCATCAGGGTAGTTAAAATTACAAATGAGTTATTACTCTCAACCTCAGGGTAGCTGCTGATCAGATTGCACAGAGTGTGCACAGGATTTTCCTCTCACATCTCCATGCACCAGTTTGTTTGGGAAAGTCTCCTGTCTTGCCAGCCTCTCTCTCATCCTTTCTGCTTCTTATAATACAGCAGGTTGCCTTGCAATGATTCAAATGTGGTAATGCAGGTCTCAGTACTAGTCTGGCATTGCAATCTGCCATGCTGGGGACCTGTTACGACAGGATTTGATCTTGCATATCATGAAGAGACAGAGTTGCCTCGTTACCATGTTAACAGCCTGTAACTTCAGAGGGCTGCAGCAGGGTATCTGCGCTGTCACGTGGGCCCATCCTGCCTATGCAGACAACAGATGGCTACAGCATCAGAGAGGAAGACTCGTGTTATGACATGATTCAGTCCAAGAACAAAAGTCTTCAGGAAGGGCTCTGAAAGTGCTCACCTCTGACAATTTTCACAGCAGAATAAAACTGAAATGTCCTACTTGAGTCAATGGAAAACTTCCTTTATAGTCAGAGGGGTCCTAAAGCAGCTCAGCTCTTCGGTGGGGCGAGGAGGCAAGCATTTCTAAAGGCACTCAGACGAGCACTGGTGTGACACGTAGGGTGGGTAGGATTGGGTGCAAGGTAGATGTTCTCAGCAGCCGGTGCCGGGCTGGTCAGAGTGGTTCAACCTGCCCCCGGCAGACAGAGCCTTGGGCCATGGTTGGATAACACAAAGCACTTATTGGCAGTACTGGCTCAACCTGTTCCCAACTGTTCATCCCTGCAGCTGTAGCTGACCCGGCTGCCCAAAAAAATTAAAAGGGCAAGGGGTGGGACTGGCAGTCATGAGATCAGTTCCCGGATCTGGTTGGCGGTACAGCCCTAAAGGAGCACATTGATGCAGCTGAGGTGTGGAGCTGGCAGCATCTTCTGGGAGGCACTGGGATAGATGCTGTTGAAATTGGCTTTGTTGTCAGTGCTTTGTGTCTTCAAATAGCAGCTTTAGGCAGCAAGGAGGGAGCCCAGATCCGATAGTGCACACAGTTATAGTTACCACGTGCGCTTTATAGCACAGCTTAGCGTTTATAACTGGCTTCACCAAGCAGTGGTTAATCATGGTCCAGAATCATTCAACAGTTTTGGACTTGTGGTATCCCTCCGTTGTCCAAGAAAAAGGGATTTCCAAATCTGTGGAAGTAAATTAGAAATTTGAAAGTGTGGCTAAGTTTTAAATGGGGTGGTTTCTTTTGATGCTGGCTTCAAAGGGTGGGTAAGCAGCATGCTTGGGGCTCACATGCAGAGTCCTTGTGAGGGCTGTGCTTGGAGTTGAGTGGTCATCTGGATTTCACTGTATGCAAGAAGGAAAGGGAATGAAGGGAGATGCTTGGATGGTGTTTGGTCAGCCATAAATAAAGCAAAGCTTTAGGATGAGGTGTAAGACAGGAAGTGCAATTCAATAGAGTGTCACTGGGAACAAGTTTATAGAGGGTTTCTTTTGGTGTTGTTTTAAACCAAAACAAAAACAGGATGGTGGTTTAGAACAGGATTCAGAGATGAGGAGGCTGTGTAAGTGATGAGGCTTGCTCATATCCTTGCTACATGGAGAGGAAGGGAATAGTCTTAAGCACATGAAGCAAACTGAGGACATTTCCCCCAGCTAACAGCAGTCAGACCCGGGGAGAACGGTCCCGGCAGAGAGGCATACAAGGAAAATGTGGAGCGGCTTAATGAGTTGCCCACTTTCATAATGTTAAAGCAGCCCTTCCTTTGTCTCCTTAGGGCTGTCTGAATGCTCCCTTCTTGCAACAAAATACAGTTGACAGAGATGTGGGATAGGCATGGGGTAAGGGATTATCTCTTACATAATAAGAGAGAGAACTCACTAAGGAAAGTCCCTTTCATAAAGAGACTTGCGCCTAATGTGAGAGGGTCAAACACAACTGCTCTGTGCTAACTAGGCAAATATTTACAAAGTATATTCAACAGTGAATTTTCTGATTAGCTTTAGCAGAATTCATCTTTGCTCTAGATCTCTGCCACTGTGATCACTGTGATCCCTCCAGAAATCCTGTGATCCCTGGGTATAGTGGGGGACTTTTTCCAAACTGTTCTAGTTGTCTGTACCTCTGAACTACATTTGTGGGTATTTCTTAGAGGACAAAGGGCTTGAAATCGTGTTTTCAGTGTCAGGCAAAGTTTAACAGCTGCTCTAGAGCAACAGCTCGTGATAAAGCAAGAGTTGCTGGCTGCTGGGGGTTGGCCTGAGTGCTAGAGCTGTTGTATGAGGATGCTGAAGAGATGATGTATAACCTGCTGGCTCTGTTGTCAGCTCTACATCAAACTGCCTTTCTGCTGAACGGCGCAATTCACCGTAAGCTCAAAGTGTGGGTTTTCTCCTTGCTCCCTTCAGTGCTGATTGAAGGTGCATGGTAGGTGCAGTCAGAGCTAGTCCTGAAAACTTTCCTTCCTGACTTCAGCTGCTCTGTGGAAGGTAGTGGGGAATCATACAGTGTGTTAAAGACAAAAAGCGTTTTTTTCCCAGAATTGTTTTTTGCTTTTACCCCAGATATATTCAGTTCCGTATACTGTAAGACAGTCCTTTTCTAGTTTGAATATTTTCATTTCACAAGGCATGGAGATACAACCGAAGCTCTCTCAACTGTGTGTAGGCTGATTAAATATTTAACTTGAATGTTTGCAGGTGATGTAATGAAGGTGGCTGAATTTTAGTATTTAGAATGTTTACAATAAAAATGGACAAAGATAACACCCAAAATTTTTCAAGTTGACTCTGCGAGCTTAAAAGATATTCTCTAGTTCGTGGGTGGAAGTAGAAGCAGCATTGTGTGTGTAGGTCCAAAAAATCCCAAATTTACTAGAACTGCTGCCACCTAGTGGTGGCTGCCTCTACTGTAAAATATAAAACGAGCTGGGGTTATTTCAGTTAATGTAGGGAAAATAGTAAATCATCAGCTCCTCTGACTGATAATGCCAACTGCTTGTTCCATATCCATTTCCAGTGCTCTGTTTGCTCCAGTTTTGAGGATTATTTATATGATGGGTTTTCTAATGCTGCTCTTGGGATGTTAGGAATGTTTGTCAATAAACACTTGCTTTAGCAACAAAATGTTTTTCATTACATCCTGTTTTATCTAATAAATTCGTAGCACCTCAAGCTCTACTCTCTATTCCACATAGTTCCAGGAAAAAAAAAAAAACTGCAGGGAAAAATAATCAAGCCAGCAAGCTCCCCACCTAGATCTGTATCTGCTGTTTTATTTGAAATTTTTCACATTTGATGTCCCTTTTCATAATTTGGTTTGCATATGTAGGAAAGCAGTTCCCTCCTTTTTCTCTTTCTTGCCATCAATAAAAGATGAAGTGGATTCTTCTGACTGGGCTGACCAAAGACTGCAAATTGATTTGTAAATAGACTTCAGCAAAACAGTCTTTTCTTTCCACCGTTCGAAGGAAGAATGATTTTGGCTACATCTATATAGTGGTTTCTTTCATGCAAGCGGAAAAGTTTTTGGATTCTCAGATGGAGTCCTTGAGGTTTAGCTTATGAATACATCTCATGAGAAGTTCTTTTTTTCCCAGGAGCTGATGAGGCAGCAGCTGAGTTGCCAGTGGTTGTTTTGTGTCACCTTCTTCCCTGTGTCTTTACCTCCCTGCTCTTTTCTTTCTCCCTTATCCTGCACATCTTTTTTGACTCTGGTGTCAGAATTGAGATCTTGAAATACTGTCACCTTCTTCTCTTCGTTTTGGGGGAGTGACACACTCTGCACATGACAAGGTAACATATTCTGCTCCCGTGGTTGCTGAAGAAGTGGCAGTGGATGGGAGCCTTGACAAGTGGATTTCTCCACTCTTGTCCTCTTGATTCACCAAGTGTAAATTCTGTGGGATAACAAATGGACCGGTAAGCATTTTACAGCCTTAGTAAGTGAAAGATGGGAAAGGGGCAAAAGAAACAGCAGGCCTTTCCTGTGCATCCTGTTTCTTTCACTGCCTGGAATCGAGTGACTGCTCTGGAACATAAATCAGTCAAATTCTGGAGATGGGAATTATCCATTTGAGAGGAGCTCAGTCTCGTTGGAGGGATGTTTGCCCAGATTTGAAGGCTCAGTCAAAATCCTTCTCTTTGTGTAAGATACAAGCCTGCTGGAGCTGTGTGGCCAGCAGGGTTTCTGTTACTGCAAGGGGCATGTAAGTGGGAAGAAAACAGTAGTGCAGGCCAGGCCGAACCTCTGCTGGCGTGGATGAAGCAGCTGCCAGTGCAAGACTACTTTTGCAGCCATCCCTTGCACTGCCGGAGAAATCCCACGCTGGTCCTGGCACAGTTTCTTCACAACCATTGTATTTACCACACACCTTCACAGCTCCCCTGCTGCTATTCCAGTTCATTGGAAGTAGAACTGGGCTGATTCTCACTGATCCCCAAATAACCAGGATTTGTGCAAAGCAGCTCACTTTTTCACCAGCTGCAGAACCAACTGCACAGGTTGGGGATAGCCACAGAGCAGCTCAGCTCAGTCAGAAACTGCTGCTTTACGTGAAGAACATGCATGAAGTTTCCTAAGGGGCCTGTGAAACTCCTTCTCAACAAGGAAAAGGGCAGGTCTGGTTTGTGCAGGTGAGAAGGAAGAGCACTCCCCCAAGCACGTACACGTGTCAGCGTGTCCCTGGCCACATCACTGCCTGAGTTTTGAATCTGTTGCTTCAGGGGTGCTGAGCCCAGAGGAGCTTCAGAAGGGAAGGCCTGTGTACATTTGTGTTGCCAGGGTCTGAAGTGGGCTTTGCTCCTTGTGAAGGCACATTCTTTAAACTTAAGAGTTTGTTTTTCTTGATGTCAACCTCATCTGTTTGTCTGTGCCAGTACATCACTTACCTGTGGACCACCTATCCCTTGAAGCGTTTTCTCTTGTGCACAGGAAAATGTAGTTGCAGGCCCCACATGCAGGAACAGAATAACAGCTGGGAAGAGGCCCAGGGCACAGAGGAGAGGAAAGAAGGAGATAGAGTTCAAGTACAATTCACTGAAGAATGAGTATACTGTAAGAAAACTAATACATTTTTGGAAATACTAGAAGCAGAAGAAGAAAAAGTTAAGGAAAAGTTGGAAAATCATGCATGATATATGACACTGAGTGTCGAAGTTCAACTTCTGTATTAAGAGTTTTAAGACATACCAGTTTTTGCTTGCTCTTACCTTGAGTGCCACTCATGGATATTCTCCTCACTCACTTTGCTTCTGATGTTTCATGTTGAAAAACCAGGAAAAAAACTCCCTCTGCATCCACTGTTTTCTGTTTGGTCAATAAAGAGTTACAGAACATCTCTCTGGGTATGGTTAAGAGGAGCTTTCTCCCATCTTGGTTTCCTCATGCTCTTCACTCATCTCCATACTAACAGAGCTCACATGGTTTCCTGCCCCTCTCCCTAATGAACCCCCTTTGTGCTGTGCTGGCAGCCTTTCTTCGGCCTAACACACATCCCGTCAGAGGAGCATTTCCTGACCTCACGGGGAATGAGACAGGGCAGCCCACATCTGCTTTCAGACGTCCCCATCCTCATATTTTGTAGCCTTACACACAGATTAGGGCTTGCTTGTGTGTTTTAACAGGCAGATAATTAGATGAGCAGTGAACTTTGTGTAATCCACTGTGTGTAAACAGATCTGTTTTGATTAAAAGGTGAGATTACTATTTGTGATAGGTCACTTCTCCCCCTTGCACTCCCCCAAGAGCAAGTGTATCAAGAATTGCGCACTATTAAGTGATCATTCACTATCACCAGAGGCACTGCTATGCTTTGACATTTGTTTAATGGCCATTTATTATCACTAGTGAGAGGAGATGGGGTCAGTGCAAATCACGTTGCAAGACTACATTCAAACTAATAAGTGCCTGAGAACTATCTTATCTTCTGTTTTTGCTCCTTGCTTAGGAAAAAAAAAGTCTGTAATAGGAAATCTAGGCAGTTTGGAGACAAGCACATGTTGTACTATGTCAAACAGAGAACTTGCACTGCTGTTCTAGAGTTTCTAAATCCCTGTAGTTACTCAGCAACTATTGGGCTTGCAGATGAACGTTGAAATGCTGGGTGGGTTGTTGGCTCCCTTTGCTGCAGGCTGTCAGTAAGAAGGAGGTGGGGTGGAGGACTTAAAGGAAAGTTTCAGCTTTCAGAAAGCACAACTTGCAAAGTTCCTGTCCTGGAACAATTCCTGGGAAGTGGCACTGGGGATGCAGTTACATGCTATGCATCAGCAGCAGCTTTGGCCTCCAGAGCCGGACCAGCTTATTTCCTATTTACAAATACACTGTTTGTGTAGAGCTTGGAAGGGGTACAACTCCAGCTCTCTGTTCTCTTTAAGCATCTTATTTGTTTTAGTTTTTTGGACATATGTTACATCTTCAGCAACATTAATGCTGCAGACAGGTAAGTAAGCAGAGAACACCATTAAGGACTACATCTTAGGTCATTTTTGCCTTCTTGTCGGGTAACTGTGAAACAGCAGAGCCTGTTACTGCCTCCAGGTTTTATGTTTTGATTCCAAGTGGCATATCAGAGACTCAGGTGTGGACGAACTTCCACATCTTCCACTTCTATGGTGTATACCCAACCTTTTAAGCCAACTTCTGTGCTACTGTCTGCACTAACCATTCACATTTAGTTGTGCCAGCTGGTTGCATGAGGCCTTTACATTTCCTTTGAAAAGCATTTCTTGCTACACAAAAATCAGTTTGATAAATATGTGAGGTGTATATTATTTCAGTCTATGTTCATGTTTTTCATACACGAGTTTATTAGTAATACATCCATGTGTCTCTGGAATGGTCTGTCTGTGATAGTGACTTCACGTCTTCTTTGGTGTCTCAGCATGTTGTGTTCTCTGGTTAAAAGTGATTATATTAAAAATTATTTCTAGAAGCTACTGAGATTGTAAGTCTATTTTGGAAAAGAAAGCATTTTGTGAAAGATTTTGTATCATATTGTTAATTGGGTTCTGTGGTGTTTTGATCTCTTTCAGCTGTAAGTTAGTGGCCTAGGTCACAGACAGGAGAAACAGATGTTGGGATGCGTGATCAGAAGCAATGCTCCTGGGTGTGTGTAGGCTCACCGCTGGTAGTTGGGAATTATCAGGGAGCATCCCAATGAAAGTTTCTCTGTGTTTCCTTGCAGAGAGCCAGGCTGATGCAGAGACACTAGCTACAGGAAACAAAGTCTTGAACCTGAGCTGTGGCGAGAAGGAGCAGTCAGAGGAAATGACAGAGCTACCAGAGAGTGAGCACGGCCCCAAGGAGGAGCAGAAGGCTGACTCCCTTCTGGCAGAAGAGGATGCTGAAGAAAAAGTGGATGGATATGAAGAAGGCCCTGAGGAAGATTCTGTAAGTAACAAAAGTCTTGACCTCAATTTTGCCAGCAAATTAATGGACTTCAAGCTGGCAGAGAGTGACCAGAGCACAGGCAGCAGTTCTCAGACTGAAAGGAAACATGCCTGTGACATTTGTGGCAAAACCTTCAAGTTTGCTGGCACTCTTAGCCGTCACAAAAAAGCCCACATTCGTGAGGACAGAAAGGATGAAAGGAGCAGTGAGGATGAAAGCAAAAGCATTCAGGATGATGCAGGAGCTCCCTCGATACAGGACTCTGGTCTTGAGCAGGAAGAGTCTCCGCTGGACTTGAAGGTAGTAGAGTCTCCTGTGGACTTTGAGGCAACAGGAAAGGAGAATGAAGAGAGCGAAAGCATCTCTGAGGGGGAAGGCACAGAGAGAAAGTCCACTGAGAAGAGCAGTGATGACAAACCAAAGACTGATGGGGCTAAGAGTACTGCAAAAGCAGACAAAAGAAAGAAAGTCTGTACTGTGTGCAACAAGCGTTTCTGGTCTCTGCAAGATCTGACGCGACATATGCGGTCTCATACAGGTAAGAGGAGGCTTGAGGGCAGAACAGACCATGAGGTGTCCCACCAGACTGAGGTGTCTGCTCTGGAGGTGCACGATTGCTGCTGGCACTTGAGGTTGGAGACACTGCTTTTAGTCCTAAAGGTATCTGCAAGGTGTCTTCTCTGCCCCAGTCCCCCATGCTGCACACAAAGCCTATGGAGGGAGCAGGAATTGTAGCCACTGCCTTATTTTCAACTCCCAAACTGTTTTTCCCCATGATTGCTTGCAGAGATTCCTGTGGAGATCCCTGCGCAGCTTCTGACTCCCTTCTTACCATGTGTGCGTGGCTTTACCTCTTCCCTGTATTTTGACCAGCAGTGGAGAAACCTGTCAGGGTATGATGAGAGTTCACTTCTGAGTGAAAGTTTAGAGAAAGAGAGAAAGAGTCTGGTTTTGAGTGATGATCTGAGCCTAGTAAGGGTAACATGCTGGTGATGTGTGTGACCTGCTGCTTGGGTGGAAGGCAAACATCCAGTGGGCATTTGGATAGAAGGTGGAACACAGGTAGTAAAATACTTGCCCAGTGACTTGAGTGGGATTGCTTTATGTGATAGGCAGATTGCAGCAGTGCCTTGCAAATGAGATGAAGCCATGAACCAGCTCAAAGGTGGATTAATCATTCATCCTTATTAATTATGTGTTTTACCTGCCAGAAAGCTGCTCTGACATGGGAGAACTGGTGCATTTTGACATTTTGTGTCTTTTGAAGGTGCTCTCTGCTGAAGACAAGATCTTTGCCATTAACAAAATATTTGAGCTGTAATTGACAGTGATTTTTAGAAAACTACACCAAAGAGTAATGCCCAAGCTAGACTTCAACCCTTCTAAAGTATAAATGTTCATCTATTGAGTGCAAAACTGACCTGATTTCTTCTGGCATCGAGCCACAAGTGAAACAGGGGACAGGTCCCATCTTGTGCCTATTTTCATACAAGTGGAGAAGCTTTGGGAAAATGCTGATAGCTGAAGTACTGAGCTTTACCCCCATATGACATGTGCACATGGACATTCCCATACTCTCTGTTTTAATTGTTTTCATTGCATGCTGGGTTTTGTGGGCCTTGTCAGTATGATTTTTTCCTGTTCGTTTTTCTTTCTTATTTGACACTGAAGGGTGTTGCAACATAGAATAGGTGTGGAATAGGAACCTGACACAGTGCTTTCTTCAAATTCAATAAATGTAACTACAAGCTATCCCCACTGTCAGATCAATGTATTTTCAGCTGAGGATTTTGCACCAGAGCTGTGGGTTGACTCTCTTGTCCTTGTCTCCTTCCCACTTGTTCAACTGTATTGGCAAAATACGGTCATGTTGCACATTGCATATACTTCAGTTTTAATGTGTGAGGTTTTTTAAAGATACCTGTAAGGTTTTGGGATTTGTTTACTCAGAAGAGGAACATTTGGGACACACTGAAGTGTGCAAGAAATGTCTTCCTGCCTACTGCGTGTCTCATTCTGATGCTCATTGGCACAAGATGGTGTCTTGATGGAATTGCAGCGCTGAAAAGTCTTTAAGAGGCACAGTTGGAAAGCGAGGACAGGTTGAGGTGCGACCTTTGGTTCTTCAGGGCAGACAGCACCTTGGGGCACTGTGCGTGGTTAGTATTTTGGGAGAAGTTTGTCTGTTAGGTTGTGGTTGCTTTGTTTTCCTGCTTAGGAAAGTAATCTCTTTCTCCACGTGTCTGGGGCTGACCTGCAGCAGGGAGTACAGGTGGTGGGCTGGTTTCATAAAGGCTTTTGAGTTCCAGACTCGTAAAGTTTTTCCAGAAAAGTTGCTAAGTAAATTAGACAGGATGCTAGTGACCATCAGGTGCTTACAGTCTTCCTACCTCCTTAGTGCAGGGCCTTGCCAAACTTGCAGACACTTAGTTTTAATACTTCATTTGGGCCGTAGGCGTTTACCTGTATTCCTGCTACACTCCATCAGCTAGTTTGCTAGTACAGAAACCAGAAATCTGCATAAACGTGATGTTCGATGTAGGTACTGAATTTCCAAAGTGCAAAGTGTTTTACGCTGCCTGAAACAAGAGGGAGGCACTTGTGTGGCCTCACAGCTGACCTTGTGTTGTAATTCTCTTCCAGGTGAGAGGCCTTACAAGTGTCAAACCTGTGAACGGACCTTCACTCTGAAGCACAGCCTGGTCCGTCACCAGCGCATCCACCAGAAAGTCAAAAATGCCCGAAACCACGGGAAGGAGAGTGACAAGGAGGAGACGCAGTCAAGGTGTGGAGAAGACAGTGAGAATGAGTCCAGCCACAGCGGTGCCAACCCTGTCTCCGAAAGTGAGTGTGACTCCGTGGGGGGAGTTGGTAGCCACTCATCCCTTGTGGGGAGCCAGAACGAGCCCCTAGCCAGCATGGGCATCGACTCCCCCTGCGGAGAGGAGGGAAGCGGCACCTGCCTCGCCGAGCCTACCAAGAGCACGCAGAAACAGATGGCGAAAGACCAGGAACCGCGGAGCAGCTCCGAGCATGAGAGGCCCTCGGGTTTCATCCAAGACTTGCTGGAGATGCACAACGCGCCGTCTCCCGTGAATCACATCCTGGCCTCTGCAGACAGCGCACCTCAGCTCTTGGGGGTGGAATGACTTGCTAGGAGGTTGGACCCGTCTCAGCAGGCAAACTGAAGCCAGCAGAGCAAGGTTTCTGGAGTCTGGTTTTGGAAGAGTGACCTTACAGCTATGGGGAGAGTATGGCAGACTGGACACGGTGCCATATACCTTTCAGTATAATAATGCAAGAGACTACAGTATATACTGATTTGAGTGCCTTACTACTTTATTAGATCTTTTGGTATTATAGATTTTTTCAAAAATGATTTTAATATTTTAAAGAATTATTTGGAGAGGACCCTTTTTCATTTAAGCATTAATGTTACCTTTTGTATTGGTGTGCGTGAGCTTGTTCTTGTATATCTGTGATAGTCGCTGTGTTTGTTCTCTGAGCTGGAAATGGGGCAGTGGGGTGGGAGGCCCTTGGATACCATAGCCAATAACTGGAAGAAAAATGATGTGAATTTCATATGAAATAGTCAGAGGAGATGCAGAGGAGACGTTGATTTATTTTTTTTTTTCTCAGTAGATGTTCTTGCATTTGCCACATGGTGGAGCATTAAGCCTGTTCCAGGCCTGAACAACGTGGCAGTTGAAGGTGTTCAAAGTGGTTCAAGCCAAAAGCAGGAAACACAAATGAATTTCAACCTCATGCTTGTTTCCACTTTTCAGCATTAGAAGTGGTCTTCTAAATCCTAGGGGTTTTTTCTGGCCGTCACGGACTGAGCGTGTATACAGAGAAGAGTTACATAGCAGCATAACCTATGGAAATTATGCACCCGCTGTTACATATGTTTGATTTGCTTCAGTATATTATTATTATTATTTTATTATTATTTTATAAATCCATCAGTTCGCTTGTCTCTGCAGTCAGCAGAAGCCAATGGGCAATATTTGCCCACGGAGATGCGTAGCGCAGCTTGGATCCCGTCTCAGAGTGTTCTTGACTCATCGCTTTCACCAGCTCCTCCTCTTGTTGTTGCAGCTCTTCTACTGTACTTTACATGAACCCCTTCCTCCAACCGGAGCGTCCCGTGGAGGCCAGCGAGGCATCGTCCCCTCCGTGTAGGGGCACATGTCCCTCTCAGTGGGTGCGTGTGGGTGTGGGTGCGAGCGTGGGGCTGTGCGGGCCCCGGCTGCGTGAGAGAGGCACCACCCGTGCCGCAGTGACCTCGCTGCCGCCACGTTGGGGACAGCCTGCGTCACTCACAGAGCAAAGTTATTCCGTCTTCCAGTGGAAAGAAAGCAAGAGAGAAATGCGAGCCTTAGCCTCATCTTGCTTCTGTCGTGTTCTAGAGCAAGAAAATACTACTGGTAATAAAACTACAGGTATACGACATGTTAAAAATAAGTAAAATAAATTTAAAAAAAAAAAAAAAAAAAAAGAAAGAAATTCTTCCTGAGATTTTGGGGTTGATGCTTGAAGACTTGAGGTGTGTGTCTAAATTTCATATCAATAATTTAACCCCTTTAATGCTGGCAGCTGGAATTTCTCCGTATGGCTCCTGTTGCCGGCAACAGGTGACACTCTAGCCACCAATATTGAAGGGGTTAAGCGAAATGTATCCTACTGTAGCTGCGCATTTTTAGGAGTGCCCAGCATTTTTGTTGTGCTTGTCGTTGTTGTCGTTATTGTTGTTTGTTAATTGTCCTTCAGTCATGACCTCTGGGACAGACAGAGCCATAATAGCATTGCCGGAGCCTCACTGTGCTATTNNNNCGGAGCCTCACTGTGCTATTCCACCACTGCAGCCCCCCAGCCCAGCCCGCACTGTGACCCTCCCTCCTTCCCACCACAGAATCGCTTTTCCTGCTCTCACCAGACATGGAGGAAGTGGGCCTCGGACCCAGTCTATATTATATAATATATATATAT
>WEKY01062599.1:3490-14948 GCA_013390045.1 Picathartes gymnocephalus
CTTAATTGGACAGTCACTAAAACAGCTGACTTCTAACCAGATGCTAATTATGAAACATCTGAGAGATTTTGGGCAGTGAGAAAATTGGGGTAAAATACAAGCATTGTCATAAGGACATCTTATTTAGGAAAAAGGAAAATAATTTTTGTCCTATTTTGCACTGCTGGATAACATTTGCAAGTCTTTTGTTCACCAATTGCAGAGGAATAGATTATATTGAGATTTTAATTTCAAATTAAACAAGACTGCCCTTCAGAAAATTTTGGATTGCAAAAGATGTTTTTGTTAGTATGCTGAGATTTCTCTGAAATAGCTCTGCTATTCCTTATTTTCTCACTCTTTGAATAAAGAAAGAAACCCATATTGTGTATCTGTGTTCTCTCATGGTTTCTTATAACTAATAAGAAACCAGCAACCTTCTGTCACACGAATATGCTTGTTACTTAATTACATTCTTATGTCCAGAAATAAACTTGTGTGCAGTGCCACTGTCCAATTAAGCAGCCTTCTTGTTTTTATTTAGGATCTTCAGGTTGCAATCTTATGTATGACATATTTCTTGTTCTTAGAGAAGGATTCTTGTGGGGCTGTTTAACTTCCAGAATTTATTTATAAGAGATCTACCTCCCACCATTCCACTAATACTCTCATCTGCTTCAAAAAGGCTAAATAATTTTCAAAGGTGTTAGGAGCTGTATTTTTAGTGACAGCTTATGTCTTCTTGGCACATTCCTGGTGCAGCAATGTTGGCAAACCTCGTGTTACAGAATCTCCTGGTCTGTCATGTATTAAATCTGTTCTCTGGTTATCCAAGCACTTAAAATTCTTGTGAGTGTCAGGTTCGCAAGTAGATGGATATTTCTTTAGTGTAGATTTAAATACCAAGAGAAGCTAAAACATCAGGAAAGGCAGAGCTCTAAAAGGTTCTCATCTGGTCAAATATCTGCAGACCTTAAAGACATGTATTGGGCAAATTAAACAGCTTGCTGATTCTGATTTCATGTGGTGGAAAATGTCTGCAAGATATATCTAAATAAGTAATAAAACCTAATATATAGACAGTTTTGATAACAATGATAAATGCCATGGTATTTAAACAGATATCCAGATGAATCATCAAAAGTGAAGGCTTATCTAACAATCACATTCAGCATATAAAAATCCAACCATTTTTTATTTAACTGTTTTTGCATTATCTGATAACCTTACCTACATTGCTTAAATTGTTATAAATAACAATAAAATCTTGTAGCAATAGGCCAGATAAGATTCATTTAATGCAGCATGCTTAGGAAAAGGAAAGATGGTCCAGTGATAGGAGTGACAGTTTATATTTTGGGAGATGATTGAGATATCTTAACATTGACACTCCTTGTGCTGCAACGGTTTCTGAGGATAAATACTCTGGAGGTGTTAAAAGCATCTGACCTCTACAGTAATGAGGCCTGTGCAGGTAACACAGACTAATAGGCATTGCACTCCACTATTTATTTTGTGGCATCCTAATGATTCTAACATAAAGGGAACAAACTCAAGGAGACTTGAGCTGAGATCTGCTGGCCTGGCAGGCAGCTTTGACAAAATCACTCAATTTTCCTCAGTTCTCCCCATATAACCATGAGAAATAATCCCACTTTTCTTTGTACAATATCCTGCAATTGTTTTATGACATATGTTATCTAAGGGTATTGTTGCTGTTAACAAAATAATATTTATTTTATTTTTGAAAGAAAGTTTACTGGAGGTGTAAAACATTCTTATTGTGAGCCTATACTTGCATTTGGAAGAAGGAAATAACACTTTGTTTAAGCCATATATTCTGGTGGGGTTTTTTTCCGCTCAAATTTTAATATATTCTTATGGAATTAAAGGAAAAATATGGGAGCCCTCCAGTGGTGAAAATAATGTGTCTGGATTTCATAATGTAGCTGTTTTGCTGTGACTGGTGCCTGTTTGCAAAATAATTGTTATAGTCTCCTGACACATATAGCTATTGATAACATTTTGTTTAACAGGAATTAATGTTATCCATTATTTTCCTGGACATGCATCTAAATGTGTTCCCAAATGACATTTGTAACACCAGGAGAGTCAGGTTTGTCTCACATTACTTTCTTTTCTATATAGACAGGAAAACCCTCAGGGGCTTTTTGTTTGTTTGTTTACTTTCCACTAGGTCTTGCACGGGTTAATCATGTTCTCCCCTTCCACAAGGTTCTCACCTTTAAAGGTGTGTGGATGAAAAGGCATTTACACATGCAGTAATAGAGATGTTTGTCTGGCCTGATCCGCCCATTCTTTGGCTTCCTGGATTATCATGTCAATCCAGTCACCATTTGCTTTCAGAACCGCACTCCCCATGTGTAAAGCTGTGGGACACCTTCTGGAAAGGCCCTGGGCAGCTGGTTAGTCTCTGCCCTGAAACTGAAACCTCAGAGCATACTGTACTGCTTCAGCAAAAAAATGCACATTTTGGATTTCTATGCTCAATTTGCCATAAAAAAGAGGGGTTATTATTTCTGTGGAAAAACATCTATTGCACTCCAGAAAGAAAATGGAGATCATAATCTGCTTTTGGAGAAAAGGTAACTATAACTTGCTCTACTTATACTTGCAGAATCCACTGGGACAACAGTCTGCCCCTAAACATGTTAATACTATCATTACCACTGCAAAAAAATCCTTAAAATGGACCTCTTGCATCTTTAATTCCAGTTTGTAAGACCTTGAACATATTAAGGCTAAAAATGCCATCACAACTGTCAATGGCTTCTCCTAGTGAAGCTGCAAATGTGAGGTTAAAAGCAGTTTCCTTGCAAGTGATGAACATATAAAATATAAATGCCTTGAAAACCAGCAGACTTTGGAGAGTCCTTCTATAGCACTGGAAACAATAGGAAACAGGCAGATCAAAGAATTAGACATTTGTCTCTTTTTAATGAGGATAGCTTTTGTTGGAAACGCAAGTTGATAATGTCCATGGTGATACCAAGAATATTTCTTTGAAACAGTTGGCACCTGAGATACTCATAAGGAGCCCACAGCAAAAGCTGTACAGACAGGAATCCGCTGTAGTACTATTATCTGCACCACAATTCTCACAAGTAGATTCAGAAAAGGCACAGGAAAGCTCACCTTAATGATACAGATGTTAAGTGTGCACAGATCCCCACTGTTTTGCATTGTGTTTAGCCAGAGGGTTACTTCTGAACACAGACAGAGGAGGAAGAATTGTATTTCCTTCTGATTTTGTTTTCTGTTTTATTTCATTTCAAATCTACTCAGGCCACTGAAGTATACAGAACAGCAGAAATAAGACTTTAAGAGGCTGAATCTACTTCACATTCTCAGCTTTTGGACTTCAATGTTTTTTACCATATCTTATCCAGCAGCTGCAGAGTCCAGGACTCCTATTGTCATGGAAAAATAAAGGCCTCATTTAACTGGTGGTGGAGCTGTAGTGTGTGATGTGTGTTTGTTAGTCTAAGACATCTGCTCTTTGTGTCAACTGCTAACTGCAGACCCTGCAGAGTGTTCCCTGTCCCCTGTCAGGCTGTATGCAGAGGCAGTGGGTTACAGCTATACACTGCCCTCCAACAAAAGCACAAAGGGACAAAGAAAATATTTATGTGCTGTGGGGACTAAGTGACAGGAAAAGACACACTTTCAGCTGTGGCTGGGAAGTTACGTGATTAGCATGTGACAGGCTGCTGGCCCCTTAACCACTGGCTGCATAAGGATGACTGACTGCCAGGGAGGCTCTGACCTATGTAATCTGGCATAAACTGTTCTGAGAGGATGCTGATTTTAGTTACCAGGCCCACATTATGCACAGTGCACTTATCATTAGGAGATATTAAAAATATGCAGTGGATCAAGCAGTAGCAACCCTGGGGAGTGCATGGTGCTTCCCATAACTATGTCTACTTGGATCAGCTCCCTGCATAGGTGAGGGCCACCCCTGCAGTTCCCTGATTTTCCTCAGGACCCAGCAGTCCCATGCCATTGTCCTTCACCATCCTCCAGGCCCCTTGGAACACAACAGCCCGCAGCTGCAACTGTTGGAACAACGAGTCAGCATCTAGAGGTGTCATCTAGGAGATGCGAGTTAAATGTCCAAGAATTTTATTTTTTCACTTGTGGGGATGTATCAGGAGAAAAATGAAAAAAAAAACCAACCAGATTTTATGAAAAATGAGTAACTTTAGGACCTGACATGTTATTTTTTTTGTAACTTTAAAAAAATAAAAAAGGAAGAAAAATATTCAGTTTTCTTTTTATGATAAAGAAATTTTGGAGTTTTGACATACAGAGAGGTTTTTTTAAGTTTGTAGCTGGGTCTTAAGCAAATTAGAAATTGAATGGACTGTTTTTGATGAATGTTTACTTCAAATTACAGACAGATTCTTGCTTTTAGTGAGAAAGTAAAATTTTCTTTGCTTTGCTTGAGTGTTGACTTGTCACACAATTTTAACTCCCTGGAAGTTAGATTTGTCTGCTAATTGTCTCATGAAACTTAATGAAGGGATACGAGCAGTGGGTATCAGGTAGTATGTCTTCAAGATCCAGATGTGCAGAAGTGCTACCACTGGAGTGACGGTTCCTTTCCACTCATTGTTCATGGAGCTCATATGACTAGGCTAGAATCTGACTGATGTTTAGATGGCAGAATTAGATAATTCCTACCTGACTTTCAAGGTCATAAATCCTATATTTTCACTAAGACTTTTATTTCAGTATTTATTATTTAATCCTGATTAAAAGTTCTGATTATAACTTTGCTTGGACATGATTTCACCAAAAATGTGATGCCTATTTCTTATTGTTATCTATTGTGTTTACTTTTTAAACATTGATTTATTTTTGCCTGTAATCGTTCAGCAGCTTTATAGCAAAATCATGTAACACCTTTAGACATTTTAACATGATGAATACTCTGGAAAGATTGATTGCTTTCATTGTACAACTGAAATTTTCCTGCCATCTCTCTAGGGACCAAGATTACCAGGACGTTGTACTATAAGGAAAAGTTGTCTAACTATTTTTACTGTTCTACTATGTCTTAACTTTTTCTATGAGTTAGGTACACTGAGCAAATTTGGTCTTCAATTAATTTTTATTTCAATTATGTCTATTGATTTTCCTTCCTCTATACATAAGCCTGTCTAAGTAGAGAATGTAGTTCAATAGATTTTACAGCTCCGTAAAAAAACAAAGTCACATAGCAACCATAATGACCTCAAATATATGAGACATTCTGTAATCAGCCTTCTTCTCCAATGGCTTAATCTCTGTTTTAAGATAAGATGTTCCCCAGTATACACACAGAAAGTTATTTCCTTGAGATTCTGAAAATAAATGAATTAACACCATTATGCTGAATTTTCACAAAGTACTATGAAATAAAGAGCAGGAAAAGACAACGTATGACATCAGCTACTGTTCCAAAACCTAAAAGTAAGAAAAAAAGAAGGGAGAGGAAAAGTTTACTCTGTCTTTTATTCAAAAATTTTTAGAATCTGATGAGATTGGAAAGACCTCTGGACCCAATATAAGTCCTTACTTCCTTTTTCAGGAAAGAAAACACAACAATTTTTGTCTCAATTTGCTTTCAGTCCATCTTTCCTCTGCAAACAAAAATATTATTTAATTTCAGTGTTAGTTTTGGCATATTTCAAAAGTTATGTATGATGCTTTAAAAATTGTTAGGGTTTTTTGACAAACAAACCAAAAAAAACCTGTTTCAGAGACAAATTCTGACCCTTAAAAAAAGAGTTCTGACTTCTCTCTGATTTGAAAAAAAGTTTGTCTCAGGCTATGATCATGTTTATCTCATGTTTATCACAACACCTCTTTAGTTTTAACTTGTTTCACTGCAATAGACTCATTTGTCTATATTTTAATTTTTAAGGAAAAATCAATCTATATGCATTCTAATCTAGGATACTTGGATGCTCAATATAATTGCACAATTTGCTAACAAGTAATTTTAAAGAACTGTGATGAGAAATTTAAATGCAGGTGATCTGAGGACTTTAGGTGATATGACTTCATTTTTCCTCTCTAGAATAAAGCTAATCTCTGTCCTCCAGTACTGAGAAGTAGGTTTTGATTCTTGCAAATGAGTAGTTCAATTTCATTGAAGTGTTTACATGGTGAATTATTTCTGCTTAGTTTTGGCTTATCATAAGAACTGAAAATAAATAAAAAGTCCACAACAAATCACTGTAGATTGGTTTATTGTGCATCACAGCATAGTTGTAATTTAACATGGGTTAGTAAGCTTATTTGCATAACATAAATTTTAGCCTGGTTTTCTAATGAATTGGCTGTATGAGTGCATTGACCCACAACAGGCTACAACACTAAATTTCAGGAAAAGTGGTGACATACTACATTTCCTTGTAGCAGCTCAGTGGAATGGCAAATGTAATAGCAAGAGCATGTTTTTCTGAATTCATCTGGGAACACCATCAATAGTGCAAATAACCCTTTAGGGACATTATTTTTTGTTGGTACTTTATTGTTGCCTTTCAAATTAATTCTTTTTCATCTATTTTCTATGTGGTTTTTTAGATAAAATTATTAGGACAAGTACTCAAATATTATTTGAGAATTATGTGGCATTAATACTCTTAATGCATATATTGGTAGGTATATTTCATCTCTTCTTCACTACATATGAACAAGCGAATGTATGTTTGGACCTCCACAACATGACAGAAAACAAGATATAGTTACCACAGCCCACATGAAACAGGCCTTTAACTCTCCGACAACATTTCCTGACATTTATAGCACAGCTCCTGAGGGCCTTAATGACCATCATGTCAAGCTGAATCTACTATTAATATACCTTGCTAGTAAGGAGTAAGGATTATGGTTTTCATCCTGAGTGTGAAAGGTCCATATTTCATAAAGAGCTTGACTATAGCTGAGTTATTAAAAGGTTCCCCATAAGGAAAGAAAGAGTCATTCCTTTTTTATGTCTGTTCTTCTCTTTTATTTTTTTTAACAGTTTCAGTCTGCTGAAACTTTCTTCTCTTGAAAGGAAGTGGTCTGCATTTAAATTAAAATACAAATTAGATATTCTAGCAAAGCAAGGACTACCTATTGTTTTACAATGTTGTGTAGAGAGCAGAGATTAGGTCTGAGGGTCATCTTCAGGTGGAACCTCCAATACAGATAGCAAGACTTCCATATTTACATGATGATATTAGGCAAGAATTTTTTTTTCCCATTATTTAGGACCCACTCCTAAAGAGATCAAAACATAGAACACCTCTTCTAAAACAAGCAAGAGTTGAAGAGAAAGGTTTCCTGAAGTGACATGTCACCTTTGGACATTCATTTTGGTGGATCCAGACCTGGGACATTTCACAGAGTAAATAAGTAGTTTTGATTGGAAGTGCTGCCTGCTCCTTAACTGCTCTAGACCTTTCTCAAAGCAGTATCAAAGACTCAGGACCTTGTCCTCTCCAGCTTTACAAATCTGTTTTCAAGAAGCTAAAATATCAGGAAATGAGCCATAGACCTCCTTACCCTTCATTCCTGATGCAGATCTTCTGACCAATCACCCAAAAGAGATGCATCCCAAGGTATGCATTCATTTTACAGATTTTGTTCAGGCTAGGTTCCTCCTGTGTTTATATAAAAGCTAGGATTAATCCAACCCACTACTGTGCCAGGCACCCTTTACTATCTATTTAATCAATGAACTGAAATTCAGTGTTTCTTGAGCATAATTCATCTGAGTGTATAGTAGATTTCTAATGCAGGCCAGATGAATAGTGCCCCAGGGTGTCTTTTTTTGTGCTGAATCCATTGCCAATAAAAGGATCCTGGAGAGATTAGCTCAGGTGTAGACATGTGTAGGTCTGAAAGTAGGTGATATAAATCCTATCTATGGACTTTTCTTGAACTGATAGCCAAAGAATTGCCTGTCAAATTCAGGCTTACAGGTTATGTTGGATGGTCTGTGCATTACAGGTTATAGGTGAACTCCATGTCCTTTCAAAAGGGCTATTATAGTTTTCCTGAATTGACATTATATCAGTAAATCCTTTTCATTTTTTTTTTTTTCATTTCTATGTAAAACTTTTTAAGACACAAATGCTTCTATTAGTTCATTTTTTTTTCTGTATGGATAATTGAAGAGACCTAGTATGTGATTTGAATTATTTTCACAATACTAAGTATGTAATGTGTCAGTAATTCATGATCTGTTGACAGAATAAATTTAAACAAATGAATTTGCCTCTTGTATCTTTTCCTGTTTTCGTTGCAGACTGCACTGAAATAGATGAGAAAAGAATCTTTTGAGCAATGCATGATAGTCAGGAAATACAAGCCTATTGTGTACAGAATGATGAGTAATAGGGTTTTAAAAGTAGGAGACTAGTATTTGTAAGTCAATCCATAACTTTTTTCCCCCATGCAAAACCAGAGGCCTAGGTAAGTTAGTGTCTGAATGAAGAATGTACTACATGCTGTCTTCAAATGCATAACCAAGAATTTCAGCTAAACTAGAACGGTGGATTTAAAGTTTTTGTATGTGGCTATTAACAGTAAATGAAATAAAGGATATTATAAGAAACTTACAGAAAGGAAATGGAGAATCTGAGGAGATTACTTCAAAGGAACAGATCATGATGTTTCTAGTGCACAGTGGCAGACGGCACTACCTGATGTAGCACATGCATGTCCCCACCATGCTTTGCATCATCATGTGCCTACTAAAGCTCCTGAGAAACACTTCTTCATTCTTTAAAAGCATTCCTCTCTTTATGACAGACTGTACCACCATTAGCTCTTTTGGCATGTATTCCAGGCCATAGACTAGGATCTGAGAAGTTTACTGGATGGGAGTTGATGTTTATCTGAAAAACTGTATGAATCACATGAGGCTTTTAACATTTTAGTTCTAGAACTGTGTGATTACCACAGAGATTTCCATACTGCCATTTACCTAGGAGGAAAATTGTTACATTTACAGTACATTTTACATTATATAAATTACCTTTTTGTCCAAGTTTAGATATTATGAGAGTTAAAGACCTACTTTTCCCATGAAATACATTAGAGTTGCAAATCTGTCAATCACCCCTCCTGATTTCAACTGATTGCTGCTCAAAAATTACTTCTGGTGGCCTGGTGGACTACTAAGAACGTGCTCAACCACAACTTTAGTTTGAATTAAATTGAAGTGTAGGAAGTTTTCTTGGTTTGGTTTTGTTTTGTTTTGAAGTATTCACTATCTTATGTCACTCTTCTAATACACAGAGCAACCCTCGTGCCAACCTCAGGAAGCAGAACCTAACTTTAAGTGGCTTAAATTATTGTTAGCATTTGGCAATTTAGGTGCTACGATATGTCAAAACCCGACTCATTCTGTTGGTACAAGGAGAACTGAAGTAAGTATGGAATCTCTCAAGATCTTCACATCTCTATTTTCTTCATAGTTGAAAACAGCTTCGCTTTTTTTTTTTTTTTTTTAAATACCCTAACAAATTTATAAACTGTTGACCACCTAGCAATACAGAAACTGAATTCTGGAACCAGGATCTGAACATTGAAGTGCAACTACTCTGTGAACACAGAATTCCTATTGCAGTGCTTTTAAATCTTCACAGACAGAGGTGAAATTATTTCATTTTAAATTCCACACTATCTCATGCTGTGATGTTTTCCTTCTTCCTTATGGGCAGGTCATTCTACATATTTCCCACAGAATTCCCACAGAGGACCTTTGACATGTTCATGAAGTTACAAAAATATTTGGATGAGCCAGTCTACAAAAATGGAAGAACGTACTAAAACTGTACTTGGTAAAATAATATGAAAAAACCAACAAAAGCAAGTTGATTACCTTTGTAAGACTGTCACTTCAATTTCCTCATTCTAGATCTTTCAACAGTGCCCTGATGCTCACAAATAACATATTTGAAAAGCTTTTCCAAAAGCAAAAGTTGTTATTCTAATGTATAACACATGAGACCCCACAACAATATGTGGGATACCAGTGCATATTTCTTCAAGGTGATTGAGTGGCTTAGAAGCAACACATCAGAGACCTTGGCTCTACAGAAAGATGAAGAAACATCTTTAATGCCTGAAAGAGTGTGACACAAGCATGCCACAGTATTCAGCTTCAAGGAATTCCAGAACAACCAAGTTTAGTATTTAAAGGTACCCTAGATATACAGTCTTGAAGATTGAAAGATTATATAGTAACGGGAAATATATAAATTCTTCAACACCGAGATGCAGAAAAGTTTAAAAAAATTGAGATTTAAACTCAAATGAGTATTGTAAGCAAAATATTAATGGTAGGGAATTAACCCTGTAAGCTATTAACACTGTAAGATTTTAAAAGATGCTTCCCTATTTTATAATTTATATATATGTATACACACATATGAAATATATGAAACATATTTCTACATTCCATCTTCGTGGATCATACCATTGTCCTAGTATAAATCTGTTGAAAACTGTTCTCTTAGTACACTTGCTACTCTTCTAGGCAATACCAGGCATGGCCTATTAATCTGAACTCTAGAACAAACCAATTTTTAGTCTTTGACCAAAAAATGTTTAATGTTTTCTTTAATCAGTATCCTTCCATAGAGGATGTGTTACTACATGGATTATGGTAAGGATATGGACCTGTTGGAAGGAGTTCAGGTTGAGGGCTATAAAGATGATCTGGTGGCTGAAGCACCCCTTGTATGAAGACTGACAGAGTTGGGGTTGTTCAGCCTTGAGAAGAAGATACAGGCAAACCTTATAGCAGTCTTCTGGTACCTAGGAAAGCCTACAGAAAAGCCAGAGAGGGACTTTTAACATGGGCATGCAGAGACAGAATTTGGGAGAATGGCTTTGGACTGAAAGATGGTAGTTTTAGATTAGATATTGAGAAGAAATTCGTTATTGGGAGGATGGTGAGATGCTGGAACTTGTCGTCCAGAGGAGCTGTGAAAGACCCATCCCCAGAAGCATTCAAGGTCAGGTTGGATGGGACTTTGAGCAACCTGGTCTTGTGGACAGTTTCCCTGTACAAGGCTGGGGTTAAAAAAGTAATTTTTACCCATAAGGAACCTGACTGCTTCCTGCAGGCCTGGAGAGCCAATTAGCTGGCTAATTCTAAGATGGACATTCTGTTTAACCACTTAAAGAAACTGGATATGCCTCTGTGATTTAGGATTAAGAAGAGAGAAGCCCGGGAATTGCTCTCTTGACTTCCAGCTTCTGAACAGGTAGCAGCAGTTCCCGCGCAGCCTGAATGGTCAGATTCACTATGCTCATCTACCCGGTGTGCCTTGGCTGCGCCGGTCGAAGGTAACCTCGCTGGGGACCTTCTCTGATCCCCAGAACCCTATCGCAGCCACAGCGAGCAGAGCCGATAGCAGCGTAATGAGCAGGTGGCGATTGCTTAGAGAAGCCAAGCAGGGAGGAC
>WEKY01062601.1:0-27372 GCA_013390045.1 Picathartes gymnocephalus
AAAAAAAAAAAAAGCAGTAGGAAAGTGGGAAAGGGGTTTTGGAAAAAATGTAAATGTTTTTTATTTGTGTGCTTTCAAAGTAATTTGAGGTGATGTTTCATTTAAAAATATACTTCATTTTTATTTAGAGTAGAATAAACATCCTTTCCAAGGGTTCAGAGCTGCAATATTTCATTTAGCCTGAAAAAAGTAGACTTGAAATAAAACTGCCTTTGCTCCTGTTCAACTTGCTCTCACTTATCATTTTTATGTCACTTAAAAAAAGTAAAAATCAGAAACAACATAAAAAACATTAACTGTGAAATCCAGAAATGGTAAGACCCAAAAAAGCCTTTCTGGGTTTGACATATATTTCCACATCTTATTTATNNTTTCCACATCTTATTTATTTGTGTGGAAAAACATTGAGCTTAGCAATTCTTGTTCATCTGACTGTAGTCATGTCTGTGGAGAAGTGCATGATCTTACAAGAACTATCTTCTACTAAAATGAGAGTGATACCTCCAGGTAATGGGTAAATATTATGCAATTTCTTCAAATGGTGATCGCTGGAAATCTGAAAAAAACCCCAGGCTCCTCTGCGAAGGGATGGATTTTGCCGTTTTTGTTTTCAGAGACCCATGAAACTCATTTCTAGTAGCTTTCCTCTTTTCTTTTCCCAGCCTGACTTCAGAACAGGAGGTCAGGTCAAACTTCTGGCTGGTATAATAGCTAATTACACCCCCTATTTGGCCTAGGATGTGGGGTGAGGCATAAATTAGGGCCTGATAGCTTAGCTGGTGCCATGGTGGGTTATTAGATGTGTGTCAGTGAGCAAAGTTGTGATCAAAGCTCGCAGCAAGGCAGCCAGAGGTCGTGAAGCATGGCTGGGAACTAATTGCTGGGCTGTGTGCTGAAAGGAAGTTTGCATTGAAAGGCCATTAAGATTCAGGTTTTCCAATCCGTGGAGCAAAGCTATGGCGAAATGTGGATTGCTGGGCAGGCAGGGAAATGAGGGGGTTGGGTGTGAGTCCTGCTCTGGGTGATGGTGGTTTCTTGCCTCATTTCTAAAGAGTTTTCCTAAGGAAGGGCAGGATCTGCTCTTAAACGTCAGTCCAGACAAGGGCTTATTAACCCATATCTTTATTTAAATGGGTTGGTCAAAAGAAAAGAGACCTTTTAAAGAGCTCACACTCACAGAGGAATTTGGCTGGTTGTAAAACAAGCTGGCAGCAACAAAACTCTTCTTGTACAGCAGAGAGCGGAGAGGGCAGAGGATTTATTCAGACACTTGAAAAGCACTTCAAGACCTATGAATGTCAGCTCTTTAGAGAAAAAAATATTAGAGGGATAAAATTATTATTGCTTTTTATTCTCAAAGGTTTTCTACACACTCTGCACAGCACACTAGATACATTTTGCCAATTTTGCAAATGGGGAAACTTAAGCAAAATGAAATAAATTTCACTTTTTAATTTATAGTACCCAGATTCCCATGGATCAGATATCCTAGAGTCCAAATGACATAATTAAGCCGATTTGAAGAAGAATGGACGACTGTTTCCCTATTTTTTTTTGCTACTGTTGTAGAAATTAATCATTTGTGATCTATCAATCACTTTTTCAGTCTTGTTTCCCTTTGGGCCTTTTTCAGAACTCTGAAAATTTCCCAGTTAAATTTTTCTTAAGGCTGGTATCCATCTCAATGTATCTCTCCTCTTTCTCCAAAACTTTGAATAAAATAAAATATTTCACAGCTATTTCTATATTCAGCGTAGATCAGGGTAAACACGTTCCTTTTCTAAACATGAGTATAATTTTTATGTATGTGAGCCAATTAAATGAAATAAGTATTTAAGCTGTGATGCAAGACCTAAATAACAGAGACTAAATATTTTCATGCCTGTTTGGAAAAGTCATCTTGGGTATAAACAACGATAAATAGCTAAGGAAAGTCTGGTGACTCTGGCCAAATATAGATTCTCAGAACCAAAGCTGGAATTTCCACACAGTGAAATTCCCACTGTCATCATATATTTGCAGTCAGTTTGAGATAAAATGTCATTAATTTAGGGAAAGGAAAAGAATCTCATGAGTGCTTTGGTCAGAAATGTTGAAAGGTATTTGTGTCACTTTGGCTTTCAGTTACTCCCAGCTATCAAAATCAAAGGAGTTGTAGCTTTTTGTCCAACATTTCTTCAGGAGTTTTTGGCCACAACTGCATTTCTCATGAACCCACGTGTGCCAGCTCAAGGATCAGTTTTGTGATCCGTGGGCCAACATCCAACCTGCTGGCCTGTGTCACCTGATCTGAAATGAGAACAGCAGCAGGGACAAATACTGCTGCAGCTTGAGCTTAGAAAAAACCCTTGCACAACCTCCTACCTGCTGGGAATCACATTCCACCTCTCTCTCTCCTCCTTTCCCTTATGCCTGGCTGACATCTTCCTTTTTCTCTCCCCTACCTATCCTTGGGATAGGATTTGCCTATGTCTTTGGCAATGGTAATTATTGGCTGGTATCATGCAATTACCAAGACATGTCACCAGCCTGTCAATGAACTCACACCTTTTAAATGTACAGTTATTATGTAAAGGCATAAAATGAACCTTAAATAAACTGTTGCTGTATCTTTCCCTTTTTTTTTATTTTTTTATTTTTAAATTTTTTTTTATCAAAGGAATTTTAGTTCCATGTAAATTAATTAATTCAGGGAAAAAACACTGAAGCAAAGGTTAAAATCTCTGTGTGAAACAGAAAACAAGAACAATATGTAAAAGCTTTCCTTGCTGCTTGCAACATTTTTCTTTTATAGAAAACAAAAAGCTTTACAGAAAGCGGTGTGAAAGCAAAAAGGGAAAGGAAGAATGTGCTGTTGTTGGATTTGTCTTTCTCTTTACCTTGGTATTGAAGAAAATGAGAAGAGAAATCTGTTTCATGTCTCTTTATGTGCTTTTTACACAACTTAACTAGATTATTAGAAATGTTCAGTAATAATATGTAGATGAAAGGAACGTTAACTCTTGAGTCTTTATTATGATTAAGGCTTGAAGTCATTTGGAAATTTTATGTGGAACATGATCTATTACATCTTATGGCAAATAGGAGCTCATATATTTAGGCTACAGCTAAAGAGTAACATCTGCCTATGTCTTGAAGAACTAATTGCTAACAAAAGAGAAATGAATATGTTTGTGACTTCTATGGTAAACTCGGCAGTAAAGGGAATAAGGTCCTGATGTGGAAAATTGGAAAGTCAGTTGTTCTGCAGAAACAAACCTTTCTTCTGTGGGGAGTAATGGAAGAGATTTTTTTATTTTTGTATCCTGAGATGAAAGGCAAGCTCAGGACTACAAGATTTTAAATTGAACTTTCAAGCCCATAGTAGATAAGTCGGTTTTCATGCTTGTGGTAATACTGCCAACAGCAAAGGTACTTTGGCAACAAACCTGCTGAAGTCAAACCTGTTCCTGTCGAAGTCAAAGGTAAAATTCTACAACCCATAGTATCCATCTTGGTACTTGTGAATTCCAGAAATGAGCCAAACCCTCAGATTTAAAAGTGGCATGTGAACTTCCCTAAATTCAGGTTTAGCTTGTTATGAGGCTTTAGATTATGCTTGCTGGGGAGCCAGACTGAAGCCATTTGAAAATTTCAGATCTGGATCCAGTTTTTGATTTAACACACTCTCAACACTTCAGCTTGTTCAGTTCCAAGATTTTAGTTCAGGTCTTTCTATTCTGAGTTTTATAACATGGTACATGCAATTGTTTGAAGTCTGTAAAATGATTAATGTGCATGCAACACTATGAAAACATTCTTTGGTGTTTCTCCAATTTGTGGTTACATACATGAGAATAAGAAGCAATGAAGAAATATTATCCTTTGCTTGCACTGCAGCAAGTACCACTAGTCATGTAAATATTACCCCAAACACTGCAAAAATTACTCAGCTCTGTTTGAGTCATTGCTTGTGGAGCTCGGCTTCATTTTATTAAAGCAGCTGTTGGAATCTTATGTCTTTAAATAAATAATTCACTTGTATGAGGAAAGAAAACCTGAGTTCTTCAAGTGATGTAAGCTGCTATTAGGAGAATTGCTGGAGTGTGCAGGTTTATCACCCAGAGACTTTTCCCAAGGCACTTGGTAACACAAGTGCTTAATCCTGTTTAGACATCTCAGAAAAGGGTGTTTAGGTATAAGAAGAAATCACAGTTAACAGACAGGTAAGAAAATCATATATATCTGGAACAGAGATCCACAGATATGAGGTTCAAGAGATGTGTATGTGCACAGTGCATTCACCAATATATGCATAATGAACACTGGAAATTAGTGGTTTGGAAAAGACTTCAAACCCAAATGAAGATTGCTTTCTGCCTGAGACCATTTTTTCTGTAAAAGTTCCTAAAGTGCAGGATATAATCCCACCATGTAGAAGGTGATGCTTTTCAGATATATGACATCACTAAGAGTGATACTGAAATAATTTGTGCCTTTCTGGTATTCATAATTAAACCAGGCTATAGACAAATTGGAAAATATTGCTAACTACGGAATAATTGGATTTCAGGGTCCAAACCAAAAATTTCCACTCATTGGTTAACTTCTTCCTACCTTCTGCTGCAAACACTCCTGCAAGATGATTGTAGCAGCCTCTTCAGTGATTAATTTTTTTTTTAACATGAAACTGCTGTTGATCATTTAGTCTGACCTTTGTTCTTCTAGTACAGATATATGAGGATGGTCTTTCCAGCTGCTTCTTCTACAATCTGTGAGAATTTTTCATTCCCCTCCTGTTCTGAACCTCAGCCCAGGAAGTCTTCTTGTGATTCCTCACTTAGATGGAGGCAGAAAAGATGTTTGACAAGCCCATTAACCAACTGGCAGTTCCCAAAGCAGTGGCTTTTCCCTAACCCTGCCAATATACCCCAGAGATGGTGATTATGTGCACAGGTCAGAAAAGGGTTTGTTGGGAGTGGAGAAGTATCATAGATCATATCATATCGTATCTATCATATATCATATATATCATATGTCATATATCAATCATCTCATATCACATCATATCATAGTATGGTTTGGGTTAGATGGGATCTGAAGGATCATTGGGTCCAATCCTCTGCCATGGGCTTTGATTTCGAGGTCGAAGTTGGATTTTGCATGTCCAGCCTAGAATAAAAAAAATGACTGGACTTTATCATATGAGCATATGTTGAGCAGGAGGTGGACTTTGTGAATGGACAAATGATTTCCCAGTCTGCACAAAAAGTGGTGCAGTACTCAGATGCAGAACATGGAGAAGTTGCAAATGTATAAGGAGGTCCTCCTAGTCAAACAGTATTCAATAGATGAGTATGCAAAAAAAGTAAATCACCATGGACTGACATCTGCAGCCAGTGCAAATCCTGGACTGTACCCAGGTAAGACTGCCTGGAGCCAAAGATATTTCCAAACCTCCAATACAGTCAGCAATTCCTGATCCCACTGTGCTCAAACTCCTCTTTTCACAAAAGAAAGAGCAAATCAATACCTAGTTCGTTTATGCATTTATGCACAAATCTCTAATGTCAGACAATAGACACACTTGTGGCAATGCATTAACATTGACGTGGACTCCACTAAAATACTAGTGAAATGCTAGAGGTATTGAGGACATTCAAATTACACAAATCTGACTATTAAAAAGATCAATAATTTTAAATGGACTCCAAATATTAGCACAATGTGGCAAGTGGAACAGACTTTTTGGAAGAGCCTGAAGTGATAGGATGAGGAGTAATGGGTTTAAAGTAAAAAAGATTCAATTTAGATTAGATATAAGGAAGAAGTATTTTTACAATGAGGGAGGAGGCACTGACACAGGTTGTCCAGAGAGGTGGTGGGTGACCCATCCATGCAAACATTCGAAGCCGGGCTGGATGAGGCTCTGAGCAATCTGATCTAATGAAAGGTGTCCCTGCTCTTTGCAGGGTGGGGGAAATAGGTGACTTTATAAACTCCCTTCCAACCTAAAGTATTCTTATTACTCCAAGTCATGTAAGGCTTTATTTCCTTCAGCACATCTCTTCTTTGCCTAAGTGATGGGCAGCTTTTTGTTCTGTGTGTTCTGTGCTCTGGGTTTAACCCACTATTGATAGGTTATTAGTTTGAGCAACTTAGTTGGAAAGTGTCATTTTAAGATTCTGTTCAATGTGTGTCATGTCTCTTCCTTAAGAGAAGTCATAAATCTGGATTAAAATCCTGTTGAATGCACCGTTAGGGTGCCGTTCTGGATTTACATTACTGGAAAGGAGAATAATACTCAGTGTTAAGCTACTGGGGGGACAACAGATCTTTATTTGGTGTAAACAAAATTCTGGCAAAATACGTGACAAATACCCACATTCTGTGTCCCCTCACCATTTCATCCTGCCCCTCCCACCCAGGAATTCAGCTCCCTGATTGGAAATTTCCATTCTCCCAAAGTATCTGCCCTGCAGGGTTGTGCTGGTTTGAAGCATATCTGACACAGCAATTGAGAGGCTTGTTGGGCTCACATGCACCAGAGAGAGCAATTTTACTTTCATACTTGATGTTCTTGTGCACATCTGACCAGAGTAACCGAGTGCACAGGTTGTAATCTTTCCAAACGCAGTAGGTTGATATCAAAGACTTTGCAGCGAAGCAAGGAATTGTGGCAGTACTTCAAGGAACAGGTTTGCAATTAACTGTTAAATACAGATTGAAAGAATGTCCTGCTTGGTTGCTGCAGGCTTTCCTTACACACCAGCAATGACTGAATCTAAAGCACAGAGCATGGCAAGATGATAACCTGTTAGCAGGGGGAGGAAAACGGGTTAGAATTATTGAGCAGTAGATAACATGCAGGCTGTCTAATGGTTTCAGAATATTGTACAAAAATAACAAATCAGCATCTCTGAATTACAACTGTGTTTACCAAAAAAAAAAAAAGAAAAAAAAGCTAAGGAAAATAACCAACTTGAGTTATGTACATGTGAGATTCCTTTTGAAAAGCAAAGCTACAAACTGCTCAGCCTAAAAACTCATTTGGCCATCAATGTATATTGCAGATGACAGTGCACATAACTTGGAAAACAAAAGAAAACAAAAGAAAACAATACACTTAGCTGCCAAAAAAACCCAGCTCCCAAAACCTGAGATTGCTTTTATATTTTGCAGTGTAGTCTGGGTCTAGTACACTCAGTGGTTCTGGTTTTAGGACAAGGTAAACGGACAAAATATTTTCATTCTGTTTTCTGTCCCATTCTTTAATTTTTAGATATTCTTGAGAGTCTCAGAGCCTCACAGTGTGAGCAGCTATTACCTTTGTCTGGAAAGGAAACCTTTGGATGCATTTGCCAAGAAAAGTTGTGGAATCTCCTCCTTTGGAGATATCCAGCAGCCATTGGGACACAATTCCCAGTGTCATCTCTAGGGCAACACTCCTGCTTCAAGAGGGAATTTCAAGTAGATGACGTCCAGTGGTCCCTTCAAATCTTACCGATTCTGTGATTCTGTGTGATTAAGAATCACAGAGAAATAGGAGCTGAAATGAGAGTGGGGTAAGGATTCGTAAAGGATATTCATAACCAATTAGCATCAGCAGAATTTGCAAGGAATTGCTCAACATGTGTCAAGTTTTCGCACCAGGTTGTTATGCCATTTGCTTAAGCAAATATTTTTCCTGTGCAGTTCATGACTTGGCATGAACCTGAAGATTGGGACAGAAAAAATAGGGAAGTTTATAGTGAAATGGTTTGGTGATTTGTGTACTTTCAGAACTTGGAAATAATACATATAAAGGAGGATCATAGCTGGCCCTGCTCTCTACTTCAACCAGGATATTTGACTGGATCATGGCCAGTTGAATTATCCTGTAACCATAGAAAAAGTTGCATATAGGACTGTCTTGTTTTGCCACTGGCCAAGATAATGGCCTGAGCCTCACCTGGAAAATGAGGTCAAATTTGAACCACATCCTTCAAAGGGCAAACCCCACTGCTTTTACATTCATACCCCAGGAATTTTTCTAACATTTTTTTCAGGAAAGTCTGCTTTGAGGCAGGAATCACCCAAAATTATAACTGACTGACAGGTTTTGTGTAATATTTACTACAGAAAGTCTGTCAGTGCAGTGTTTAGCAAAGATCAGGATCTGATCTCTTATTTTCATCCCATTTTTGTGTCTCTTCCATCCCCCAGATCCTAACCCAAACAGTATGTGCCAGTGTCAGTAAGTTGCATCCACACTCAACAACTCTATTCAAAACTAGGCATTGCCAGCATAACTAACTGTCAATAAATGCTGCTATTTGGAATAAGAACCTATGGAAAGAAAACAAGTTGCTAAGTGAAAGACTCAGTTTAGATTGTACCCTGTACCCTTGATTTTTGTAGAAAAAATTGTGTTGTAAATGAGTTTTCAGTAAGTTTTTTTCAAACTTTTGACTCTGTTTTATTATAATCAGAATAAGTGTTGAAGGGCACATTTACCATTTACCTCAATATGAAATGTTCTTCTAGCTTTAGAGAGATTTATTTTGTTTTATCAGAGAAAGCAATCAATTCAAGCCAGGGAAATAATTGTAAATTTCTAACAGCTAAATTCAAGTTGAATTTGAGAGGAGGGTTTGGACTACATCTCTTCTGTCTATCAGATCAGATGCCCAACTGCTCTTAAAGGTCCAAACTTCAAAACTACTTTACATCCTTGAATGGAAAAATACAAATATCCCATGTGGAGCTAAGATCTGCTCATAAAGGAAATGATTAGCACAAAACTTTCATGTTAATTTTGTAACAAGAATCTCTACAGGATTAGCTCCTCTCCTGTGCACATAGATATAACAACCTGGCATTGGTTAGAACAGCACTTGGGCTATCTTCCAAAACATGGGAGAATGAAAGGAGGAAGAAGGTGGAGAAAGAAAACCCAGGGATGGTGTGGAGAGAGAACTTATGGGCCAAAAAAAGTGAAAAGAGATATTTAATATGACAGTACTATCCTTCTCCATTTGATTGAAGTGACTGTATTTTGGGTCATGAATCAAAATAATTTTCCCAGGTTTTCTGTGCAAATGTACATGTGGAAGAAGTTTTATGATTCAGAATAAGTTTTATTTCCTGAATTCTTTATATTTATTTCTGTTTTTTTAAGCTGTTGATATTACCATCAAAAAAACCCAAACCAAGTACAACTCCTGGTGAAAGATATGATAGTAAATGAACTCATGTTTTGTTCTTGGAAATTACTGGTCTGCAGCATTTTCCCTTTCAAAATTATATCTATCCCTCCTTAGTTAACCCTGGAGGAATTGATCCTTCACTCTTTTTTCACATGGGAGTAAAATAAGGCAGTGACCAACTCTTAGATCTTGGGTGAACTGCAGGTATGGAGCAGTCTTATAAACACAGCCCAAGCTGTGAGCCTTAAAAATTTGTCCCTGAGCACTGCTAAAAATGCAGCTTGTCAAGCAGTGACTTGTTAAAGGCTGGTGAACAATAAGATGAAGTGGTTTGGCTGCTGGATCCCATGGTCTCACCTCCTGCTCTGGTGCAGCCTCAGCCGGGATGTGCCAGGAGCATTCACAACCTGGAGTAAAACCTCCATGGGGATGCTGAGAGGCACTTGACCTTCTCCTTCCTCATTCCAGCAGTTCTGTCTTTGCTTATCAGATCACAAAAAACATGAGATATTTTACCAAACCTGTGTTAACTTTTCCAAAGGATCTTTTACAACCAGGGAAAATTTAGATTGGAGATTAGGAACAATTTCTTCACTGAAAGGTTGGTCAAGCTCTGGAACAGGGAAGTGTTGGAATCACTATCCCTTGAAGTGTTCATGAAATATCAGGATGCTTAGGCATATGGTTTAGTGGTGAATTTGGCAGTGCTGAGTTAAGGATTGGATTGATGATTTTCAAGGTTTTTTCCAACCTAAACAATTCTATGATTCTCTCTTTCTATGAAACTGTCATGGCCACGCAACCAATTGTTAGCAGAGTAGGCTTGGGTGAAAGCAAAGTCACCAGAAACTCCAAACTGTGGTGTATGTAGCTAAATTGACATAACACTATCAGATTAAAAACCATATTTATCTTTTTCTCTACACACACACACACACAGAGACACGTATGGCCAAAAATAATTAACGCTAATAATTTCTCTGAACAATTTTCTTTAACTATTTAACTACAAGGTTGTCCAGAGGCTTAAGCCAAGAAATTCCTGTCTAAATGACTATGCAACAACTCTGCATTTCATAGAGTCTGAAAAGTGTTTTGTCAACACTTAGCCTGAGATAAATGAGAGGTTGGAGTTTTAGATCATGTTCCCAATCACTTGCTAACTGCAGCCAGTCACTGAATTGTCATGTCCAGGAGATTGCTTTCACATTCTTATGAATTAGTGTAGCATGTGTCAGCATTCCTGAAGAGGCTTTCAGCCAGTTATGAGCTCTGTCCTCCTCTGAGCAGGAGTTCAGCAGACGCAGTTCCACTCCTTTGGGGAAGAGAGTCATCAATCATAATCATGCCTTAGTGTCTCACCAGTAGAAACAGTGAGAGGGGTATCTTGACTAGACTTCCTAGAAGAAAATGAGAAAGTACATCTAAAGACTAGAAATTACATCAGAGTACAAAGTTTGATCTCTTCTTGAATCCAATTTTTCCTCAGTTCAGAGGTACATGAGTTGATTGTCTTGGGTCATTGCAAATAGTTCTATTAAATGAGGTTCTGCAAAATGTGAAGGGTGAGATGCACCAAGGTTTAAATATCAGTAGTGTTCACATCCACACATGAGCCAGTATCCCTCCACTGCCTTTATTGTCAAGTTGAGAAAATAAAGGAAGCATTTGGGCATAGTTTTTCACATCCAAAAGTAGCTGCAAAAGTAAACCACTTAACTCCATTGTTTGTCAATGGAGTTTGAGGAAACTGGCCCAGATGCAAAAGTTTACATTAAAGATGCCCAAGGTAGTTATATGTACCATTTTATGCAAGGAAAAAATCCCCTTCCTTCCTGAATTTATTCAAGTTATTGTGTGCATCACTTTTTTGTGAGAAAGTAACCTCCTATCCTATGGAAGAAGTGTGGTTAGACTGTGCAGAGAGAGAGAGAGGGAAAAAATTGAAGCATTGGAGAAAGGAACTGAAGTAAAGAATAAACCAGGAAGAACCTAAATTCCCAGTATTGTAATTACAGCACTCTGAGAAATACTTGGGACTCCTAATAGCTGCTTCGTGCATACTGGAATGTTTTTGTCCTTAAGCAAATGATCATCAGTGCTAAATGTCATAGGTGATATTGGAAAGAGCTTTTGAAATAGGACCCAGCATGTTTCTCCCAGGTGAATGTCATGAGCCCTGCACTAAGATCATGACTTTTCTTTCAGCTTGACCTCACTGTTGCAGGTGTTGCCCAGCATCAGGAGGAAAGGTAAAGTATTCCTGTGCCAAATATCTTCCGGCCTGGATACTACAGACAAACTTTCTAGGAGATGGAAGAAGCAATAAGCTGAATTAGGAAATGAACACTTAAGTTTTCCAGTGCTTAGACAAGTGATGTAGCCTAAAGGTTGTGGTATAAATGCCAAGGTGACTCTGCCAGTCACAAAGCAGTAGTCAGCTGTGCTTCTTCCAGGGCTTTTGAGCCTGTTGATTCATGTCAGGATTGCTCTGATGATACCTGACAGTCTGGCCTCTCCACGAGACCCAGACAGAGGAGCAAATCATTGTAGGCTGTGAAGGTGTCTAGATACCAGGCAGGGTGGTTCCACCCTGCCTTGTCAGGAGAAAAGAATTTCTGTGAACATGCAGCCTTAAGTGCCTGGACAATTCAAACCAAAATGAGTGAGGTGAGGCTGAGTGACTCCTCAGGTTAGGGAGATTTTAGGATGGCAATTTGGGATTTGGGAATACAAATTCCTTTAATTCTGTCTGCCTGAATGACTGCATGGGGATGCACACCAGTCTCCACGCTGCTATAGGCAATTGAATAGTTTCTGATATCACTGGGAGCAAACTTATCTCAATACCGAATGACTTTGAAGAACTCAAGCCCCTGTGATCTGCCAAGGAATATATAGGGGTTTTTTTGCTCACTCTTGTAGCAGAATCGATGATAAATGAGATGATCTATCAGGAAACAACAAGATGCCCCATGTTGGTTTTGAAAATGGGCAGGAAATTGCACAGGAAAAACACCAATGGACTTCCATCCAAACAGTAGAGACACACAGTAGTAACATACATGTTTGGGAAGAGTTTCAGCATCCTCTGCAATTACTCATGGAAAAACTCTGGAGCTATTCCTATGGTGGAACATCAGCTGTAGTGTGCAACAGCCCTTGGACCAGTAACAACCCTTTCTATGCCATATTTTAGAATCATGGAATCACTAAGGTTGGAAAAGCCATCTAAGGTCATCAAGTCCAACCATTAACCCAGCAATGCCAAGTCCACCACTAAGCCATGTCTCTAAGCACATCTATACGGTTGTTTTGAACACTTCCAGGCATGGTGGCTCCATCACTATCCTGAGAAGCCTGTTCCAATGCCTGACTACCCTTTCAGTGAAGTAATTTTGCCTAGTATCCAATCTCTAAATCTGGTGCAGCTTGAGGGTTTTTCTGCTTGAACTCTCGTAGGGAGTGGGCCCTGCTGCTCTTTGAAGTGTATGTGGATTTTTTGGGAGGCAGAAAGGGAAAAAAATATCTGCAGAGGGGTTTTGCAGGGGTTAGGGTGGGTGCCAGCTGTCAACAAAACCACTTAAGGTCATGTTGGCCACTTAAAAAAAAAAAAAATCACCTTTACCTTAGAACAATCTCAACCCACCGTCCCAATGAAGAGAAGAAATCCTTATTCCGACATCACAATGCCATAAAGGAGTAAATTCAGGGTAAATGGAATTTGTCAAACTCTAGGTTGAAAGTTCAGTTTTATTTCTGGCACACACTAAGTTGCCCAATTTTTTTATTTCCACATATTTCTAGGTGTAATGTAAGGCTCTGTGACTGAGATCTGATGGACTGTGAACAAGACCATGAGTGTCAAGAGAGAGAAAAAAATCTCACAGCAGCTGGAAGGAGAGAGCTGGGATCTGAGACCTGTCGGGCTTAGATATAAAAGTAAGAAGCATGGTTTCTGAGCAAAATCAATTTTATCCAATAGAGAGAAAATCTTCAGCTGTAAAGAAATGAGGCTCACATTTTTAAGGTTTGGAAAGGACTTTTTAATGCACTGCTGGGTAAGCTGGGCCCTTTGACATACCTTCTTGGCAACTGGGAAGAGGAGGCTAAACCTAGACACAAGGGACATCAGAGTTTGTTCCTCTCTCCATACCAGGGCTTCAGCATCTCTCACCGAAGCAGAAAGAACTTTTAAAGAGCAGTAACTGAGGAAATCTGCTTCAGAGTGGGCTCCTCTCTCCATGGGCCCACAGGTCCCTGAGAGGACCCTGCTCCAGCACAGGTTTCCCACAGGGTCACAGCCTCCTTTGTGAGGTGTGCTCTGGTGTGGGGCTCCCCCAGGGGCTGCAGGTGGATCCCTGCTCCCCAGGGAGCCCCATGTGCTGCAGGGCACAGCTGCCTCTGCATGGGCTGCACTGGGGGCTACAGGGGAATCTCAGCTCCAGTGCCTGGAGCAGCTCCTGCCCCTCCTTCTCCACCGACTTTTGGTGTCTGCAGAGCTGTTTCTCTCACACATTCTCACCTCTGGCCGCACTTACATCTGTGCAATAGCTTTTAAATTCCTTTTAAAATATATTATTACAGAGGTGTTACCCTGTTACCCCCATTGTTGACTGGCCCAGACTTGGCCAGCTCAGTCTTGGGGCTGTTTGGAATTGTCTCTGCTAGACATGGAGGAAACTTCCAACAGCTTCTCACAGAAGCCACCCTTGTAGGTTCCTGCTATCAAAACCTGGCCAGACAAACCCAATAACTAGTCGTCCATCTCCCCACCAAGGACTTCACCCTCTTCAGCCCAAAGAGATAAACCATGGCCCTTCCTTCTCAGCAGATTGCCTAAATCTCAATCGAATAGCAAAAGTGTCAGGCTGATATTGTTGCTGCTCAGGAGGAATATTGCTGCTCCACTTCTCTGTCAGCACTTAGCCATGCTTGAAGTGAAACATCTAGTCCCAAATTGTCATTTCCCTGACGGCCACAATGCATGTGTGGAATTAACTATATAATTAGATTATCCACCATGATGGCCCTGGCAGGATGAAATATTTTGAGCATAAGTAAAACAGCTGTATTATGAGTTAAGAGTAAGGTAACATTTTACAGACTTTTACGCTACAACAAAGAAAGATAAGTGTGACATGAAAGTAAAAGTCTTTTATCTGTGTATGTCTTTGAAAACTCAGTCTACACAGACTCAAAGCATCTGTTAATCAGATTATGGGCCATATCCTGCTCCCAAAACAGTTAATAGCAACGCTCTCAATGATTTCCTCAGGACAGAAACATGCCCTAAAGGAGCACTCTAGTTCTTCATAGGCCTACTTGTTGGAGAAACATTTGTGCTATTTAAAAAGGCAAAGCAATTTCCTGGAAGCAGAAACTCCTACCTGCACTTGCAACAACTCAGGCTGTTTTAGGAACTGAAAAATTCCACCCAGCATTAGGATTACATTTTCAAAAATGTTTCCTTCATGTTTCTCATGCTACTTTATGCCACCCATGAAGGAGGGGGAGCTGCTTTTTGATTCACAGGAGTCACGCTTTCTGTGGATCTTTTTTCCCCTGTCAGATCTTTTCTTTTCCATCCTCTCATATTAATTTCTGGTCCCCAGGACCTGGTTAGATGCATGTGGGGAGGTGAATCATTTGTTCCACTCTTGATAGAGATGATGGGCACTAGAAATGGCTGACCACATCAGACTGCAGGATCACAGCTGATGTTCATGTTGTTGTGGCATTCTGAGGGTGTTAAAAGGTTTTACTGCTTTTGTTCCCACAACTATTTCTTCAAGGTAATTTTTATTTTAGCACTTCTGATTTAGTTCCATTTACAATCCTTCCTATTGTATTTAAATCTTCCCCTTCCTTGTACAGCAGTGAAAAAGAGCCAGTTGCTGCCTATATGTAAGTTATACAGTTTAAATTACTTGTAAGGTTTTGGCCATTAAGTAACGGCAGCATAACATTCATCACCTTCATGAAGAAAGCCCTAAAAGTAGAGATTTGGATATTTCTTTGCAGAATGTATGATTTGGGGCTCCTCCATTATTTGATGTTGCTGCTAAGACACTTCAAAAGGGAATGATTTGTGTTTTAGTCCCCAGAATCCGATAATTGGATGCTTTTGAGACACCTCACTGGTGTGGACACTGAAAATTAAGAGAGATGTTGGAAAACTGTAATCACAGTAGCTAGCTGTCTGTGATCTATCCCTTGGAGGGTAAGGATATGGTGGTACAAAGAGGGCTGTGCCATCTTGTAATGTAAATTTCCTTCCAGCCTGGAGAAAATGCAGCTTGCTGCTGCTTGTAGCACTGCCCAGTCTCCTGCCCACTACGACGCAGAGGGACACTTCTCCATTCCACTTGCACTAGGATCTTTGCAGCTACAGGTTTGGATTGCCTCAAAAATATGTCAGTAGTTAATTTTAAATCTATTAATTCCCACAGCTTGACGGCAGCAAACAAGTTTTCAAGGGTTTCCTGAGTACAAAATCTGGACCGAAATCTCTAGCTATATAATTTCATCAGCAGGAAGTACCTTTTGCAGACCTCACTGCTACTCAGATAGAAACCACAGATTCTGCTTCTGTTGATAAACCCCCTACATTAAAGACTTCAACCTTCAACAATTTTCAATTCCAAGCAAAAACTGACAATTTTATTTCCCATGTGCTTCTCATTTTCCAGCAGAAATGCAATGTCCTTTCCTACTGCATATCAGTTTAACTCAGCCCACAACAGCAGGGAAAATTTTTGGAAGCTCATTTTCCAGAATGCTTGTTGCTTTACATTGGCTGGAAACTTCTTCCCCTGCATCTGTCCTGAGACTGCATCTACATTTATTCCTCTACAATGTTAATTCACAATCATGCAGAGGCTCTGTTTTCACACCAGCAGATCATTTGTATTTCCACTTGTGTTCAGAGTCTCTACACTAACATAAATGGGAACCACAATGGATTTCTAATGTAATTGGGCTATTTTCTGTTACTGTCTCCAGCAGATCCTGACCTAAGTATAGTTTTATTTATTATATTTATATAGTGCCTCTATTTCACTACTACTTAAACATGTGAGGACCTGTTGGGACTGCATTAAACTGTTTGACATCTATATGAAACATAAAAATTCCAAATGCGTTTTATGAAGTCCTGACACAGAATGGAATCTGGGCAATTGCCTTCACTAAAACATTACAAAAAGCTAAGTTTTTGCTTTGAATTCTACTGTTTCAAAACCTGAAGATGATTGACTTCTCACTGTCCCATCCAGTCACAACCCCAAGTCTGTTTTTCTTGACACAGAAGAGGGAGCATCCCCAGTGTTGATGCATAGAAGACGAATGAGGGTAAATATGGTTTGCCCAGGATTTAGGAAATAGTTTATTCACTTCCCACTGTCTGGTCTACAGTCACAATGAGATGAGCAGGTTCCCTCTCCTCAACTAAATAGACAAGTAAACCTTCTCTGCTGTGCAGTGCTTAGACCTTCTAAATGTCTACGTGGTTCCTGCTGAGGCACAATCCAAGCTTTCATTTCCCTGAGAAAGGTATCAATCATAGCATCGTGGACTAGAATGGTTTGGGTTGGAAGAGACCTTAAAGATTATCTCGTTCCTCGTGTGGGCACCTTCCACTAGACCAGGCATCTCAAAGTCCCATCCAAATTGGCCTTTGATACTTCCAGGTATGGAGCAGCCTCAGTTCCTTTGGCAAACCTGTTCTAATCCCTCACCACTCTCACAATAAAGAATTTCTTCCTAATATCTAATCTAAATCTCTCCTTTATCTCTGTAGATATTTTAAGGTGCTCTGTACTCTCCATATAAACATGTCTAAAAAATGATCTGCCATTCTTTTGAGAAGAAAGCCTGAAAGAAAATTCCCTCTTTAAAGATTAAGAGCTCAGTTGGGTGGAAGAGACCTACATCTCGGTTCCTGTGCTGGTGACTGTTTTCTGCTTATTGTCTACTGACAGTTCCATAGGGAATATGCACTGGCTTCCAGGCTGCTTTCTGATCACAGGCAACCTTTGTAATTACTGGGCTCTTAAATCATATCCTTTGTTGTTTCTGAATGAATCTTATAGGCTTCTGTTGGGGTTTGGTTTGGTTGTTTGGTAGTTTTCTTTTCTTTTTTTCCTGTAGATACAATTTCTAAAGAGAGATACATCGGCATCTACCCATTGCTCAGCCCACCAGCAATTAGCCTGCGGGTTTCCAAGTCAAGTCCTTTTTTCCATGATGTGTGCATGGATACACAGTGAATCTGGTCTCCCATGTCAAGCATAAGGAGCCTGACAAGAGTCTACTCTGTTGTGGAAGGCAAAGGAGGAGTTTACTTCCTGTTCTCTTGTCAATACTTTTTCTTGCTTTCCTTTTAGTGCCCAAGTTGGGAATATTTAACACATGAGGGTATCTCTTCATAAACATAAACAAAAAGTTTGTGTCTAATCCCAGCAGTTATAGTCTGAAGTGCTGCACAGCCAGTGTCTTTTGTACATCTAGATCTTGCAAAATATTTTTAATAATCATTGGGCTTGTGGAAATGGTATAAAGTTGCCTTCTAAAACACTGAGTAGCTTTTGAAACCCAAAGTTCTTCTTTCACAAGATTTTTAGATGCTTCTTCTTAGGATGGTGACAAATCTGATTTGTTTTTCAGTAGCTCAAGTACTAAACTTAACAAATGGAGTGGAAAGTTTTCTTTCTTTCCTGTGCATACTGAAAGGTTGAATTCCCTTTATGAATGTGTGACTGTACCTCCAAACAGAGAAGTTCAAGGGAGGAACAAGAGAAGTTGATTTATTGGACTAGGCAGGCTTTATATTTAACTGTATTTTTTTTATTATTGATGTATTTTAGGAAATCTGCCCTTCTTAGACTCCTTCCATTTTCAGTCAAGCAAGACTTTTCCCAGGGGTGTTTCTGAGAGGCTTTGTGTGTTTCAAGTCACATCTTTGCAGTGTCAAGGTGCCTCTCCTTGGTACACTTGAGCTGGCTGCAGGGAGAGTTAAAAGGGCCAAATTGCCATCTGTAGGCATCTGACACCCTAAAAAAGAGAAACTTTTCCTATTTGCTCATGAAACCCATTGAGCAGAGTGGATGGCAAATGTGGGTTTTCATCTTCCCTCCGTTTGCTCAGACATACGTGTTTTTCCCTATTTCTGCAAATAAAAGGGTTAAGTAAAAGAACAGCTCCGGAGAGGAACTGGGGATGTAATTTTCATGACTTTTGTGGTCACTGGCACTGGGAGGGAGTTGGCTCTGGAGCTGAGTTTTTTTTGGGTGTTCTCACACTTGGGTTGTGATATGAGTTGAGGTAAATGCGGATGTTAATGTTGCTATATCTGGTGATTATCTTGGTTTTGAGTGATTTGGTTGATAAGAAATGGGTGTCTTTGGGTAACCTTAGGACAAGCTTTAGGTTAGGTTTGTTTAATATTATATTTGCTGCTATTTCTGATGCAGTTCTATAACAGAAATACAGAATTATGTGTTCAGAACAGCAAATTCACAAATAGGGATTACAAGATGGGATTTGAACTGATTGGTCTCTGGCTTGTCTGGATGCTGATTGGAAAATACAGTCCAACATTTTATCTTTTGGTCTGGTGTAGGAACACATTTACATCAACAGAAACTGGAAGGATGTATTTGGCCTGAAAGCTTGTGTTAGTGAGTTTATATTGCTTTCATTATTTGCATTGCTGTAAATGTAAAAATAATCCACTTTTGGGTCACAGACTTACTGCTTTATATATTGTGGTTGGGGTTTATATTTTCTCACTTTAGTTGGCTAAAGGCAAGGCATCAAAGCTCACTTTATGTTTTATGGAGAGATGTAGGTCTGCAGCCTCAGAAGAAAATTGGTGCTGCTTGTTTTAGGACAAGATAAGTGGTCCTGCTGATGTCCCACTTCTTTTCTCTGGTGGACCAGGGGATTCAAATTATATCAGTGAGAAGACTGCAGCTGAGCTAACTTCTTAATTTCCCTTGCAGTCCATGGAGAGCACAGTTATTATCCCATCTATTTGAGACACCTGTTTCAGACTCGCTCAGGTGGAGGCACTGATTTTAGACTTCGACAATCTTAACTAATTAACTTTTTTACAATTGAAGATAGGAGAACTCAACTTGATCCTCTATGTAAATACCAACAAAGATGACAAAGATACACCTAATATGAGAACTAAGACAATGCAATGACAGCCCAAGTGAGGATCATTTGCCAGACCAGCCTGAGCACACACTAAAAAATATTATTCAGTCTTTTGGTTAATAAGATCAATTGGCTTGCTACATTTTTATTATGTCAAATAGTTTCTGGGGAAAAAAAAAAAAAGGGTTTTTGAAAATTAATGTTCAAGTGGCAATAATATAATTAGTGTCTTATTACCAGACAGAAATTAATTTTATGGCAAGTACAGGAAATATATCACATGTATTTATGGTTTGACCTCCTCCTAATCATAAATCCATCTTCCTTCTTGACTGCCTGGTAAAACCAGGAAGATATTCCTTTCTGGTGAGATTGCCACATAAGACCTGGGATTGATATCAGCAGTCAAAATTAAATATTCCTTATTGTCTTGGTACAAGAATTGGGTTTTTAAATTTCTTTTCCATTTTACCAATTAAAAAAAAAAATTGTTTGTTTTGTTTTGTTTGGTTTGGTTTGGTTTGGTTTGATTTGGCTTGGTTTGGGTTTGTTGGGGTTTTTTGGGTTTTGTTTTGTTTTGTTTTTTGGGATTTTTTTTGGTTTTTTGGGTGGCTTTTTTAGTGTTTTGGTTTTATTATTTTTTTATTTTCTCTGCGTGTGTGAAAACTTTTTAACTGCAAAAATATATTTCCTCCAAGTTAAACTTTTCTTATATGGAAACCATTGTGCAAGCTCTTTGGCTTCTCTCTACCTGGGATAGATCTGCTCCTGACTGTACAGGATATTTTTGACGCAAAACTTTGTATTTCAGCAACACTGAGAGAGTTTTTGCAGCAGCAGATCCTTTTTCTGATTAAGGGAATCATTTACATGGTTTTAGGAGGCGTATCAGCTCCAGTAACTGTGCAGGGTTTTTGGAACAAATCCAACACTTTTCTCCAAGTACTTGAATATGCACTCACTTCTCTTTTTGTTTCCTGTAATTCTGCTTGTAGATTGGGCCTCTTCCCTCCCTTATGGATGCAGGAATGAAAGGATCTCTCCCTATGCAAATGAACAGGAAAACTTCCTTCAGAGTAACATGTGTAAATATGACTACTTCATTTGCATCTATACTGCCATGTAGCCAAATAATATTTTTTTTAAACCCTAATGTGATGACTAAAACAGCTTTCTATTTGTTTTCTCAAGAAGTTGTAATTTACCTCCTTCAGCTATAACAACCACTCATCACCCTTTAAATTGGTAATAGAAAAGAGTGTTGCTTGGTTGTGTACATGTAGAATTAAGGAGATATTGCCTTAAAAATGCACACAGAAGAAAAACCTGTAATATCGCAACACTGCTGTCCTTTGACCCAGGTCAGTAAATGCAAATTAAGGATTTTGTCTCGCAACAAGGGAATTGTATAAATATACAATGACAATGGTCAACTGACGTTAGACCCTTTATGGTATTCTCTTATTTTCATATCTCTGCATTGTTTTTCCACTAGAAGTATGTTCATTGGAAGGTTATAGTAAAGCTTAGCTTTGGCAGAAATCCCCAGAATAATCTGTCAATAGAAAAATTAGTCTCATGTTACCTCCAAAAAATAAGAGTGTTACCTCACTTCAGAATTGGAGGTATCAAAGTATGGAAATGTCAAGTGGCTTATCAGGTTGCCTAACAGGAATTTTATAGATTTGTGAAAGATTTTGGAAGATTTTATGTCAGCTCTTTGTCCTTGGAGATTTAAGTTGATCTTTTGGGTTACTAAAACTCACATTTGAATGCCATAGTTCTCTGTATCTGTTTAAAGTCTACAGAACACAAAGCCAATATGTAAAGCTTGATCGTGGCCTTAGAACACAAAAAAGCAAACACAGTGACATGTCAGAATTAATATCCAGTGCCATGTGCTTGATATTATAATGTGTCACTGCAGCTGTAACTGGGATGAGAATGACATTATGGAGACATCTAACAAATAATATTTTTTGACTTTGGGTGGGGGAATTGCACAGGGGAGCTGTGGCATTCTGACCACAGGAGATCCATGTCTGTTAATGCTGGGGAAATCTTCAGAGCAGAGAATTTCACAGAATGATTTAACTAATAGAGTAAATAGAATTACAGAGTAAGAAGTGAAGCCAGTTGTCACTGATACCCTCTTGGCCCTCTTGAATTCAACAGATATTTTACTAATGGTTTCACTGTAGGGAAAAAGTTCACCTCCAGGATGTTTTGGGAAATATGGTCTGGAGGAAAGAAATCAAGGAAAGAATATGGAAACAGGAAGGAGACAAGCCAAAGGGGAACCTAAGTGAAGGGAATACCCCATCCTTGGTTTAAACAATAAAGTAATTTCTCATACACATAGCTGGAAAAAGGAGCTTTTGGAGTGCCGCAAGCACTCAAATACCTTAAACGATCAGACCAACAAAAAAAGACTTCAAATTTTTTATTCCTTATATTTTCATTATTTGTAAGAGTAGTGAAAAGGGGATTTATTCATCACTCTGATACTTGGATCTGGCAATCATGCTGCAGGGCTTGGGCATGGAATTTGCATTGCAGATTCCTGTTCTCATGGGAAACCTGCTGGGTACTGAACTCATTTCAGAGATCCTCATAGCTTTTGATAATTCATCCAGCATGGCCAGAAACACCACTGGATTCTTTATAAACCTTCCCTAGGTTTGTGTGTCCTTCAGGATCTTGGTCTCATGTAATTTTTGTGATCTCTATTTTTAACTGGACAACTTCAGAACCTGATATCACAGGTTTGGCCAGAACACAAAAAGCCTAAGTTTATCTCACGTAATACTCACCTGGTCAGGTTTTAATTCTACTCTTTCAGATATGAAAGGCAAAGCAGGCAAATTTTCTTCATCTCACTAAATCCTCCTGATTTCTGAGTTTTTGTGGTCACCCTCTGCACCACAAAGTTCTCTCTCTCTCCCTATAACAACTCTGAGTCACACAAAACACACGTTCATGGCATTCTTTTGTCTGGTTTTTAACATTTTTAAAAATTTATTATTATTTTACTTTCACTTTTACCTATTTATTTTCACTGGATATCCTTCTTCTTTGTGGCAGAAATAACCAGATTATCTGTTCTTTTCAGCTTGTAGGGTCTACTCCAAAGCCTGTTTAAGTCAATAGTTTCTTTCCTCTGACATCAATAAGCTCTGGATGAGTCCCAAAATGAACATGAGTTAACTCAGTTTGATAGGATGGGTATTAACTATACTGATTGCTACTGGAAACAAATTTATGAGCCTCTCGCTCTAGGAGCCAACCACAATAATTTTAATTACACAAAAGGAAGTATTTCTCGTGTAAAAATATTCCAAAAACTTCCATTTCTTTTAAGCTACTTCAAAAGTGGGCAGAACTACAAAGTATTATTGAAAACTCAGGATGGGGTGGAGGGGTATTTCCCTTCCTCTGAAATTCCTCCCCCATATATGCATACTGCTAAACCATCCCTAGCAGGGATTACTTTTATCTCCAGCTCATGAAGAAATTTCTGAAGGGCTGTTTTGCTTTTAGTCCTTGGAATACGCCACGTTGTGCAAAATGGACTCGTGAATCTCTTTCTTGGGAAGGGAACTCGAGCAGCTCCCACCATGTGCTTTCCCTCTCCTTCCTTTGCCAGTACCAAAGTTCCTGTTGTGCAGGATACAATGTGAGGGACGAGCACCACTGCTCAAGCATTTCAAAGTGAGCACCCTGCTGAATATCATCAAGCTGCTGAAGATGTACACAAACCTGCTAAATTGCATATCCTGCATATCAGGTGAGTAGCTATGGTCAATTTATCCTTCATCTGTGTGTAGCTATGCCAGTGCTCTGGGCTGAAAATTTATGTCTTCTGGGAATCTAAACAGCTTAGTGTCAATAACCATACTGGTTTGGTCTGAAGGACTGTGTTTCAACACATACGAGAGATGAAGAATTCTCCTCATTTAGCCAAATTGAGTCTTTCTGTCAGTACTAAGAGCAGCTGTGGTGTGTGGTGGAACAGAGATTCAGGTTACTCATACTCAATTTTGGAAATGACTGACATACCCTCCAACAGATCACAGAGTGTGTAACCTGCAGATCTCTGCCTTGGTTCCCTTCCTGCTCGATGGTGCTCCTGGTTTAAGCTGTGAGCCTGGTCAGGGATGGCATTTTCCTTCAGGAACTTCTACTTGTCATGGTTGGACTCCAGTCCCAGCTGGACCTCAGAGAGTTTCTCTTCCTTTTTGTCTCACTTGTTACTCTCACAACAATGCACGTGAAGCAGGAAGGAGTAGGTTTTTCTCCTCTGTGTCTGCCTCTGTTTGCATGCATTTATATGGATAGGATAAATTCTCTCAAGGTGTTTGGCTCAACATCTCTCAGCACACCACCAAAACAACTTTAACTCCATGGATTTCAGAAATTCCCATTAAGTGGGGAAAAAAAATATTTAAAAATCAACAAATCTACCCAGCTTCTGTGAAAAAAATCCTACTCCTTTGTAGTCACACAAACTCAGAACAGTGCAGTCGCCTTATCTTTCATCTTGTGATTTCAAAGGATTTGACAGAATTTAAGCAAAGGAGCATTGCTGTGTACTGGGAGGCAGGCAAGTCTGGGGATGGAGGGATAATCCCCATAACCTTGTGCTGTGCGTCTGCCTGACCTCTTGTCCTTGGCAGAAGGAACAAGCCCCGTACAAGGTGAGAACAGCACGTCCTCCACTGTTCTTTCACTTCTGAATGGAGCCCAAATCTATGGCAGAGACAGGTGTGTAATGGTAAGGGCCCCTGTAAGAGGTTAAAGTGTTGGTGGGAAAGCTGGAAGAAGGAGCTATGAGCTTGAGATAAAATGGCTGCTCTGTGAGGCTGGTAAATGCTCCCTCTCTATTTCCTCCTGTGAAACTAGAGGAGAGGCATCCACATGGGCTTGTGGGGAGGAAAAAAGGCTGCTCTGAGGGAATGTAGGAACATGCTGCTGCAGCTGTGGAGACAGATATTTAACATACATAAGCAGAGAAGAGCCCTGTGTCTTCTTAAGGTAACACAGGAAGAGGGGAAAACACAACTTGAGCACCTTGACTCTTGGGTTGCTGCTGGATGTGGCCAGTCACTCTGAATCCTCTCTCCAGCCAAAACAAACCAAGTGTTCTGACCTCTTAAATTTATTCTGCTATAAAGATAATATTTTCCACAGATAAGAGTGCCATATACATTATATATGAAGCTAGAAAAATCAATAGTCTATTCATGCTTTCCTTCCTCTTCGCTATGTGAGACAGCTCTAAGAAAACAATCCTGATGTAAATGAAAATTAAAAGAGATATAAGGAGAGGAACCACATAACACAAGCACAGAGGTGCTGGTTCAGGGCAAGGTTTTAGCCTTGAGAAGCATCTGGTGCCTCACTTTCCATCAGAAATACCCTCCCACTTAGAGGCTTTTTTGTTTTAGCCTTTGGGTTGTAACAAAGTTCTCTGCTGTTATCTTGTTTTGCCAAATGCCTGTACTGTAATAGAGGGAAAGATCCACACCAATGGGGATGGAGTTCAAGTATGGACTGAGTGGGGATGTTTTGTATAAGGAAAATAAATATAAACATTCTCAGAAGGGAAATAGAGATAAGGGAATACATATTTTAGGGAGGCCAAGCAGGTGAGCTGAGCTAGACTCAGGAGAGGGACTTTGCTCTTTCCTGTCTCATGCTCAGCTCCTGTGTGTGGGATGCCAAAAGGAGGAGGATGCAGCCCTAACTGTCCCTGGAAATTCACTTGAAGGTGGAATGAAAAACTTTGAAAGCACAGGGGGAATTTTCATTTCCAACCAGAGGTTTGGGTATCAGATCTACATAAACCTATATTTAAATAACATCTTATCTGACCCAAGCAATCCTGCCAGCGTTGGGGTCTCCATTGGTCCCAGCACCCTTATTAACAGGAGTCTAAATAAAAGAATTCCACAGAAATATTAAATGACCTAAAGGAATTTTTAAGTAATATTTCCTGAAATAAATCAGGCAAATATTTTTTGATAGATATTTAATTTTATTTCTTAAACTATCACAGCCTGAGTTATTTTTCCAACTCTAATTAGGGTCTAAGTGTTAAAAAGAAATAAAATGGGATTTTGTAACCTAAATCTAGGTTACAAACCTTAGTAATCTTACTGAGATTACTTAGTAATCTTAGTAAATGCCATTTAGCTGGCCTTCAGCCACATCATGCTCACGTCAGAGTGTAGCAGCACATTGCAGGATCTTGCTGTGGCACAGAGGCTGATGAAGATGGTGCGGTTCACACCCAGGTTGTATTAATCTCACCCTTCAAAACAGGCTAATTGCATCTAAGTTGATAACTGGGACTGGTCCCTGTCTGTGCTGAGTCCCAGACTACGCCTGGTAATTGTTGAGGAAAATGCTTCATGGTTCCCAGCCCTAAGCAGTGACCTCCTAACAACGTAGAGGTATCACTGTGCTCTTGATACAGGCTTCTGGAACTCAACCCATAAGTAAACTCGACTGAAATACAGGGTTGGGATTCAGGCTGGGGTGGACACACCAGCGTGTAAGTGTTTTGATGTAGATAACTAAATATTGAGGTGGTAGATGTTGATAACTGGATAACTGAATGGAGTCTGTGGAGGAATTCAGTTAACAAAATTTTGGTGTCTAACGACTTTGACATATTTGGCAGGTTGTATGGCATGCTTGGGCCCTTTAATTTGTGTCTCAGTATCCTGGGGCTTCTCATATGAAGCAAATGTCAATGTGGGAGCAGATAAACCCAACATATCTCTTGACTGTGATGATAGACTAGATTTTCCCTGCACACATCATGTGGAAATTTATCTGGATGTGTCTTGCTCTAGAACTGAAACCTTTCCTACAGGCTGCTTCTCTTTGAAAGGCTCTGACCTGAGAGCTCCTTTCACTCTGGGGCCCTCTTCCTCCTAAAAAGAGAAGCAAAGAGCCTACTGGTCAGGCTGCACACTCTGAGACAAGCATGAACATGGTCTTCACACCTTCCTGTGAAAATCTTCCATTCAATATATGTGTGTAGGGGGGAACCCAAAACAACACAAAGCAAAACAAACAAATAAACCAACAAAAATATCAAGATGCCTTGAATCAGAACAAAATACCTACTGGTTAGAGACAGGTCTGTAGAAAATATCACTCCCTGCAACACAAATTCAACCTGCACCTCTGCCCTGTGTTGCAAGGAGTGTAGCATGGTGGTGGCGAGTGAAAAGCTGAGTAGCAATGGAGTTGCAAAGGTGTAAAATGCAGGAAGACAGTGCTGAGGTGCCTTGGTTTGCTGCCTGCTCAGTTTGTGTACTGTGGCATCCCACAGGATTCCCACCCTTAACATGGCACTGGAGCAAGGACGCTTTTTGTGGCATCCTCTCTCGGGCTCTGATGGGGCACACAGCGTGCAAGTGAGGAAGACACTTTAGGCATTTGTTGTTGTGGGTGTGCTTTAACCCAATGGCTGCTTGGATAAAATACTTTCATTCCATGAATGTTTTGGCAATACCAGTTTTTAATGTGTGCCAGTCTCTGTTTCTGGAAACCTGCTTCTCTGCTGTGCCAGGGCATCTCCTTACACCCTGATTTAAAGTCTATGTCTGAGTTTATCAGGTCAGCAGGCAAATAGAAATGGTAGCAATGTTAATCTATTACCTGAGCTTTCTCTGGCTCAGTGACTGCAGCAGAGCAAATGGAAACTTCCCCCTTCCTATTGGGATCTGCAGTGCAGCAGATACTGTTGGGTGAAGATAGAGACAATGGGACATCCTCCAGAATTCTGAAATGCACTGCACCACCAGCATTACCCAGGGTTGTCCAGAGGAAATCAAGAGATTCTCTCCTACTTGGTTTAGTGCCAGAATACCCAGTAAAACAACAGGATTTGCATGGAATTTTATGCCATATATCTGCCCATTTTGTAGTAAAACAGGCATTATTTCACATGGCCGCTGGACTTTTTAAGTTCCTGCATAGGAAGAACCAGTTTCTGCTGTTCATCCATAATGCCTTGTGTGGGATT